>WAAD01006091.1:378444-474054 GCA_013389945.1 Fregata magnificens
CAGCCCGCTGCCTGTGCGCGCCGGGGCAGGGCGGGACGTGCCCGGGGACGTGCAGGGACCCCGCTCCCGCCCCGTGGATCCCGGCTTTGGCCAGGGAAATAACCCAGCACACCCCGTCCGTACCCCCCTCTGTCCGGGTTTGACCCCGGAGAACCACCATACGCACTTTTTGTTAACCCAGCCGAAAGCCTCACCAACAGGTGACTTCTTACGGACGCATTTAAGGGAGGGAGAAATTTATGCTTGCGCAGGATTTTATTTTTTTTTTCTACTTCATCCATTTCCTCTGTAGGGATAACAGAGCATCCTTCTATGAGAGGTTTGCATAGCTGTTTATCGTATCCCCGGGGGCGTGCGCTGGTTGCTAGTGATAAATCAATGTATCTACGTTTGCTGTAGGAAGAGTGGAACCGGCAAAAACGCTTGCCGGGGACCACAGCAGCAGGGTGGGGGCAAAAAGGCTCAAGCAACCTGCCTGTGAGAAAATAGCTCTCATGACACCCGAAGTCCTGCAGTAAGAATGTTTAATTGTCAATATTTTTAAGGCCAATAAGAATCGGGAAGTTTTCCGGAGCAGCCACGCAGACTTCAGACTGCTTGGTTTTCCCTCGGTTTATCCCGAGCTGGTGTGAAGATGGCAAAGCTACCGAATCATCGTAGACATCTTTAGGAGATGTTATCAGAAGTTTCCGTTTTGATAGACAAGGTGAAAATCAGCATTCACAAAACGCACCTGAGCTAGAAGGGGATGAAATAAAGCTGGAGTCTGAGACAACCACCTGACTGCAGATAAACTTTTGGTAGAAAATGAGGCAAAACAGAGTATCTCAATGCAGTCAGTTCCCTCAGACGAGCAGAAATCTCAGCCTTGTACTCACTCATTTACAGCTACATTTAAGGGAAAGACAAAGAACAGATCTGCCTGTTCTCTGGGAGACAAATATGCGATGGACTTTGTCATTACATCAAAATAAATGTTGCTAAGCCATCTATCAGATGAAACATTGGTGAGAAATTTAACCCAAACTCTCCTTTCTTCACCCCTTAGTGCTGTAGAAAAGCAGAATTTTAAGATAATACAATAAGAGGGAAAACTCCTAATGTGGATGTTTCAGTCATTACAAAGCATTTGCAACTTTTTAATTTGCATCACTTCAAGGTACCGCAGGTAACGCAATCATCCCCGTAATCTGACTTGCAAGGAGTGCCCTGCGTGTTTGAACATTTTTTGAGGGCTAGATTCATTAGGCATTCTTTATTAATTATAGCGAACACTTGAAGTGTAATTCATTTCGATTAACCTTTGCCAGAAGCCACAGCTTTTTCCAGCACCGTACATCTGAGGCACGGCAAACTCCTGGTTCTGTAATAAAACTGCAGAATTTTCAACCCCCGCCCAAGAGCACGCGTGGCCAGGTGCCTCTCGCCTAAGGACCCCTTACAAGGTGAGAGCCCCGACCCTAATAAAGTGCTTGTGACTCTTTAAGCCCTACAAAGATACCTCATTTTAGGCAGGGAACAGTTGGGAAAGGGTTTTTCCTACTCGGTGGTGCAGAGATGCTCAAACACGTCCAGTCCACCAGCTTTACTTAGGCCTCTCTCCCTCTCTGTACCGTGGGGACTTTGGGACCCGGCACAGAGACTAGAAGGAGACCTGGGATATCTATCATCTGTCGGTGGGCAGGAGGATGGCAGCACGAGGAAGAAGCACCTCTCGGACACCAACGAGGGCTCCAGCACCCACCTCACCCCCGCGTCCTACGGGGTGGACGGAGGAGCTCGCTTCCGGTCGCGCTGGAAGCAGCGTTTGGGCAGGTGTCTCCTACCTGGCCCCCGGGCGCTACGGACACCTCCCTGCTTTATAAAGCTGGGTCTTCCTGCCCAGAGCATAGCTTTGTGCCTTCTAGACATGCGTGTAAAGCCACGACCTGCATGTTCGAGGGGCAGGAACCCCGCGGTGAACATAGCTTTTTCAGATCACCGCACACATCATTTCGGGGACATTTTTAGAAAAGCACCTGGAAAGCTGCTAGGAGAGCAGCTAGGAGAGTCTGCGGTGTCAACAGGTAAAGCCCCGTCAGCTCCTAGAAGACGCTGGAAACAAAATCTACCTTGCTGTAGTGCTGAGGGCTCGGGAAATGGGTGTATTTGGGGTAAAACCAGTGTGGGTACCCAAAGGAGTGCTCCACCACCTTGTAGTTGGCTTGAAGATAGTACAAACAGCTGACCTGCTTCTTTGTACTTGCCCCTTGTTTATTCATCTTAAATGGTAGAGTATGTTCAATTTTACCACCAAAACTTGAGGGGCCTTGCGTTGGTGTGCGTTCCCGTTTCTCCATAACGTTTCCATCCACGAAATTCCCAGAGGAGCAGAAGACTATGAGAGTGACCTGGTAGACCTGACCAGCTCTCAGTCGTCGCTGTCAGACGTGAGCTCTTACAGGGGAAGTTTCCAATTTGTGAGGAAACCCTGCCCCTTGCGATGCCCAATGACTGCTGGCGGGGGTCGGACTTCGCAGCAGGACCTCTCCCAGCAGGACTCACACTGGGACCTCTCACTGCAGCCTCTCAATGGCTGTTTCAGAGAGGACAATGCCCAAAAAGTCCACACAGCCCCAACCGCAGCAAGTCCCTAACATGGTACTATACGCAATTCTTCTTGAGTATTAAAATAAAAAAGCTCAAATCTCACTTTTCTTAAGTCGAGGTTGAAGTAGTCTCACCTTAGGCTCTCTGCATACCTGATTATTGTCTACAAAGTAATAATATAGTAGTTCTTGCCTTGAATTAAAATAGTGGTGCCCATGCAGCACAGCTTCAGGCCACTGTGCCGCAGGCAGACCTCAGCCCTCGTGCTCAGCCTCGGCTTCCAGCGTGCAAAACACCGGAGCCAGAGCTCTTCTGGGCATAAACACCCAGCAAAGCTCGTCCCCGGCACCCCTCCGCAGCCTGCCAAATGGCACCCGAGTTCTCTGCTGCCTCTCTCAGCCGGTCTTGCCTTTTCTCCCGGTCAGCTGGGAGCACGGGGTTGGGAACACGAGATAATAGATTTCACCCTTTCAGCTCAAAATGCGTGCTAATCCTCCAGGGCAAAAATCAAGAGGCATCTTAGCCGCTTCCCAAACACCCACTGAAGTGGTTTGTTTGATGTTTTAAATGGGATACACTTATTAAAAACACTCCAGCCACTGCAATTGCTTTTAGATAACCCTGTGAATGTACTCAGGCTAAATTTGTCTAGATGGCTGTACAATTTTAATTGTATGCTTGCCACATCTTTTTGGTAATAATAATCAAACACTGTCTGAAGTATGCAGAAAAGGTGCGCTTCAGCAGTTCAGACATATGCAGGTGCAGGGTGTTATTCCAATTGCATATTCAGGCAAAATTCACATCGATTTTTAAAGCAGTTTAGCTTTAATAAGGAAAATAAGGTCCCGCTGTTCATTTGCAGTTAAAAAACCAAAACTTCGCTGTGACAGGCAAAGCACACATTACAGCTTTATGACTTGCCTTAATATTTGTCGCTTAAAGTAGCCATCGAACGGTCCTGGCTCATGCAGCCCACCCAGCCCAGGGCGCTCACCTCGGACTGGGGCTGGGAACCCCTAATGGAAGTGCGTTTCCTAAAAAATCTTCTTCATATTCAGCTAGGCGACCCATTTTAACAGGCAGCCCTAGCTGCGTTTGAGCCCATATTAATTATCATTAAAGAATGAGTCATTAAAAGTGCTCCTCCTTTCTCGACAGCTCTGTTTGTGTGCATGAATGGATTATGCTGTTGCCATTGATTTCAGCAATCCGTGACTGGGGCTGTCTAACCGGTAAAGCTGAAGGAGCCCTGAGGGACATCAAGTCTTTCAATTCTTTTATATTATAAAACAGCGGTGTCCTCTCCATAATTAAGGTTTAAACTTGCTGTCCAAAAATCTAATTTTCTGTTAGCTCCCCATTAGCAGGTGATAGCTGGTGCCCATCGCGCTTGCCTGCGTGCCTGGTGGCTGGCAGCCAGCTTTTTTCCCAGACAGCCCAGCCGGTTGTGCTGCTCCCCATCTCCGCTGCACTGTTACTGGAATGGCGATCCGGGCTTCTCTACAGAAAGAGAAAAAAATGAGAGAGAGAAGCTGGAAAGCAGTGGGAAGTGTGCAAAATACAGGCGGAAAGCACCATGAATGGCACTAGGGAGCAACAAACTCAAACTTAACACAAAGGAAAACTCTATTTAAAAAGTGTGCAGCTAACCTGTGAAAGTCCGCCAAAGTCTGCAAAATTAGCAGGTTTCAGCAAAGGAGGCGATGTTCATAGGGAAGACAAGGGCATCGGCTCTCGCTCAGGTAGGGAAAGCACACGGCAGGGGCCGCGGCGCCCGTGCTTCGGGTGGAAGGTGACCCACCTGAGGGCTTCAGCTGCCGCACGGCCGGGCGGGATGCAGCCGGGGTGCTGGCGGTCCAGCCCTGGGGGCCTGCACGCCCAGCCTCTCCTGGGGGCTCCCCCAGGGCACCGGCCCCCAGGGCACCATCCTCCGGCAGCACGGCCAGAGCCGCACCACCACCCCGTACGGACACCCCGAGCCAGCAACAGAGGACGGGGCCGGCCCTTTTCTCCCTTCTCCATTTTACTTTACAAACACAGGAGTCGGATGACCGTGTTGCAGAAACGATTTTTTAAGCCTTAAAGTTGTTAAGAGCACCTGTTTGTATTAAGGCTTTATTTTTCTCTTGTTCCAAAACGACATGCATGCTCAAATGCAAAAATTTAACAGGACCATCTTCTCCCTTCCCTCCTTCACTGAATTTAAATCCAGGCCGGGTGATATTGGTGGCCATACGATTTATCCTCTCTGTAATACGGTTGAAGGGGGCTGCTTTCTTTTACGGGACATCTTTATTTTTTAATGACAAAAATTAGATCTTTTGCATCGCTGAGGACCAGACACAATTGCTGAAGAAAGAAACCGAAGGAAGCCCGAGCTCTTCAGGACTGAGCACATCCATCAATTTGGCCACCGGCAGCTTGGGACCTATTCCACAGTTATAGAACGTATTTTTAGCACATGGAAAAACAGCGTCATGAGCACATGATATGAAAAACACACAAAGCAATATATCACTTTTATGTCCTTTATCATAATCAGGTTAGGGTTTTCTTTTTTTCCCCCCACTTGCTTCTATTTTGGAAGTGTCTCCAGAGAGGCAGGCTGCAGGAACGTAACGGCCCATCAAACCCACAGCGGCTGTGTGCGGCAGCCGGAGCAAAGCTGTCCCCCACATCGAAGGAGATGGAGCGGCACAGCACCGGCACGAAGGAGATGGAGCGGCACAGCGCTGGGACAAAGGAGACGGAGCGGCACGGCACCGGGACGAAGGGGCTGGTGGGACGTCGCGAGGGCAGGAGTGGCCGCCCTGGGTCCACCTTTGGTGATGGCGTGCAGCACCCGCTCTCCTTTCATTACTGCCACCTCCTCAGTGCAAATTCTTTTTTCTCTCTTTCATTTTAGCTACTTTAATTTCCTGTCTGTCACAGCAAATGCAGGCAGAAGGAAACAAAGACGCCCGTTTGAGCTGACATCTCACGTGGGCTTAAAGGAAAGGAACAGCCTACTTACATGAAGGGATAATACGATGGGGACATAAGAGCAGCAGGGCTGCCTTTGCCCTCACTACCTTGCTGGGAAAGCAAGGTCCGAGTTCTTCCCCAGCTGCAGGAGCTGAAGTGATGAGCACAAGGGTTCAGCCACAGACATCGAGCCTAAAAGAAAGTTTGGGGTGATTTTACAGTGTAAAAAAATGTAAATGTACATGCACATAAAATCTCAGTTTTGTTTTGTGCTTTATTCGTGAATGTACCATGAAATAAATAACGAATTGGTAGTCCCCCCTCTGGTTTGTTCCTGGATAACGAAAGCTGGCGTGTAAATCCCACCCAGATACCACCGACAAACTGGGAAAAGAGATGAAGAGCAGCAAAAATCATCGGGTATCTGCAGAAACTTATGGAGAAAGAAATACACATTAAGAGAAAAATATGCAGTCTTGGACAAAGAAACGGAAACAAGGACGCAGAATGTGTGGTACATATCGACAGCACAACCTGACGGGGCAGAAAATATTTTGGAGGTGAGCTCTATCCAGAAAAGATGGGCTGGACTGGAAGAGGCCAGAACGGAATAGAGCAATTTTGCTGGTTTGTAGGAAAATCTTGAAAATGAGAAATATTAGGCTGTGGAATAATCTCTGTAGGGAAGATATAAAAATTATTTTACCTATGACTTTTACTCTAAACTTGAGGATATATTCCCTATGGGATGTTGCTGCATTCGCAAGAAGCTGGACCTGGTCCTCTAATACAAGCTCTCCATCGCTGTCTGACGAAATTCCCTGCTTAAGCTAATCGCTGTGTATCGCTGAAGCTACGGGAATGAAAAGTGCCAATCATGCTGTAAATATTAATTACACGTAAGAAGTACTCAAAGGTTATCAAGCAATGAAAAGAAGCTGAATTACACTCAACAATTTCAGGTAGTGGAGAAAAAAAGGAGTTTCTTTAATGCACTCCCCTGCAGAACACCGCTGGCTCTTTGACAGCAAGGGAGATGTTTCAAATCCTGTTACCAATTAGGGCATTTGTGTGCGTGTAATGGAACTGCCACTCAAAGCGTTCAAAATATATACTCAGGGTTTCACAAATCCGTTCAAACTTTCATTAAAATCCCTACATGGTTAATGAAAGCAATGTCTCCCTTTTCCTTTGCCAAATATAAACTTAGAACTGCTGAAGAGCACGTGTTTCAGATGGAGGAGATCACTGCGATTATTTGCAGCCCTTCCTCCTAGATGAGCCTACGTTGCCATCATACACAAACCACCCCTTTGTCTCACATCGTTATAAGGAGCAGAAAGATTGGCCTAACGCTGGTTCATTTGCAGGGAGATGCCCCATCGTCTAACGAACCTTGCTCCCCATCCGCTTGTACCAACATTAATCCCATCAGCAAATACGCCCTAATTCCAGCTCTCTGATTTTCACTGGGGACAAACCTCCTTGGCATTCCTATGCCGTATTAGAAGAGGGGAAACCACACGTTATCTC
The DNA here is from genome assembly GCA_013389945.1 of Fregata magnificens. Classification (NCBI taxonomy): domain Eukaryota; kingdom Metazoa; phylum Chordata; class Aves; order Suliformes; family Fregatidae; genus Fregata; species Fregata magnificens. The sequence goes on from WAAD01006091.1 coordinate 385,534, forward strand.
AAGTAACTTTGTTCTTTGCACACTCCACGTACTTGCTATCACTTTTCCTCCTTTTCAAATGGTACACCATGACCATTGTTATACATAAATAACATCTTGCACTTGAACAAAGCATATCCACAGGATATTCTTTAAGTGAGAAATGAATTACCTTAGAAAAAAATACGGCGTTATTGGAAAATGGAGCACAGCAGGTATTAGCTAATGATACCTAACATTTGTCGTATCTTGCACAGAAAATGAAAATACATACATTAATTAAAAGCTGGCTTTAGGGCAAATATTATTAACTCATGCTATAATGAAACCTAAAGGCATCCAGGGAGACCTATTGTACTGCGGCAGGGCTGTACAGCGGGGCGGTTCAGTTAATTTGATCAAATGCACGGGGCTCAGCGCTTGGTGAGACGTGGAACAGCAGCTCATTGCCCTGGAAGAGGGATAAGAAATATGAGACTTCGCAGGGGACTTGGGAGACTCAATATATCCGGGGCTCTGTGAGACACGGGCAAGACTTCAGCTCCTGACTAAATGCCACGATTTAAATAGACCCTATTTATTCACCCTCAATGGATAAATTGCAACCCCACACTCAGTCCAGTGACTTTCCCGGTTCATAGAAGGGTCACTGAAGAAGAAAACCACAATTTCATGTTCTACCCAAGCTCTGTCAATGCTGGCGAGCGCTGCCTGTGGCACGGACTGTACCTGTGGGAGTTCAACCGTACCCGTGGAAAGCGTGAAGTTAGACTGTAAAAACACTTTTAATAAAGATCGCTGCCAAGTATTGACGTTCTGTCATTCGTGAACTGAGATCTGGGAGCATTTAAAGCGCTGTACTATTTTTAATTTTCATTAAAGGCCCACACCGTGCAGCGATGTTGACATCTCATTACTACTGTGGCTCAATACGACGTACTGTATATCCAGGGCTTGTAACTTGGTTCTAGCTTTGCTGTCCAGTGGGGCAAGGAGATAATAGCTTGTTTTCTTTCTCAGCAGCATCGCAAAGATTCATTCCTCTAATTGATTGAGAAGAGGGGCTTTAGTAAGACACCAGCCTCTTGGAAAATGTGAACTGCCATTGATTCAGCCTACTGCTTTGAGATGAAAGTCCTCAAATAATTTGTCCTGCTCTTAACCAATCTAAGCAGGATCAATAGCCCTTGCTTTAGCAAGGGAGTTGGGGTGCAAGAGGCAATCAGCTGGTGGTGGACCGCGCCGAATTCCCAGCCAGGAGCATGCTTCTTCATTTATTCTTGAAATTTTTATGTCGAAAAGCCCGATGAATTCCGACAACCCCCACGTGCCCAGAATGTGCAACACCGTGAAACAGTTCAAGCCATTGTCTGTCATTGCTGCGCCGTCCCTCGGAGCCAGAGCACACTCGTCCTCATCTTCACTGCTTGGACCATTCCACGGACCACCGGGAAGGAGGTTTCACCATGGCGTGCGTGGGCTACAGCGCTCAATCAGAGAAACAATGATCAGTTTAATAATAAAGTGGGAGCTTTGTTGTTTCCCGAAGATTCAAAACACCCTTTTTTTTTAATAGCAAAGCACGGCAAAGGGAGGTTATAACCTCCAGCAAGCAGTATTTCTTATTGCAGGGCCAGGACACAGTATGTCTAAACTGCCCTGGGCAGATACTGCCTTAATGCTTGAAAGCTTCCGGAAAGGAAGTTTCCACCATTTCCCTGGATAACCCATCCCAGATTTTCCCATCACAAAGCACTTTTCCTAAGATCTAACCTCAGACATCTTGACTGCAAACTGCCAGTTTTCCATGATCCATCCGCAGCAGCCTGGGAAAATAACGGGTCGCGCCCTTCCTTCGTTGCATGCCGGCTATTGGATGGAAAAGCAGAATTGCTTCTCATCTAATTCCAACGTCTCTTCGGACGAGGGATTTTTCATGGGTTATTTCCCATTTGGTGGAAATGTTCAAAGGGAACATTTACCTTGCAGTAATTTACTTAGAAGCAAGGATGGGCACAGGGGAAGACATTAACGGCAGGACACAGCACTGACGATGGCTCCCAGCGTGGAGGAGCATTCCTGTCCTTCCTCCACCCCTGCGATGGTGCCTCCTCCTCCTTGCTCACTACTCATTGCAGGTGTCCAAAGCCCTCAGCCCCATGCCGTCCTCCTGCTGCATGAGCTCTTTTCATATTTTAAAATCATGAGCACTAGTGGGTATGGAGACGACTGGATGTTCCCATTTGTTTCCCACTACCTCGCCAAAGAAGGAAGCCCCGAAGCAAAGCACTCAGCGGTTGACTCACTTCATCAGCAGAGTTCGTTTGCGTTGGAACATCCCTCAGAGCCATCACTCTCCTGAAGAGCTGCCTCCATTACCAACACCTCGGAGAAGTCAGTCAGCCAGGCAAGGATTGCTAGGGGAGCAGAATGAAGCAGTGTCTTCTCTGGAAGGTAGCAATCCAAAAGCAGGGCACGTGGAGGTAAGTACCTCTGATTCATACCTCAACAAGCCTATGAGTCTTGGAAAGAGCTTGCCAAGGAGCAGTAAACTCCTCGTTAGAGGTGATAACGTCTCTGTAGGTGTGTGGTGGATATTAAACATAACAATCTGTGTATTCAGGTACCATGGAGAGACCAGTTTCACCATTCTGTCTTCCCTTAATTCATCCATTTTTTAATTAGACTGTGTCTAGAAAAATACCAAATATGGAGTTTAATTTGTTTCTAATCTATGGATAATCAGCACAACTGTTCCAATGGCTAGTTATCCTCGAGGTTCTGAAATTATACATGATTTTTGACTGAATATACCTCATGTCACTCATGGATTTCTTTCTTCTTTCCCCCCCCCCCCCCCCCCCCCNCAATTTCCATTTCATATATGAGCATAAAAACTCCAAGCCCTGGACTTTCTTTCAATTAACCAAAAGACATGGGTTTTGGTAGTGTAATTGTGCTCATAGCACTTATCTGAATCTTTGCCAACTACTCAGTGTCTTTTTTTTTTACATATGGGGTGTTAGAACTGGTCACGATGTTCCAGTCGCAGCCTGGCCAAAGCAGACATAGAGGCAACACAACCTCTCTGCCCCATAAATCTATATTTTGTTTAAAAAAGCATATGGATGCCAATTGTTCTTTTGGTCCCAATGTCACACTTCACACCTACCTTCAGCTGATTCCATTGCAGTGCCATAGAAACCCCTTCAAAATCCCAGTTCCAAGGCCAGAGTCCAAGAGGCCATAAATGGAGCCTACTTTCTTCATCCTTATACACATTTTCCATATTAAACAGTATCAAAATGCATGTTGCATCAAGGGTAGAGTTTGAGTGATAACATCTGTCTCATATAAAGCCATGTAGATCGGCAACAGTTGTATTGGTCTTTTGTAATCCATGATTTCAAAGTTTTGCCGCTCCCCTGTTACGCCTGGGATGGATGGATGGGTGGACGGATGGATGGGTGGGTGGACGGACGGACGGATGGATGACTGACATGCACGTGATTAGCAGGGGTGCTCCTCAGACTCTCAAAGCATTGGCACAGAGATAGATATGAAATTTCATTGTATATCTCTGGGGCTCTCCAAGCAGGCTAGAGCGCGTTCAAGCAACATCAAGAGCCCTTAGCTTGTTCTTTACATATTTTCGGAACAGATTTGTTTAACATTTCTGCCTTGGCTCCCCATGACTAACAGCTGTGTTGTTCCTATGTAGTAATCTAGTAACAATACCATAGATAGTACTCTTACTGAAACACATTTTTTAAAAAAGCCTTGCTGCACCAGTTTCTGCTTGCCATTTCTCTCCCCTTTACTCCTTTATTTTACCAGAGTGCCTCTTTTCCAATTGTTACAATAAATATACCATTTTTTAATTTAAGTTAGGCTTGTATGTAGCCATTCTCACTCACCCTATAGGTCAAGACCTTTTTTTTACAATGGGGTATGTGGAAATGGTCCCAACAGCAGTCCTGTGCTCCGTGCTGAAAAGGAAAGTGAAACCTGCCCACAATGTCCCTCTGGCTGGCTTGGGACAGACATGCCCTCGAGGAAATAAGCCATACAGCCTCGGTGCCTGCGAGGGTTTTCCCTTTGGCTGTAGAGCAGGGTCCACCCTGTCGTCTCTCTCACCTCCAGCTGCTGCTGATCTCCATCTTCCTTCTGGGGAAGGCAAAGACAAAACATCTGGCCAGTTGTGCACCTCTAGGCATCCCCTTGCTGCCTTAAACATGTCTGGTTACATCCCTGCTGCATAAGCTTTGAATGCAGCCATTAGGTGCAAAGGTATTGCTGGGGCTATTCCCGATCGTGGCATTTTGATTTCTGCAAACAAAGTGCTTCCCGTGATAATATTTGAGCACCGAGATTAATCCACACCTGATACGCCCCTGATAGTCCAGCTGCAATTTTGTATTGCAGCTGCAAAACAGGGATGGCATACTACTATATTTCCTATCTTAGAAATGTGCAGTGTTTAACAAGATCTCTGTGGTATGATTATTTCATTTCGGAAAAAAAATGTATTTTGTTCCCACCAAATCGAAAAGAAAAAACAAGTTACCAAGTAGAAAGTAAGAATATCATGTATTGCTTGTGAAAAAGCCTAAAATGCAACACACAATTTGAACCGTAATTATAGAGTTGTGTTACACTTACCTTCTAAGTCATACATTGTTCTCTTCTGATACGTTTTTAGAGAAACGATTGATAAGATGGAGACCTTAATCCAGCACAGCAATGACTTAATGAGACCATAAACCAGCCATACTGCATTGCTATAACCACTTGGTAGGAGGATAGCACAAAGTACCTATAACAATGTGCTGGAGGCAGAGTTAATTTAGGAGTCATCACTTATTCAGCCACCTGAGTACAGCTGCCCTCATTTACATGGTGAAAGCCCCAGCTCTGTGGCACGACGATTTTGTTTGGAATAGAAATCCAACATGGGAAAATGGAAAAATATGAAAGCCAAGTAGTAAAACAGCTCACAGAAGTGGGATATTCACCATTGAAAGAGAAATGATAGACTGATCTAAAGGTGGTGGATAGTCACACTTACGTACTGGGCACTCTTCCAAGGAGTAACAATCCTGGAAAAATTCCTCCCGGAGAGAAGGACGTCTGCGGCATAGCCCTGGGTCCTTGCAATGAGTCATCTCGCAGGGCAAGAGGAGATGTGAAAGGGTCTGAATGAGTCTCCGTTAGTGCTCTGAGAGCTGAAAGTGGCAGTCCTTAAATGGAGAAAAAAATGGTGGTGGATGTGCAAGCTCAGGAGGCCTGGGGAACTTTGCCTTTTATAGCTGATGGTGACTCTGGCCTCTCTAAGAGGCTCCTGCTTTTAGCCCCTGATTTCCTTTGCAGCCACGAAAAGATATCACCCGGGAGAGGTCCTGCTAAATGGAAGCTGGAAATCAGGACAGCGGGCATCAGAGACAAGATGCCACCTCTCATCTCTGAAGTGGGGGCTCCAGGCCACAGCGGCATCTTCTGCTTTCTCCTACAAACGCTCCAAAGACGCACATTTCCCCTCAGTCATACTGTCTGACCCCCCAGACTGGAAAGCCACCCCTAGAGCTTTGGGGTGCAGTAGCACCCCAACGCTGGTCCCACCAAAGCAATATGGGCTGTGGTACCCTGTGGATTCAATATGTTAAAGTCTTGGATGAAACCACTTGTCTTAATAGCAAGTGTAAATGCACAAATTATGGTAGATATGGTAAAGTCTAGATATATCCCGTGTAAAATAATTATTTATGTCCTGCACCCCATTCCTGCAGGAGCAGGCAGCAATGCTGGAGGTGGCTGTGCACCCCACTGCTCCCCGGGTTTGCACGGGGTCATGCCTGCTGCCTGGCGGAAATGCACCTCCCTGCTCAAGTATTCCTCCTTGCTCTCCTCCGTGGTTTTGTAGAGTTACTAAAAGGACCAAAATTTTCAGCAGGAGGAACTTAAAATGTTTTGTGCTTCAGTCACCCCGGGAGCAATCTCGCTGATGCTGGCGGCAGTCCTGAGCGATGCTCCCAAGTGCGGAGACCCTGCAAGGCTACTGAAAATTGCTGCCATTTCTGCTCTCCCTTTGGTGTTTTTAGTACTAATTAAGATCTCACAAATTAAAGTATCTGCAAATTTTTGCACTGTCTTTGCTGGTAACATGACAAGGAGCACCCATAGCTAGCAGTGCATAAAAAGCTTTATTTTGGCTCTCCTTTATTAGCTTTATATTGCTTATCCTAGCCAAGCTTCTGGGGTTACCAGAGAAGCACTTTTCACTCTCCTCTGCCTATGCGGGCCAGATCCACACTGACCAATACATTGAAATTTAAATCAGCTGAATGACCTGACCTGCTCAGTTGAAAAATATGTTCATTGGTACTTTTGCTATTTGACAGGTAGAAATAATAAAAAATAAAGCAGGTATGTACACATTTCAAAGCCGAAAAGCTACACTGCCGCAGGGCAGAGGCTGGAGCCACAGGGGAGGTGCCCTGATGCAGCCCGGGTTGGTACGGAAAGGAATAGCGGGAAACCTGTCCTGTGCTCTGTCATTCGGCAATGGTCCTCTGCCAACAGCAGCAATCAAAAATTAAACAGAAACAAAGATAAAAGCAGTTTAAGCATCACAGTTGGTCCAGCATCCGCCCAGTGCTGCCCACTGTCTCCCAGTCAGCCGCTTCTTCTGCCCCCCAGGGCGAGGACTGGTGGGAGTCATCGAATCATTTACTTAGGTTGGAAAAGACCCTTAAGATCATCGAGTCCCCTGGGAAGTTCCTCCCCTGGAAGCCCACGGGGCACGGGGCCGCTTCATTCCATCTTAAGGAAGGAAGAAATAAGGGGGCGTTATCTCCCTCAGTCCATCTCCAAAGCCCCTTCCCCTGGGGCTGGATCGCGAGGAAAGCAAGACACCTTAAATCAGCTGCTGACCACCTCCTGTCCGTGCCAAAAGGTATGTGCCGGATAATAGCACAGCAAGGTTGTAATATATTGCTGTTTAAAGACGGATACTGCGCTACGAAAATGGTTCAGCCACTGTTTATGTTTCCAGCGTGAGCTTTGCCATTCTCCCTCCAAATCCCGAGGCAGATTAATAGGGAGAATTAATTTTGTTTGGGTCTTTGCGCTTCCACCGCCAAACGATAAGTCTCTGCGTTTCTTTTTCATCTGGCGTTTCCTTCTAATTCAGTAATCCACAATAGGTGGTGAGAGAACCAGGGAGCAAACAAAGCTCCCGCTCGGAGCCAGGCGCCGGTCCTTTCTGAAGGGGTTGTTACTGGGACAGGAGGAGAAGATGCAATTCAGACAGGGAAAGGTATAATTAAATGAAATTGAGTTTTGTAGCTTTGTGAGAAAATAAGAAAAAACCCACATTCACTTACAGAACAAGAGTTGGCTTAAGTATTTCGAAGAGGCAATCAGCGTAGACAACATTTTCACAGGTAAAGCTGCTGCAACTAATTCATAATGTTACTGATGAACCTGCCACCAGAGCTGACACTGCAAATTAAATTCTGTATTCCCTCCGTAGCCATACCAATGTTAGCTATATTAAGTTTGTATTTAAAATAGTCTATTGCATGTAGGGCTGAGATAAATGGCTCAGCGCATTGGTAACAGCTTCCCACCTACAAATCCTCTCCTCCACTCCGGCCAGCACCATGGTCATCACACCCAGCCCGCAGTGGCCCGTGGTCCGGGTGGCAAGTGGCCAGGACGTGCCTCCACACCAGCGGCATCTTCACTTGCAGGGTGTCCCTGCACTCAGCAAAGGCACAGCCAGCCGGTCTTGCTGGAGCGGGATGTGGCTGGCAAGCAGTCCTTCCACACTGCCACCAGCAACTGCATGAAATAAGGTGAAATTAAGTAATATAACAATAAAAACCTACAATATGTCCAAATCTTTGACACTAAAGATGTAAACTTTCCAAATGGGGAAGGCACTCTGTAAGAAAATATATTTGGGAAGGGCATTATGGTAAAAAAATTGGGTTTTTTCCTCAAATGGTGTTCTTGACCTGCAGAACTGGTTACAAAAAAACATTTCCACCCGCTAGACTGAGTGGGCGTGCGTGTGCACCTGCAGCCATGTGCGTGAAACTGCATCTTCATAACCTGGGTGGGCAAAGAGAAGGATAATGAGGTTTGAATTTTGCTTAAATATTCTTGTGTTTCGCTAATGCTTTGGCCCTTGCCCACAGTAAATCGACAAAGCTCCGTTTCAACTTGTGCAGAAAAATCTGCTGATTTGGCAGATGCCTGCACCACGGAGGTGGCCACGCAGCGGTTCTGCATACGTCCCATTGCCTGCAAGGTCCTCCTTCTCTAGCCAGAAATGTTTAAGGATTCTGAGAAGTTCTGCTGAATTCTATGTAATGACGTAATGAAAAGGGGCCTATTTTAAGTTAAACACTAGTTGCCAGTAAATGATATTTTAATTATTTGGGCTCAGAAACTGTGCTTCACTAATATTCCTGCAGTGTTTCTTCCTTTCACTTGACCCAAAGAGCAGTTTTGGGGCTAAAAAGACAATGTATGAGTATCTTGCATTGAAAATGGCTACCTATTATGTTTTCTGTGCTTCAAATATCTAATAAGTGATAAATAATATTCTCTATATTTCAGTAGCAATTTGGCATGAATATTTTTCCTAGATAAGTAAAAAACTTCCATGTGCATGCTGAGAAAGAGAAATGGAGCCTGGTGGTACTCGGAGGACTGTGATGATGAACAATTTTGGTATCACACATCAGCCATAAGTAGCAATTCCAGGGGGGCTGGTTGCAGCCAGCAGCAAAACAGGCTTGCTCAGCTGCAGTCCAGAGGAACAGTCAATGCTCCTATAAACTATTTGTCACCCGTAATAATGAGCAATTTGGAAGGGATTAGGTTTTACTGCCTGACCCATGATCAGCAATCCCTGGACTGTACATCTTCAGTTGCTTAAAAAATAGAAAATGGAAGCAGAAAGTATCTGCTAACCACTGGTAGCTAATTAAAAAAAAGTGCAGTTAGATGCATCACTTTGCAATGTCGTTTAGATTTTACGTCAGGAGATGGGATAACTGAGTGAATTAAAAAAAAAAAAGAACAAAAAATCTAGGAAGAGAAGAAGAAAGTGTAAAGCACCAGTTGCACCGAGTGCCACTGCAGCAAGCACTGTCCATGCACCAGCTCATCCCCTCCCCGGGCAGCAGTTGTGTCGGTTAGCTCACGGGAAGCAGTCTTGCATCCGTTCCCCGAGTCCCACGCAATAAATAACATCGCCTTTCCCCACCGCATCCCCCCGCGGCATCCCCAGCACCTGGCCGTACCCGGAGCCGTGGGCGTCGCTCCCCAGCAGCCCCCGAAGATCCAGCGACATCTGCAACCAAAAGGTCCTGGTGAAGTAAGACCAAGAAGCTGAGGCCGGTTTGAAACTCCCATATTTATAGAAGGGGGATGTTTATAGGAACCCTTCCAAGGCTGCCAACTGCGTATATAAATTGTGACGATTACTGTTATTAATAATAGCAAACGGACTGGGAGGCTTTCTGCTGGAGGCAGGTGTGCACAAGGCATTATCCCTGGGTACTTTTTTCAGTTGTCTTAAACAGGCTAAATAATATGAAAACAGCACTTTTCAGCAGAACAGACAAATGTGGCTGCAGTAGCTTCTTAGAGCCATGAAGTCCCCCAGCCTGGGCCGAGCGGTGTAGCTTAAAAGCGACAGCAGAGTGGAAGCAGATACCTTCTCAGTGATCATTTTTCTCCATTCACACCTTGACTCTCTGCTCGCAGAACTACTAGACTGAGAATATCAGGAGTCAATTGACCATCTTCCTTTCTTAAATTACCCCCGTGCTTTATTCTTCACGATGCACTTCATTCCTCGACTCACCACCTCGTTTTGCAAAGGCAAGGCAACTCAGACGCCTATCACAAAACGAGCAAGATCCCTGGCCTCTTTGTTGCATCTCTACTGTATTGTACCCTGACTATTTAGCAACAGGGAGGCATCTTCTTTTGCAACTGCCTCAGATTTTCAGAAAGCTCATGAAAATATAGCTTCCTACAGTTCATTTTGCATTTTTAGAATCAATGCTGAATTTGCATGAAAAGGAAAAAATGTATTTTGCCTAATTACAAATCATTTAATTCGAGGGAACAGATGGAAACTGTTCCTTTGTGAGACAGAGATCTTTAGTTTGGTCTGTAAAGGATACATTGCGTCTGGGTAGTATACAGAGTTTTCAGCTCCTTCCTACTGTGGACTCTGCTGCACGTATTTAAAGATCGTTCGCATTTGGGCAAACACTAGAGAAGAAGCTTAAGGCACTTAGATGCCGGAGTGCTAGGGAAATTTGTCATTAACCTCCCTGATGCTTTTGCAAATACCATCATACCGTCTCAGGCAACGCTTTGCTTCTTCATGAACGTGGCAGTTACTAATGCAGCTGCGACTACTACGAGCGAACCCTAGAGAGCAAGAAGACATTCTGTCCCCATCCATGATATATCATTATTTAGCTGGTCTGTGGCAGTTTTGGTAGGAGCAAATAAATGGGCTATTTTTGACAACTACACGACCCTCTCCTGCAAAGGGTCTCACAGTTTCCTACAGTTGTATCATCAGCAGGACGGCCCTTGTCTTACTGAAGGAACAGGGCTCCTTCGGTGCTGTTGCAGTTGGGTTTCTGCCCCTTCATGCGTGGAGAGGTTGGAATCGCCACGGACCACATCCACAGCAAAGTTCAAGAGCTGAACTGTTTGCCCCATCAAGTTTTGTCATGTTGATTTTTAATTGCTTATGAGAAAGTCAAGATCTAGAAGCAAGCACGTTGCATCCATGACACCAAACGCTTGCATCAGCACATCTGTGTAAGGCGATAAAATCGTCTCTGGATCCTACCTCTGCTTCCTAACAGAACAGTGAAGGTGTGGTGCTTTCAAAGCTTGGTGCAAGACAATAATAATAACTCATAATAGAAAATATTCTCCTATTTCAGTAAGCTCCCTGCCATGTTTGAGCACAAATGCCAATATTTCCATTTTGGAAATAACTTGCTCGCTAGATGAACACTCTGTAAGAGCTGGGCTAGTGACAAATACAGCTCAGAAACCATAATTCTCCATCCAGTGTCAAGGGTGATCACTGGGAATATATTTTCCGCTTGCTGTCATCCACACATTTTATCCACACAAGAGGGAAAAGTGCACTGCTCCTTGGTGGGGGGCTTCTTCCATTCTTTTTTAAAATAATTTTCACGTTCACTTTTATTTTTAGTTTTGGAATAAGAGGGGTACGGTTCTCGGGAAATGGAGCCTGAATGTCGATAGGAGCCAGTGCCAGGCAAGGACCTGCCAGGTATTTTTCTCCAGTTTCTGAACATGCAAAGTAGTTCTCTGTGGCTATCTGTGAATTGAGTTAACATAGAAAATAAAGGAAAACAAGGAGGGTTGGGGCAGGCTGGAGGCTTTAGTCATATCTCATTTTAAACTGAAAAATAACCTACTATTGTATGGTCTTCAGAAAAGGATTAGAAAATGCCCAGGATACAGAAGAGAAAAATAAAAGATGGAAGATCTTATGACAGAAGAAAAATGACAAATAGCAAAAATCTGCTATTGTCCAGTTCTCTGAGGAAGAGAGGTGGCCAGTCTGTGCTTTCTGAGGTTTTTTGCTGAATATAATGTAATTTCTCAGGCATGTTGCTGTCTGATAACTGTAGATGAAGTGTTTGTTTTGGAAAAATTTAGTACGGTCAGAAAGCCATGCATAAGAAAGGCTCATATAAACTTATTAGCAGTGAAAGAAGAATGGAGATGCTATCTTGGCTGCCAGCACAGCTTTCTGAAAACTTCCCTGTAACAATTATACTGATTTATGTTCTCAAATACAAAGCCCCATAGATAGCCTATTATAAGCTGAATTAAAAATCTCAAATCAGAAGCTGATTCAAACCACAAGTCATTAGCACATGTACAGACACAGGAATGAAAAAGGAGTAATTTTTGAAAAGCGTTGAAATCAAAGTTATATCTGCCAGTGTGCTTCCTGAGCCCAGGCTCAGCTTCATCTGAGAAGGGACTAGCTGGTCCCTAAATGAGCACAGGGAATGAAGCTGCCACTTGGATTAGGACTTAATTTTGCAAGCTCTTAAGTGAAACCCACCTGAAATCCCCAGGAGACTTGCGAGTTAGAAAACCCAAACCCGGTTATTCAGGGCAGAGAGGGATTGCCTGCACCAGGTGTTAACTTTAAGCTCAGGTTAGCTTTAGTTTAACTTTAGGTCACCCAGTCTCCTTGCCATATCTGCTCACCAGTCATAATTTCCCATAAAAGGTGAAGTTTCCCTGTTTCTCCTGAAGCCCAGGACCCAGCTGTGGTTCACCTCCCCAGGCTGTGGGATGGCGCAGTGGCCAGCCATGCCTTCCTCCTTCTCCTCCTCCCCCTCTTCCTCCTCCTTCTCCTCCTCCCCCTCCTCCTCCCTACCAGCCGCATCACTGCCTCCAAGGTCTCTTTTGGAAATGCTGGACACCAATTCAGTCTTCACATAAAATGTCATGGACATCCTGCAAATCACCAAAGAAATGATGGAGCCTAATTTAGACTTACTCTTAAAAACTGTCTCATGCTGGACAAGACCAGGATTTCCACCTAGCGCAAAAGCAAAACCCATCACATGCATCTTTCTCTTCCCCTCCAAAGGAGAGATGTCAGGCCCTGACTTGAGCTGTGGCACTGCTCACCCTCGGTGAGAGGGGTCCAGTTGAGCAAGAGACTCAACGGAGGAGCACGGGGCGAGAGGTCTGAGCAAGGGAATGTGCAGCACAAAAAACTTTGAAAAAGATGCTGCAATGAACAGTATATCAGCTGTTGTAATCCTTCACTCCTCTTTTCTGGTCTCTTTTCTCTTTCCTGCATTGCAGCAGACATGGCATGACAGAGAAGCAAGTCTTTTCCTGATCCGATCCTTTGGTGTCCCCCATCATCATCTCCCAGTTGCAGTCTCACCCAGGACAAGGACCTCCTCATGCACCCCAGCTCCAGTGCAAGTCTCACGTGTGAAAGGTTTGCCAAATCAGGGACACAGTCCACGGGCTGCTGGGATCAGCAAAAATGCACCCCAAGGCTTTAATTAGCTTTGGACTGAAGCCTAGGTCCTATTCCTCTGCCGACAGAGGAGAAAAGTGTAACCCCACTGACGTCCTAAAACCTAGGGACAACTTCTCGGTGCACTGGCAGAAAACAAGGTAATTAAGAGCACAGGCATATGACAGCCTGGGAAGTTTTTATACCCAGAGTTGTAAATATAGATGAGAAAGGCCACGCTCATGTGGAAAGCAAAAAACCACAGGCCAGGTTTTTCTAGCAGCAGGTTGCTCTGCCAGGTCAACGGTGTACCTCCACCCTACCTGCTGCTAAACTGCGCGTATAAAACATTTTGAAATGATCCTAACGGTCACATTCGGGCTGGTCTTCACCCAGAAGGGTGGCCAGAAAACTCACTTGGGTGGTAAAGACCATCAGTCAACCTCACGGTCCCCATTTCTTTGCTTTAAAGAGTGATTGCATTATTATTCCATCAGTTTTCCTAAGACTTTAGGTCTGGAAAATTTCAGTGAAAAGTATATTTTGGAAAAGTAAGCATGAATAGAAATAACAGATTCCAATAAAACTGTCAAGCAACCTGAAGCTTACCTGGACAATGGGAAAACTGTTTATAGTTTTGTAGGACAACTCATTTAAACATGCTGCTCAGTTTCAGAAAACTGCTTTTCCAGAAATAACACTTATTTTTCAATAGAGTCCAATTAGCATTTGCTAGAATACTTTGATTTGGTAAAATGCTTCAAGTACTAGAAATTCTTCAGAGCGACCTACTTTAAAATAAAGATTAAAATAAATCATTTAGTTCAAAGGTTATTTTAGAAAAGATCTGAGATGACTGGAAAACGTTCTGAATACAGACAATGCTTTAATTCATGGTTTTCCATCAAGTATCATATTTTTAAATTTAGCTGCCTGCATTTTTAGAAATGAAAACCAGCGACTCCAACAAACTTCAGAACGATGGCAGAAGTTCTTGGATAAGCTGACAGAAAATTATGAAGACATTGACTAGCGATACATTAAGACTGGAAGCATTTCTGTTCTATAATCAGTTTTCCAACAGCCACACAAAGGACAAACTGAATTGCCAACCGTAGATACCAGCAGAGTGGTTTCCTTGGCAATTGTAACTATGCAAAAGACTTTAGTTTCCTTCCGTCGGCCTAACATAGGCAAATATTTAAGCCTATCAACTGATCTATAAAGATTAGTACAAATGAAATCAGGTCACCTTATTAATTTGAAATCCCAGGGCCATACCCAGAGGAACAACGCAAGCATATCCATACCTGTGAGCATTTCAGCAACCCAATGGCCGTGACAGATTATTCCCTTGCTTACAGCTCTGCATGTATGTTCATGCTTTCATTGATTCAGGAGACAGAAAGCCAAAACAGTCAAGGGCAGAACCGGGAAGAATTGCATTAGACCCAACCTGGGAGAAACTAATGAGGTTTCTGTTTGAAAGCTGAACTTCCCTGATGCTGGCCACCCCCACGAATTAGATGAACATTTCCAGAGAAAGAAGAACATACAAAGCTCATCTGGGACACGTGAACCATTTTGCCAGGCTGTTGCTGCAAGGGGAGGGGGATTTGTTTCCTTGCATTTTTTTTTTCAATACCAAAATCACAGCCTGGTGTCACAGGCTCTAATCTGTTGCTTCAGTTGCTCATAATCAGAGTTATTCGTGCCAAAGAAGAACAGATTGATCATTTTATCTGACGGCAATGAAACCTGTTCTGACCCCAGCGCCGGGGGGTTCCATATTCCTGGAGGGAAGATTCAGAGCAGATCACTGCCCAAGCGCAAATGCACATTGGCATGTACAAACACTTGATTGGGGTTTGTTAAAGGTAATTATTTCTTATAAATCAGTTGTGTGGCTCATGTTTTGTCTTTTAAAGAACAACAGCTACCTGGAAATCATTACCTTTGTGAATTGCTTTTACTTTCCTTTGTTATGAATGAATGGGAAAAAGTAGATGATGTATAGAGATTAATTCATAAAATTAAACAAAGACCTCACATTTTATTCTTACATCAAAAGAGAGGGAAGATGTCATGACGGAGGAGGCAGTGTGGATGAGCACGGTGCCTGGGGCCCCTGCGGGAGGCACGGGCAGGGTTGGGGGTCCCACTGCCGGGGCCCTGGTGTCCTCTTCCTTTTGGGTTAGAATAGGTCCCCTACAGCCGTGTCAAACCTGGCCCTCCCCTTGTCCCACGTGTGACCATACGGAAGGGAGAGCCCCCAAACGCCGCTGGGACCCGAGAGCCCTTGCTTCGATTCCCCAGCCCTGGGAGGAGGAAGCTCAGGGGGGAGCAGTGTGGGCTCATCGACACGAAAAATATTTGTGTTGTTCTGCTAATGCAGCGAAGATGGATGAGGTTTGGTTTGCTTCAATCCTCTATCAGTTTAAAAGTAAAACCGAAGTCTGTTATTATTATTGCTATTTTTCCGAAGGGTGTGTTAAATTTCAGCCACCCTATATGATGATTTAAAATGAGCTCCCTAGCTAACTTTAATTAAAGAAAAAAAAAGCCCCACAGTCTAGATTTGATTGACAACAACGTCATTGGATGTAATTAATAACCTTTCACTGTGTGCTCTGAAAACGATGGATGCAGGATTCATCCAAGCCCGTGTGCCCTCCACACGCTGTTCCCCAGCCCGTGCAGGGAACTGGGGCTGCTCCCTGTACCCCGAGGGCAGGCGCGGGGAGCGCTGCTGTCAGGCAGCCCATGCGGGAGGAGACGTACCCGCTGTCACCGCTTGCTCTCACCGCATCCCGACTGCAACTATCTCCAGGGGATCAGATGCTTTTGCCACGTCTGGCACTCCCGAGTGAAGCCTGCGCACGTGTCAGGGATCGGGGCGATGTCTGCGTGGTGGCCATCGGCTCGTTGGAGACTTTGCTAGGACTTACGTCTGACCTCCTGGTACAGAAGTATATATACTTATTAGGCAGGTACCATCTTAGCATACAAAGACTGAAAAAATCACACAAGTCCAATTATATATTTACCCGATAATCCCTGTCAGGGGCAGGTAGGGTGCCAGGAGCAAAGTTCACCAAGCACTCTAGGAGTTAGCCTATATTAATATGCTATTTCTCCTTTTTTTTTTTTTTTTTCCCCCTTGATCTGTGCCTTTCATTGATATTTCTGCTTGTATCATTCACATTGGATGTTGTAAATAAATGTGTTTTGTCTGCCAGTAGCAGTACCCCATCATACTCCCTGGAATTTACTACAACACTGGGGAGCATGCCTGGATCCCAGGGGCTCCCTGAAAGTTTGTCAGGATCCACAAAAAGAAATAAATAGAACATTCATATATAAATTAACACAGAACCATGACAGACTTTATGCTGTTAAGTCATCCCATTGACCTTCTCATCAGTCTGAGAGTGGGGTTTTGACCAAAAACCTGTCCTTCATATTCAGACCTTAATTTCCTTTTCCTCACTTGATCTCATTACTTGTATTTTTTTGTCTTATGAGTCTATGGCTCCGGCAGACAGCTCCTGGCCTGGCAGTGCTGCCCAGGCCCCCGCGACACCTCGGCATCGCCCGCTGCTTTGGGGCACCTGAGAAGTGAGCTGCTGGGCTTCCATGAAAGATGTATAGAAGGAGCTCAGGGCAGCAAGGAGCGCATCGTGCAGCACCACTCCAGTATTGCACACCGGCCGCACCATGAAAGGCACGATGGCAAGGCAAATAGGGCAGAAAATGGCCTTACGGCTGCCAGATTGAATTAAGGAATAAAATAATTTGTACTTGTAGCAAAGAGACTGATTAGTGGCAGCACACCCAGAAAAATCCTCTTAATTTCTGGGCGATTAGGATGCTTTGCTAAGACTTTTAGCAGCCTCCAAGGCCCTGTTTAACCTGCAGGGAAAAGGAAATGACTGATCCGCCAGAGTAGGCTGGGTTTATGGGCGGATGGCGGTGCTCGTCTTGTAGGTATCCTGAAGTGGTGCCTTAGGGCAATCAGCTCATGATTTTCAACACGAAGACAAAAGCTACTAAAGTGAATTTACAAAAATATAAGTGCCTGAAAGCTGGTTTTATGGAAAAAATTATGTCTCTAGGCACACAGAAACAGACCCAGGGCAAGCAGCTCTGCCTTTCCAGCGCAGCCCTATACCACATGCTGCTCATATTTATCCTGCAATGAGATTATTGCCAAGTACAGAAGTAAGATATTAGCTACAAGTCTGATTTTCAATCCTGATCATGACTATTAATTACAAAATAATAGCAAGTAACTTCTTCTAAATGTTTGGCACAGTGACTGCAGTCTGTGGGCAGGCTGGATGAAGCTCAGAGCCCGGGGTAGCTTCTCCTGGAGATGACTATGGTTGATTAGTTCCCTAATTCCTGCAATTATTAACCTTAATGAAATTTTGCTCTCTAATAGCTGCATAGCTATTGATTTTTAATTGTTTTGTTTGTGCCTTGAATTGATTAATATCAATTCTGAAAGGCATACACAGCAGGAAGAGTCGTTTGTCATTTGCAAATTAACATGAAAAGAAAATGAACCCAGTAAGTGGCCGTGCGTGAGGGAGCTGCCAAGAGCATTCGCAGACCGCTCACCATGAGCATCCCAGTCCCAGGCAGCTGTAGGCCATTAAAGGCTTTGCCTGAAGGGGAGAAGATGAGAGATGAAGGGCAGGTAAGGATCCCGCATCTTGCTCACTTGTTACGGCACAGTTTATACCTCTTCTGCTAGTGCACTGGGTACTGCTCTCAGCAGTGCAACGACCGAGCAGGAGGCAAGTAGCACTCTAATGCCCAAGACCGGCCAGTCTCCTGGGGTATCATTTTCTCTATTTTGAATTCTATTTTATAGAAGACATTTGGTATAATTTTGTCTAAAAGTTATTCGTAGAGACAACTGGCTAAGTTAGGATTTTTAACTCACTTGATCCATTTTGCTGTGACTTGTGTTCGTTTCAGACACGGGCAGCTGAGGGACGGCCCCACGATGCTGAGGGGTCTGTACGGCCGCGGGGTCGCTGCGCTTGCGACGCCATGCACAAAAAGCCTTCTTCAACATCAGTCCAGGAAATCAAAAGAAGTGAACTTATTGTCACTGAGTTTGCATGTATAGGAGGCATGGTGGTGTTGGGTTGACAGTTGGACTTGGTGATCTTAGAGGTCTTTTCCAACCTTCGTGATTCTATGATTCTGTGAACTAGACCACTCAGCATTTGAGCTACATCTGATGTAAAACAAGATGAATTCTTCTTTGTTACATATCCAAGATGCTCCTTTAATTTAGATGAAGCAGTATCCTCACAGGTAGCAAGAGGTGGCCTGCCTAGTTCATGAAGAAAAACCCAAGCTTTAAAAAAGTTCACACATTGGTGTATTCTCTTCAGATGAAATAAGGATCAGGTTAAATAGAGGAGCTATGCTAAACGGCATAATTAGAAAACAGAAAGAGATTAATATCCAGTAGCAACAAGGAGCAAGAGAGGACAGGGAACAAGACACAACTCTTCTCCGTCACCAGGCTCCTCACCTGGGGAGCGGTGGGGATGGTCCAGGGCATCAAGCTGGTGCCACCTTCGATATCAAGGTTCTGTTACTGCTGCAGCCCTCACCCACAACGAGCTGCGGTGCCGCGCTTCGCCCTCAAGACTCCCATGGGAGAGGAAATGTTCTCGACCCAAATCTGTACCGTCTTCCCGAAGCAGGTAAATGTCATGCTTAAAAAGGGATCGTTTCACCTCCTGCATCCCACCCTGGGATGGTTCGGATACGTTACCTGTCCCGCTGTGCACAAACAAGGGGAGCCTGCTTGCTTGCAAACAAACCCCCACAGCTTTCTACCTTCAGGCTGTTTTGCCACCTAAACTCCTGAGAGGGTGAAGGAGGTCTCTCTCCTGCCGGTGGGTGAGCAGCCTCCAGCGTCAACTTCCCAGTTTTCCCTCAAGCATCCTGCGGCAGGGATGCAGGGACACAGCTCAGCGCATCGCATCACTCCCAGCCGCCCACCATCAGCCCCTGGGCGCCTGGGTGGCTGTCTGTGGAAGGTGAGCGCTAGCTGTGCCGCCCCGCCGAGCCCCAGCCCGCTGCCCCACCGGCACCAGCACTGGCACCGGCACCGGCAAGCACGGCGGGGGCTGCAATTTGCTCTGGATTAACGTCCTGCTGGGGCACATGCCTCCTTCCTCCCCTTTGGCAGCTCGGGGAGCCACAGTCCACAGCAACTGGCATTTCCACAGACTTTAGCATTTACCTTTTTTTCCTATTTTATTCTAACGTGCATGGAAATCCTGAGTCTTAAGGAACAATATCCGTATTCAGAGTATTTATCCTCCAGCAGCCTCCCGCTCAGAGAATGGACACCGCTTACTCAATTCACATTAGAAATCTAAATCTCCTAGCAGAAAGGTGGGCAAGCCAAAGTGCAGCAGAAGTCTCCGCCTGGCTTTTCGATATATGGAGAAAATACCTTCACACACAGGTCGTGCCCCTGAGGTGGTTCACCCCCAGCTGGGGCGTTGCCGTACACATGCGAAAAGCTTGAAATTCATTATAAATGAGAGGGGCAGGGTAGATGCCACAGCCCCTTAGTCTTTATAATTTCAAAGCCACCTACACTTTCTCAGTTTTAACAAATCCACATTACTACTCACCTTCCAGTTGATGAAAATAATGCCTGTGGTGAGAAGCAGGAGCTAGTTTAGTCTGCTTTTCAAAGTGGGATTCTTCTAGCATTTAGTGTTGGAGATGGAGTCCCCCGTAACCTGCTTGGAGGACTATATGGTATGGTCATCAGATATCAAGTTCCTTGGCTCTGTTGAAAATTTTGCTGAACCTTCTATAAGGTGGAGAGGAAATTTAAGAAATCTTCCACAGTAATAGCTAGCAAGTTTACTATACTTTTTAATCTCTGGAATTCAGGAATTAATTTAATTTTCTTTCTCATGCTTATAAGATTAAATATGCATAATAATGCATAAAAATGCATTTTATGTTCCCCATAGATATGAATTACTGTGTGTTTCATTTTGACATTTTACGCAGGAAAGTATTGATACAGAGGAGTTTGGCTCAGATATGATTTCCATGCTGTCTCTACACATGAAATGGGCTGCTCGCTGCATACGAGAGAATTCGCGGATTCAGTAAACCAGGAGTGGTTTTTCCTCCTTTTCAATTTCAGAAATTGCGGGGTGCAGGGGGGCACCAGCAGCACCCTTGGCCAGAGTCTGCCGGTCCTGCTACCGCAGACGGTCCTGCCAACGGTGAGCTGGCTCTGCCTAAGTGAGGTCTCCACAGCTCTAATGGAAAATTCCCCTGGGGCCGAGCAAGACGCAGCTTTCTGTACTTTTCTGAGACTGTATGACACCGCTCTGCATTAATTAGCTTCTCAGAATCGAGGTACTTCGGTGTGTAATTACGAGCAAACATTTCGACAGAAATTATGCCGAGATCAAGGCTCAGCAATACAATGCAGCATAGCCTGCATTTTCTTCCCAGAATTTCTCTATTTGCTCGATGCTGGGTTATGGTGAGGGCCACCTCCCGCGGTGCCTGCTGAGCCGTGCAGGGAGGCATGGCTGCACCACGGTGGCGGTGCTGCAGGATGGGGTCGGCCGGCCGCCCTGGGGGGACTCCAAAGCCACATCCCAGGCCATCCACCCAGAGGAGAGGCTGACCACACAGCCCCCCAGCCCTGCCAAGGCTGGACCCCCCCCCAGGCACAGGCTCCCGCAGATCCAGGCACCACCCAGTTCACAAGGGAGCTTACACGTCCTTCAAGAAGATGCTCTTCTCCTTGCGTCGCTGCCGTCACTCCCTCATCTGTTGGCTGTAAGTGGTGATGCTCCTGGCAGCGGTGGCGAACGCAGCACTGAGCAGCTTAACCCTGCCGAGGAGCACTAGGAAGAAGAAAACCACCGTTGTGCGTGGTCAGTCATAACTCACGTACCTCCAGCTGTGACCTCCGACTTCGCTTCATAGGTCCCCCCCCCCGAAGAAGCCCTTCTGGCAGAGGGGAGGAAGGCAACCAGCAGCCACAGCTCCGTTCCCTTCCCCAGGTGCAACATTTGCTGTAACACCCCAATGCCTCCAGGTCTGGGAACTGATCGTTCACTGGGGCAGTTTCGCGCAAAGCCGGGGCACCCTGCAAAGCCAGCGGTCTGGGTGCCTAACGCTGCGCCCGAGCTTAAATGCACACCATATTTTCATCCTCTTATATTCCCCAAAATCAGCATTAGCGAAAAGAACGAGGATGGGAGGCTCACATGTTGGAAGAAAAGGCAAAAAGACTATAAAAGAGGGAGGAAATGCTCTTTTAACTTGCATTGGTGTTGCCTGTGAAATGCTCTCTTAGAGAATGAGCAAACTGCAAAAGCCATCCCGCAGTGTGCAGCAAGCGGCTGCCCAGGCTGTGCGGGCGATGCGGGACTCTCCCTGTTGTCACCCCTCGGAGCTGGTTTTCCTGCCTCTTGGGACGAGATGACCGGCATACACCCACCCCATGGCTTGCACTTTTGAAATAACAGTGAGATTTCTCAAAAATACTATTTCTCAGTGAAAAACAAACTTAACACGAGCTGGAAAAGAAAGTGAAGAAGCAGACAAAAGAAAGGAAATGCTTAGCTACAGTAAGCGTAAAAGAAAACAGGTTTTATTTAATCTTCACAATGAATGGAGAAGACTGACTCTTCCTCTTATTAAAGTATGAAAAGATCGCTATGGCTGTCAAGATAGTTTAAATTTATTAGTTTCTCTAGAAAGCATTTTGGAGTGGATTCCTGGTATTAGAGCACTTCATTTTTTGAAACTTCTGTTTTATTGAATTTCTTAAAACAAAAAAAACCACCAAAATATTTTTTTCATATTAGCTGTTATTTTGGTTTGTGGGGATATGAGGCTCTTGCTGCTTTCTGAACACAGGTTGTTAATGGCTCTAAATGCAGTGGATATGACCAATTACCGACCTGCCTGCTACCTTTATTCACTTCTCTCTCATTTGAAAACTTAGGACGGGCTTTAGAGCAACTCAGGGTCACAGACAGGGCCCACAAGCAAAGCTTCTCTTCAGATTTATAAACAAATGAAGAAAAAACCTCCTGTTTACTTGCAAGCCTTAGTTATAAATGACTACAAGTTTCAGGATTTGATCTATAAAAACTATATATATTAAACCAAAGAGCATTGCAATGATCTGTTACCTAAAACATGAGGTACAGCTTTTTACTTTAGCATTCATTGGCGTAAACAGAAAGAGAAGAGGGAGCGGGAAGTGCTGTTCCAAGTCCTGCTCTGTTCCAAGGCAGTATTTCTGTTTTCTATCGGGAAAATGACCAATCGAAACGAAATGCGTTATACGGAGAAAAAAGCACTGCCCGGGGGGACTTTCTGGGCTATTACACTATTAGGGGTCGAGTTCTCCCGAGGCATTAATTACTGGAAATTACCACCCGAGGAGTCGGCACCTTCCCCTTTGTGAGTGGTTTTGTGTTGCCCTGAAGATGTCGGTGGAAAACCCGGAATGCCTGCGATGGCCAACACCTCTGGGACAGCGGGGTGATAGGACAAATCGCTCCCCGTGCGTTTTCCCTGGCCTGGGTTAAGCTGAGCTTCCCAGGGAAAGAACATATTATTTAATTTATTCTACTGGAGAGGGTGGCGTAGCGAGGCTTGGCAAAACAGACGTGCCGTTTTGGAACGGTTCACGAGGCGGAGCCTCGGCAGGGCGCTTGCCCGGTTAGCCGGGCAGAGCCAGGATACCAGCAGACCGCACTGGATCCGTCCCGCTGTCCACGTACAGACGGTCTGATCTGACTCCTGGTGAGATCCAGATAAGGCTGCTTGGTTTATCCCTGGTGTATGACTCCTTTGATGGTGCAGCGTGGTGGAAGAGGCAGCTCTGACACCAACACTCGTGGTTAGTGCCCAACAGTACCGTTATAACAAGCCTCTTTTTCCTCTTTCTTTCCTTTTTTATCATTTTAAAGAACTCCTTTGTTCTCCTGGCTTGAACATTAAAAGACAAAAACATTTGTTGGACCTGGGAGCCCAAGAGTGATTTCCAGGGCAGACAGCGAAGCTACTGAGCATCACAAGATGAGGAAGGTGAACCCTTTCCTCCCACCAGACGGGGTTAGTGACCCCAGCCTGAGCTCTGCACCAGGTAACCCACGGCACACGAGAAATACTGCCCGGTGCCTGCGGCTGCCACCCTCCAACGGCACATCTGTGGGTGAAAAAGTGGGTGCCAAGGAGCTAATGTCCATCCTTTTAAGGGGTTACTTGGAGCGATCTACTCAGCAGAGCTGAAGCACCCGGAATTAGACCAATAAGGAGGTGTTGCCAGAAGCACCTCTGTTACTTTCAGGCGTAACCCTTTCTTTAAGAAGGTGTTTGGGTACCTGAGGACTGTCCTGCCGCAAATTAGAGCTGCAGGCATTTAAAGGGCATTTCTACGTGATGCTGAGTGAGAAAAACAGCGTGTCCGCAGCCTTGCTAGCTCAGGTCAGAGTGCAAGCATGGTCGGCTGGGGCTGACTTCTGCACAGGCTGTACATCCCTAAACCTCTTGGCTCAGCTCCTCAGAGGCACTTAAGAGCCCAGCTCTGGCGACTGCAGCAGATCCATTTAAAAGCTGGCATTTACCCCCTTCAGGAGATGTTATTCTGCGCTGGGTGTTGGCAGGCTAATGCAGCCGCTCCGGTGGCTCTCCGGGAGGCGAGAACCGCTCCGCCCCAGCTCCCCAGGGCTTTTCACCTAATGGAAGTCTGGGCTCAGGCCAACCTCCGCTCTTCTAGTAATTTTACTGCAGAAACCAGAAACACAAAGCCATATTGGCAGAAGAAGAACGGACGTTGAAGAGAGGACTAGAGCAGCTATTCAGGAACGGTTCATCCCCACGTTCAAACCCAAGCCTTTCTCCTTCGTGCCACGCTTAGCCAGGATCGCACAAATTACCTGTGTCGAGCCTGCGTACAACAACGAAAGTTACGTTTCAAATGACCCCTTGCTGTGACCTGCTCCTTTTGACACAAATCGTTTAAAAAAACCCCATCTCATGGTGCGGGCAGGACAAATGCAGCCACCACAGTCCTGCTAGCGCTGGCTTTGTGCTCCTGCTAGCCAAAACGCCAGGTGACCTTGCACACCGTAAATGGGAGGAAAAGTCCAAAAATTAATATGGCATCTCAAAATCTTCAGTAAAACTAGCTTTTACCCAAAACCGCATGTTTTTCAGCCATCCTACTGAACAGGTGGAGGTTGACTTTAACTGTGGAGCTCCTCTTGCCATCAAAATAAAGCACTAAAAATCTCCACCACCGCAGGGCTGGTCAGCATCCGCAGAGCCCGTCCCCTGCACGCTGGGAGGAGAGGAGGCTGAGGCTGGCGTGCGTCACCTGCCAGGCAGATGATAAAGGCTTAATTTTAAATGATGGCTTTATTGAAGTAAACTCTCTCCCTGAGTGATGGTTTACTGAAACACAACGATTTCTGTCCAACACGTATGGTGGAGGCTGGGCTTTGCTGAAAGATGCTAGAAGGAACCAGGGATTTGGGGAAACACTGTTCGAATTTATGGGTACGCAGAAGAGTGCCAGCTGTACAGAAGTTACACACTGCTATAAATTCTGGTTTTTTAACTGCAAGTATTTCATAAAATTAAGTATCTTAAAATTGTAAATGGATATTCATTTTGCAGTGAGTTGTAAATACAGCCTTGTAAATATTAGTCATGGTGCAAACATACCAACAAGCCTTGATTTCAATATATGCATTCAAAATGTGACAAATTTTGCTTCTGATCGCATATTTTGCCAGCTGGGCATTAATTTGAGAAGCTCTACTTCAGTGCTTTATTAAGCTATCTGTTTATATCATGATCAAAACAAATAGCGCAAAGTAAGAAATGGAAAAATATTGTTTCAAACCATTTACCTCTAACTGACGCCAGCTGCTCTCTTCTCAAGTGCAGTTTTAACGCACGCCAGCCCCGCTGGGGAGCCCAGGGATTTCATCACTCCCGAGCACACAGGCCGCCTCAGCAAGGATATTTATTACTTATTTCTTAGGTCCTAGACTCTGTCATGCACATGCTCCACTCTGTAGAAAAGTAATTAATTCTGGCAGAAAGTGGGTTAAAAGACAGAAATGGTAGTCGTCTTTGTATATGTTTACATACAGTACAATTTTTTTGTTCTCAGAAGCTCAAGAAGATAAGTCAAACTAACTGCACAGCAAAATTGTATTCAACATAAACGAGGAGTTTAATATTCGACTCGACTGCAAAAATTTGGTGTAACGTAAAATGAAGCGGCACGAGGCAAGATGGATGCTGGATCCTTGGGCAAACCGAACCGAGGGCATGGCTGAGCAGGCAGATTGGTCTGGCTTTTATAGAACAATAACTTAGCAGTATTCACTTCCGTGCTAATCCCAGATGAATTATTTCACTAGAAGCAGCTTGCCAAAAAAAAAAAACCCTCCAAAAAAAAAAACCCCAAAACACCTTACAGATGCCAAAATTTAGATTTCTAACGAAACCTCAGCAGCATATTTTCACCTTTCGCTAGAGAACAGCCTGGAAATGGATCCAGCCAGCTGAAACTCAGGACAGCTCGTGGCAGGGGGAATGTTGGTGCTGCTAAACCAAAACGAGAGACCGTTTCACCGTGGCTCCTGCCGCTCAGAGAGGACGTGTTTGTGTTTGAAAGCTAAGGCAGCTACACGGGGGTGAACCTCTGCCAACCCGGCTGGGTTTCCTCAACCTTTTTTTGACAGTGAGCAATGAAACTCAAGCCACCTCGAGTTTAAATATTTATACTTTGATCTGAAACGTAACAGCTTTCCTGTGATGTTTTATTGTTTTATATTCTCCCTGTATGTTTAAAGGCAGAAGTCTAAATATCTGTCACTGGGAATGGCGACTTGCTATATATTACAACCGCTAATGTTTTTCGTGCTTTTCACTGCATATTCAAGTTCAATGCGTGCTGCACTCTCCGGGCTCTGCAGTTAAATGTGATTTATAAATTCACAGGTGCTATCATAATTTACCAGTGTTTCAGAAAAACAGCCCTGGGATCTTGCAGTACCATCCAGCTTTTTAAAAATCCAGTCCCGTAGTGGTTGGCTAGCCCCAAAGTCACCGAGGCAGCCAGCGCATCCTCCAGCTCCCCCACGGCTGCCGGCACCTTCCCTTTCTTCAGCCCAGCCAGGCAGGGGAGACCCCGCTGCCACCCTGCCCTCCACCGTGGCGCCGCACGGGCCAGGTGCTGAGCCTAGCCTAAGGGTAAGGCTTGGTTTTAGGCGGATATTGGCTTTCAGACACATTTTCCGCGTGCTACTTGGAGCTAGCAGGGAAGACATGACAGAGAGGCTGCTGCTGTGTGTGCCTCCTGCCAGGATGCACCACCCTCCTGCTTGCCCCTTGTTAAATGGTGAGTTATAGAGTCAGTGCTGGATTTCTGGCACTTTGCTATCAACCCTGCATCAGGCCCCCTCGCTGGCGAGCCCTGCCTGCCACAGCGGCTGTATCGACGTGGCCACGGCAAGATAACTGCTGCCCCTCAGCTGCCCATCCATTCAACGACATTAAAACCATCTTCCACCTCCAATGGCAACTCTCAGGTTTCCCCTGCCAGCTACAAAAGCTGCACTGGGATTACACAGAGAAAAACATGATGGGGCAGCACGAGCCGGCTCCAAGCACAGGATGCAGACATTGCCTGGACCAGGGGCTCCCCGTTGCAGGGAACAAGAAGCAGAGAGGGCAAAACAGCAAAAACAAGCTTGCCCTGATCGTTACGAGCACCCAGTCCCACCCAGTATCCCAGACACGGTACTGGGGAGTTATAAACAGCCTTTCTCTCTGACCCAGCATAATAAATGGGATGTTTTCAGGCTGCAGAAGTGATTAGAGGATGGGCACGCTGAGCCTGCAGACCGCGACCAGACAAGAGGAGACAGAGGTTTGGTGCCTCCGGGTGATAACGCGGATCAATGACGCTCTGGTTTCTGGAGTATGTCCTGGGTCCCGGCTGTTGGCTGCGGCTGATTTATGGTAAATAAGTGTCATCTGCAAGAGCTCGTATTGAAAATAAAATAAAACACAGGATGAAGGAGTGAGAGAAGGGGGGTTCTGGAATAAAGTGGGCAACAAGGTGGAGTGCAAAGATAGCGTGAAAGTAGTTCCTGGAATACGCAATGTTTGTTTTACATGAATATTCTTTAAGCAGTCAATTTAGCTGCAGAACAGTATTTACTGACCTCATATACATCTCCTGCGCGTTATCATGTTTCTATATAAGCAATATTTTCAGGTTTTTGTCTTGTTTTCCTTTGCAGGGCAGGTTAGGAGCCAGCGTTTGCTGCCTGATGATGCACAGAGCTCCAGAAAGCAAGCGGAGGTAACCTGACCCTCCCGCTTCTCTCAGCCAGCTCCCACTTGGGAGATTTGCCTTCTCATTCCCTTTGGCTTATTTGGATGCCTCCACGGCTTCCCCTGAGCCTCCTCCTGCACCAGCTGTCCCGGCGCGGTGAGGGTCCCCAGGAAATGTCCCCTCCAGCAGCCCCTCCAGGATGGGGGGCACCAGCCTCCTCTCCAAGCTGTGCTCTTCCAGTATACGACTGCAAAATAAAATGGAACATTAGGGTCGGCGTCTCATAAGCTTGCGAAAGCTGAGATGGCCAAGCACTTATCTCCTCCCTGGCCTGGCCAGGTTTTCCTTCTCTGATTTAAACCCACCTTGCCACGCAACACGTCTTTGCCCAGAAGGGGAAAAAACATCTCGGGGTATTCCTAGGAATCACTGCTGTGGATTAGGCTGTTGTCTCCGGACAACGGGGAAGCATGCCTGAACAAATGTGAGCGTATGTTGTTCAACCAACCTGTTTTAGAAATTTGATACACGTGCAGGAGAATCAGCACACAGCTATTAATATTAAATCAAACTTAGGGGTTTATATTTCACACGCTGTAACACTCAGTTGGAAATAAAATTGCTTAGTAGATGGACTGGCCATAAAAACAGTACAGTATAAAATATTTCAATGTTTGCTTCATTTCACATAATAGCTATTTCTATTATTAATTGCTAAGCAATCAAAACACCATTTCTCTGGAAACAAATGCATAAGATACATGTTTCTTCTTGAGTGACGCCCATGGAAAAAATAAAGCGTTACGGAAAGCAGAAGTAACAGATGTCACTCAGGCTCCCCTGTTCCCATCTCTAATTAAGTTAGGAACCAATCAGCTCTTATTAACATATTTTTTTTTAAAAAAATCATTTTTTCCTCTAGTTTAAAAATACCACATTTCTGTTACACGAGCACTGACTGCTCAGGCAACATTAACCTTTTGTCAAGACTAACTATTAGCTCATAAATATATATATTTTTTTAATGTTTTTGTACAATTCTGCTACATGCTGCGGAATGAACTGCCAGAAACAGGGAGCAGGCAGCGGCAGCGCAGCATCCCCACCCGAGCAGCAGCCTCGCCGGGGAAAGCCTTTGTGAGCCGTCCTCGGGCACGGGGGAGAGCTCGAGTAACCCTCTCGTTGGGGCAACGTGCTTGCATGCGCATGGGTCGGTCGTGACAAGGCAGTGGATTTACCTGACTTTTTGTATCCTAGGAAGATGGCGGGGGGAAACGACTTCTTTGCATAAGTGCTGTGGTCATATCTTTGGGAAGGATCGTATCTACCTGATGGTTTCTGCCGTCTTAACCTATTCCAGCAGGATCCACTGCGTAACTCCCATAAGGAGTCAGTAGAAAAATACCTGGGAGGTGCCAAACGCTCAGTGGCGTGCATGCTGTAATCAGGGAAATAGGGAAAAAAGGATGAAGTCATTCTGTGGGAGAAGAGAAAAAATCTGCATGTAAAATCTCATTATATACCTCCCGGGAGAGACAAAGGGAGCTCGGCCCCAGAAAGCTCCTCAGGAACCCCATCTGCTGGCATCTCAGACACTTCCCTGGTCCAGGATCGGGCTGTTTATACGCTGCGTGCAAAGATACTGTTTCAGGTTCTGTGAACGCCCCTGATACGTTACCCCATAATTCAGATGCCATCTCCAGGCATTACTGAGCAGAGCAGCAAAGCTCATTACAGCGCGGAGCTGGCTTGGACGGCAGCATACGTTGTTCACTTCCCACGTTATTTTTTCCCACCCCCTTTACTCCTCAGCCACATCGATTGCAGCTATACATGTGTATGGCTCTGCAATTAGCGACAGGCAAGCGAGCACAGGTTGGAATAAAAGGTTAATGCTATTCCGACATCCCTCCCAAGGAAGCGACAAGGGTCAGCAAGTTTTTGACGTGCTTTCTTCCAGCATTTGAGAAGCTGCATGCTGCAGAAGCCACGGCGATGCAGCCGAGATCCGTGGGAGAAGAGATGATCTCCAGAGGTCATGTTTCCAAAGATCACGAATGCAGCTGCTGGAACCAATCTAGTTTAACTGCTAAATTAAACATGGTTACTGCCGCGGGGACCTCTCTGTAAGAGCGAGGTAAAGCAGTCGTGTTTCTCAAAACCAAGTATATATGCAGCAGGTGTGAAACAAGAGTGCAAAAGTTAATTATTTCCTGAAATAAGAATGCTCAAAAATAACATCTAAGCTGGGTTCCTCCTTGTTTTGCATCTGGGAGCAGTCTGTATTTTGAGCCAAAACTGAGGACACCAGTGCCGAGACATCACCTGAACCCCATTACCTCATCTCCTGCCCAGCCCGCAGCCACGCTGGGAACAGCTCTTGCATTTTGCTGGCTGCAGCACAGGGGCAGCAGGAGCCCCACGCTCCCTCTACATCTCTGCTGGGGCTTGCTTTGCTGCTGTGAAGTTTAGCTCAGGGGTGACGGATATTTAGTGGTTCCCCCCACCGTGACTGAGCTATGGGGAGCCTGTGCACGTGCTGACACCCTACCTGGTCCTTATGGCAAAGGGGCTGCAAGGGAGGGAGAGCACCAAAGGGGAAGATGTGCCGTTCATTAACGTAGCCCCATATAGCCCCTGCTCCCCCCGCGCTCCGCAGCCTGGAGAGGAGCCACGAAAAGCACTTTTCTGCTGAGTGCTGGATGGGAGCTGCTGGAGGAACCAAAGTGCAATTGCATTTCTCTGCTTCCCAGAGGGAACTAAGAAATTAAGTCACTACAAAATTATGCATGTTCCTAAGGAGAAACTGAATGAAAATGAGACCTCCAAATCAAATAAAAACCCAAGCAAGGCTGCAAAAATGAGCAAGCCTTTCCAGAGGCTTTCTAAAGTCCTTGTCAAGATGGTCAGAATGGGCAGTAAACAACAAAGGAACCACAGTTTATGGATTATGCCCAAAAAAGTTATTGACATGCAAAAATATAATAAGAAAACAAAGGGCAAGAGGGAAAGGACAGTTTACAAGGAGCGATGACAAAACTAGCTAGAAGTGCAGCACTTAACAGGTAAAGTGGTTCATCCGGGAAAAGTAATTTATAAACAGCAGAGGGGAGAATGGTGAAACCTCCCCATCATTCTCCACTTCTCTCAGCCGAAGCGTTTGCAAACAAGCACAGAGAATGGATGCTGTCATGATGCCCGGCTACTCGGAGCAAAGAGTCGGCATTACTGGGAAGAGTCAGTGGGTTCCCAGCCCATATGCTAAAGGATAACCTTCTCGTTAGCTGGGAACAGCAGCAACGGGCTGCTGTGGGCACATCTGGAGCACAGCCCCGCTCCTGCATCCACCACTGGCCAGCAGCTGCTCACACCTTCCCGCCATGGGAGTGCTCAATACACAACTGGTTTTGGAGATGCTGGCATAGAGAGAAGTCTTACAGTTGGGGAAAAATGGGATAAACATTGCATGTGATCAAGAAGTTAAAGCGCCATAACATGCTTTCCCTTGAGAGCAGCAAAACTACTAGCCAAACTCTCCATTGTGCATGTATTATCTCAGCTTACTTTTTGCTACTGAAAACGCCCAGCTGTAATAAAAAGAACACAGATATCTTGCTTAAAAACTATAACCTTTGCATAGCCATTACAGCCTACATGAAATCTGTGGGAGGCATGCCAGCCAAAGTACAAAACAGGTACCAAAAATTTCACATTTATGTACACAGGTCAGTGGATTCAGCTAAAGGATTTCCGAGTAGTTCTATTAATAAACCCTTAACACCGAGTTATTTGGTTTTGGATAGCATCATTAAATGTTATTACACAGAGCTGTAATACCAATTTAATGGTATTATTCAATTCATAAAACATGGCCCAAGCAGTCAATAAATAGAGCAGAGACCCACAGGAGAAAGGCACAACGCGGGGCAGAGCAGTCAGCATCACGGGCAGGAGGACCCTGCACAGGGATGCAGCTCGTGGGAGCTCTGAGCTTTCAGACAACAGCACTCCTTAACTGCATCTCCAGTACCTGTTAGTACTCCTGCGACATCCCACCCATCAGTAATTACCCTATCAACTACATTTTCCAAAACATACTATGAAAAGACAAAACCTGTTACTCATGACCCCCCACCCCGGCTTTGGTTTTCAGGCTCTTCCTCCTATCTAAAATAGCAGTCAGCAACAGCTCCCCATTTAGAAAACAAATGGTATTTATGAAATTTTGAAACTGTGCCTGGGTGCAAGTGATTATGATCTAAACAAAGCAAAGTTACTTTGGTTATATGGGTTTAAACTCTGGTCACAGCCCTGCTCTGCGGTGCAAGGTCTCCAGGTTGCTAGTCCCGGCAAACAGGAGGGAAGCTGCAATAAAATAAGTTATCTCCCTGCTGCACTGGTCCCAGCTGTGAGGTACACCATGCCAAGGAGAGATGGGGTTCCCAGAGAAGAGGAGGGGGTTTTGGCCACGCTTGCCATTGAGGGCAGCTGCCGGGACAGCCCAGCTCGGCGCAGGACCCCAGCTACCGCGAAACACCAAAACGCCCTTTTAAAGCACCTTAGTTTAATCCTATTTTTCCAATTCCCCCATACTGGATAAGGGGATATTTCAGCTTTGTATTCCAGTCGGTGTGAGGGCTGGCCAGTATTCTGCACAAGCCACACAGGAACATATTCTAATATATAAGCATACTGGATTAATTCAGGACAGTAGCTTATGTTAGAAGGTGCTCTCCAGTGAGAGGGTAGTATTGAAAGATCCATTTCTCCTATTTCAGGACAGAACAGTCTTTTCAGCAGATATTAAGATTTTTCTATTTAGTATGTTGAGTTTTATTTCCTTTTGAAAATACTGTTTATTTGGAAAAGTCTTAGGAAAATCTTGCAAAACCCATTTCTGGTAATGTGTAACTGAGCAGGCTGATTTGAGGAAAAACGTTGCCCAGATCGAGTGCCCCATAATGTAATAGATTGTATGGCAATTTACTGTAGCATGGTATAATTGCTTGTGACAAAGTGCTTCCATGTGTCAGCATGTAACACCGTTTCCCAGGACAATTGATTTTAGAGGGGGAAAGAACGTGAATTTATGTAACAGTAGGATAGGATGGTGTTTCCTACACTATTCAAATATCCCAGATTTTTCTCTGATCTTTTACATGCTGATTCTAGCATAAAAGAAATTAAGAACTTGCCTTATCATGGAGGCATTTTATATAACCATGCAGTCGCTACAACAGATCCTCATGGGAAAAATAGAACACGACTTTGTGCCCGGTGAAATAAGCTGATTTTTCTCTCTTGCCTGCCTTGGAGTTGCACAGAAAAATCCATTAGGTTTCAATATTGCTGCAGGGCAATTATTTTTTCCAGGGCGCTCTTTGGTGATGCCCTGTCGCTGTGGAGCATCTTTGCTTCACTTGGACATTTTGTACAGTTGCTGATGTCTGGTTTAAAAAGCCAAGCTACTAAACACTGACCCCCCCCAGTCTGTGCCCCAAACCTCCCTGGACCACTGAGGCTGCCGACAAAAATGCCTCCATAGACCTGCAGCTTCCAAACTCCATCAGGACTTGAATCACTAGCCCTTGCCTGAGCTGCCCCCCCCAATTTGGATGCAGCAAGCAAACTACTCTAAACAAGATTGATAAGCCTTTGGGATTTTTTTTTTTTTTTTTTTTTTTTTTTTTTTAAAGTAGTCAGATTACTTCAAATTGCCTTTGTCATTCTCATATGAGGTCTCATTTCAGGTTGCTCCATCCAGTAACTTCTTTCCCCAGTTACTGTACGGTCTCTGCTCTGCACCAGATCCCCTTCCCACTCACATTTCGACCCCACAGACATGAACATGGTAGGTATAATCAAGAGGAAAACCAAGTTCTCCACCTTTTGATTGCAAGACATTCAGGTCCCAGATACAGCCTGCTTGGGTCCAGCTTGATTTTGGAAGCAGACTGCTACCACCTTGCATTTCTCATGTCCAGCTCTCTACCCCTGACTTTCTCCTTCCTTAATTATTATTTGAAGAAAATACTGAAGCTGAGTAAGGATTTCACAGCCACTCCAGCACCCTGATGGGAAAGCCTGAAGATGACCGTGTCAAAACTTAGATACCTCCTCACCAAAGTTAAAACTTAGATACATCCACACATCAGCCAGTGCGTCTCCAAGTACTGCCCAATCTATATTCCTTCTGTAAAAGGCAACCAACGATGTGAAAACCACCTTCGTTTGGGTGGGAAACGGTCCTCCTTGAACAAGGACCTGCCTCTTGGCCATTATCAGCTTTCAAGGCTGCAACGCCGTCTGCCGGCAGGGGCATTTAGGTCCTCCTCATCCCACCGAACGGTGCAGCTGCGGGAAAGCAAAGCGTCCCTGGCCAGAGACGCATCTCCTGAACAGACCGATGAAGCATTTTAAAGACACACACAGGAGCAAGATTATGGCTAGCGGATCAGAGGCCACATGAGGATACCTGAGAGTTTTTAAAAAAAAAAAAAAAAAAAAAAAAAAAAATCCCCCTGGCTCTGTTACTGCTAAAGGTACTTCCTTTAGTAGCATTTCAGACGTACAGACTTCATTAAAAAAGGCCATCAGCCTTGCAGGGAAAAGCATAAGAGAGTCGTCCACAAATGGGCATTTTTTTTGATCTTTTCAATTATTTACCCCTTGTGTTACCAGTAGGGTTCAGTGATCTGATGCTCCCGGACTGCTTTTTCCATGATGAATTTATGTTTTAACAGGCTTAAAATTTGAAAGTCCAACTCTTCAACAAAGAGGAGCAAATAAAAATCAATAGCAAACACAGCATATTGAAAAGACCAGAGCTTAATAAAAAAAAAGACTCTGAATTCAGTAATTTTCACGTTCCAGAGACAAAGCAGTCCATTCCCAAGGAAGATTTCATTGTCACTGCCAGAGGTTTGTTTTAAAAGGGATGCAGAATGCCACCGGCAGCCTCCCATTGCCCAAGGTCTTTGTTTCTTCCTGATAGACAATAAGGAAAAAAAAAAAAAAAAAAATCTAACCACAGCAAGCTTACAGTCTGCACTTTTAATATTAAAGTCTGTTGTTCCCTGTTATTGCAGTATCTGCCTTTGACAACTCTCTCTGCTTTTAGTTAAATGTCAGGGCCCCGCATTGCGCGAGAACAGCAGCAACCAGCGGCAGGAGTCTTGGTACAAGTTTAAATTCATATTGATTTATTTTCACGTATATAGCAGGACTGCAACAGCAACAGGCATGGATGGTGCGGACGAAGGTTTCCAGGACCCAAAGCCTGTCCACGCTGAGCAAGGTGCTGCGTTCTGGGTCAGAGGAACGTACGCAGAGAGCAACCCTCACTAACGCAACAGGTTTTGCCATCAGCAGAGACAAACCACGAGCAACCAGGCTTCTCCAAGAGACTCACAACTTATGCCCGCAAGTCAGGTGGTTTGCTAACAAGGTTTAATCTGACTTCAAAATTTCTGTTCATAATCTTGCTTTAAATACACAATATCTGCATAAAACACGTTAAAAAGACTCTCACAGCTTTATATGTTGTGATGCAGATTTAATGAATCTAACTTGATAAAAATAAGCAAAATAAGCAAGACGTGATTCCTTTCGTCATTTCTATCCTCTTGCCTTGCAAATTCTATGAATTTATTAAAATATATTTTAAATTGGCTTATTATTCATATACCCTGTTATCCAAGATACGTGGACAATCTGGCAAACTCAGTTTCCCACATTTTGGGGGTGAGGTTCAAAATGCATTTGGCCTAGTGTTTGCCTACAGAACAGATTGATTCTTTGCTAGTTTTGAAAAATCTCTGATCTTTCTTCCCAGCCACAAAATGAGAGGCATGAGCACTTATCACATAAATGAGTCTTAAAAGATATCCAGAAAGTAGAAACCTCAAAATGATGAATAGTCACATTGACTTCTGCCTTGATTCAAGGATAGCATGAAGAAAGCATCACAGGAAATGAAAAGATATTTATGTAAATTATCTAAATACACCCAAAAAGGGGCTTATTCTGCCAGCAAAGATACAGGCATTATCCCAGGGAGAAACACCAAGAACTCTGGCAGCTGCCAAATATTGAAATTAATTTTCCATCAGAAGGTGACACACAAAATATCCTGAAAACGGTCTTTTGATGAGCATGGGAGCATCATATTAGCCTCATTAGAGCTGCAAAATTAACTTGAAATCCTGCAGATATGACAGGTTTACTGCTCGCCAGTGGGATTTGGAACAAAACAGCAAACGGAGCGTAACACAACAGCAAACAGCCCAGGCACGCACCAAGCGTCTCCATCCCATGGTCAGCGGTGGCTGATGAGCAGATTGCATGTTAACCTGCCCCATCCTTCGTGGAAGAGGCTCGACACACCGGACAGGCTAATTTCTGGTGATGGAAAACACTCTGTTACCGTGGAGCCCTGGTTTCCTTTGTTTCTTCCAAGAAACATTTGCAAGGATAAAAATGAATATAAACTTCAGATTAACTATAACCTGTCGTGGGCAACGGGTATTGGGCTTCCGATCTGCTCTTGCTTGCTGCTGCCCAGGTTGCAGGTGCTGAGGAGACTTAACAAGTCTTCAGTGGTTTTGTCCCAGCTCTAAAGCAAGGCTGAACACTCTTCATGTGCAATTAAAAATTAAAAAACAAACAAACAAAAAAACCACCAAACAAAAACTATGCAACACTTTTTAAAATAAACTGCCTGAAGATTCAAAGCAGCACCACACCGGCACTTGGGTGAGGTGGGATGCTGGAACAGGACAGGTCCGGGATGCTGGAGCGCTTGAGCCCGTGATGATGAATTGTATCCCCACGTACTGCAAAATCCTGCTGGGACCCCCCGATCTGGAGGAGGCCAGGACAGGGTCAACTAAAGCATTTACAGCCAAAGCATGAGGTTAAGATTTTGCACAAATCTGGTTTATGCAGCGGCAGATGGCAAACAGGTGCCTCTGCTAAAACAAAACGGGAGTGTGCACCCAGAGCCGGGGAGAGGCTGGAGGGAAGGGGAAAGCCATGAGCCTGAGCAGGACCAGGCTCAGAGGGGGAGCTGGGAGGAAAGCAACAGGCAGAGGTTGGGGAGAAAAAATGGAAAAGCAAGCACGTGTTTTTGATTGCAGCTCTTGGTTAGACACGTGCAACACCTGAGCACCTGCTAAGGTGTTAAGGATCTAGAGGCTGCTAGGATAGATCAAAGTGATCACCAACATTTCTAACAAAATTAGTCTACGTCTAAGCAAGGAAAAAAAAAAAAAAAAAGATTTTCTACCTAGCTGGTTTGCCTCAGTAGAGCTTCATGCTTTGCTTGTTTTTCCAGAGCGGCGCTCACGCCACCAGTGACTCCACAGTTGAGCGGGGGGAGCACCCTGGTGCCTCCTGCTTTGTCTAAAAGAAAGGCAGTAAGTGGCATTGGCATAATACAATAGAAATCCAACACTACGAAAGATAAGAGGTTTACTGAGTTTCTAATGATGTAATTTATTTAATGACATCTTTAAAAAATTAAAAAAGAATGAAGAGCAGCACCACAGTGCTTGATCTCATCCTTATAGCTGTGTGAACCAGGGGCAAATCTTCCGAGAATATTCACAGGGACAATCCATATTTGAGCAGGTGAAACGTTCAAGACGAACACAAAACAGACCTTTGCTGCTCCAGGTGCATGCCCAGAACCCCAAAGCGCTGTTTAAGAAAGGACTGGAGAAGCCATAAGGTGAAACTGTTTTTATCTTTCATATAATAGTTCTTTCCCGTGAAAATTTGTGTATCCAAAATGTAGACACGACAGGCTCATTCCTCTCTCATTTGAGGCTATTAACAAAACGGGACATTCCACCACGTTGGGATAAACAGAGCAACACCTGGAGCCCAAATTCCTCAGTTTGGCTTTGCTCAAGAAGTGCCCCAGAAGCAGTTTAAATCCTAAACCATAAAAATGTTACTTTTGTTTGAAAAGCTTTAGTGCCGAGGGCCTGAGGTCATCCACCCACCTCACCCCCTTTTTAGCATTTGCTCTTCTTCACATATTCAAATTCCTGCTGCGGAGATGTGAAGATACTGCAACTCTCCTTACCTTCAACTGATAAAATTATCATTTACCTTCCTTAACACCCTAGTGAGGTCACACCCTCCTTTGGTAAATTGGATCTAAATGCTGATTAATTCAACAGCAGACACCGAGACAAGTACAGCTGCTTCTAGAGTTCGTTGAATGTAAGAGACTAGAGAGATCAGGCTGTGACAAGTCATCATTAGTTTTTCCTATGGAGAATTTCAACAAAGATAATTTTTTAAAATATCCTGCTTAGAGTGTTTACTGTGGGG
The DNA here is from genome assembly GCA_013389945.1 of Fregata magnificens. Classification (NCBI taxonomy): domain Eukaryota; kingdom Metazoa; phylum Chordata; class Aves; order Suliformes; family Fregatidae; genus Fregata; species Fregata magnificens. Next base: position 423,327 of record WAAD01006091.1, read on the forward strand.
AAAAAATTCAACAGTTATGCAGAAAAACTCTTGTGTGAAAACAGCATTATTTAACATGCTTGTCCTCTAGCAAACTAAAATTAGAAACGGTTGCTGGAACAGAGAAGTGGCTCTCCCCCCCACCCCAGTGAAAATATGGGAAGAGTGCCAAACTCATCCCTGGAATTATACCCAGAGCAAAGGCAGAGATAAATTTGATAGGAAAGATCCCAGCCCCTCTTTTGTGCAGGAGGTAGCGTGAGACAGCTCTGCCCATTACTGAAGACGACTAACAGCCCTCCTCAGTGATGGAGCTGGAGCGTCCATCGCAAACGAAGGCACTAGAGAACTCCAGAATGAAACTCAATTTTACAGACGGCTGCATGAATATAGATGAACCTCCACAAAACAGACCATGCAGGCATAAAAATAATTTAAAACCTCTGAAAGCAGAGCATAAGAGCACCGGGACCGACCGCTGCCCCACTGACACCAACACTACCCGTGGCACTGACTTTAGCGGGGTGAGCACTTTACACCCAATGCTAACCGATGTCCTATCCCGTTAGTTAAATGTTGTTATCTGAGGAGATACCACGGGTCCACCAAGTGCTAATCTCCAAACATAGGTGCTTGGAAGAACATTGAAAGCAGAGGAAACAAGAACAACCCGTTTATGTGACATTAAAAAACCCCAGTACCTTAAAAATAAAATGTATTTTTAGAAAGTCTTTACATTTACATAGCACAATAATACAGTCATTACTGAAAAAACTTCAAAAGTGGCTGCTTTCAGCTTCAGCAGATCTCTGAATAAATAAATATGAAGCTTTATCCTTGACTTCAGTTGTTTCTACAGAATTTGGTAGAGATTTCTTTGCGTACACCCAGTAAGTTTCCGAGCTGTTGGATGTGGGGGTTTGGGGTTGTTTGGGGTTTTTGCTTGCTTCTTTTTTATTTGGTTTAGGTTTGGTTTTTTGTTTGTAAGATAGTTGAGTGTAAGAATAAAACTGAAAAACCCGTCGCTAGACTCAGGAGCCGAAATAAAGTCTAACATCCCTTTCTACAATTGTTTTAATTGGCTAAAAGTAATGTCCTTTCATGTCCTTTATTCGGCAGCAGCTATTGTTTGTGGAGTTGAAGACAACAAATTAAATTTTTAGTGCTATGTCCAGATAAGCCCATTTCTTCTTAAAATTATTTAATTCATTTTGAGGTCTGGAGGAATCACTACAATAAGGTTATGAGGCTTCTTGCTAGCTGACACCGCAGTAACTCACCCAGCATCTGCCCCAGCAAGACCACGATTTGTCTTAGAGCTCAAGCATCTTACGGAGGGTTACCTAGTCCTCCTTCAGAGACTTGAAGGTTTGTGTAATTCACCGCATGGTGGTGATTAATTATACCCACGCCTAAATGTTGGCACTGCTTCTACCACTGAATTTTCATTTTCCCTTTCCCATCGTTTCCAAACAGAATTGCTTTCTGCACGCTCAAGGCCCTTTTCTTTATACCGGTATCTTCTCATTTTACCTGAGTTTTTCCTTAAGGAAAATATTCATATTTCAAGTAAGATAAAGTTAAATGAATATTTCTTCAATAGAAATATTTTGGGCCACTAAACAGCAGTTTAACAGCTTGTAAAAGGAACAACGGGAGAAAACAAATTGCGCTATTTTAAGATCAGCTCTCTGTGCTGCAGTTAAGGCATAATTTAGTCTTATAATAAGGCCAAATTCTTATCATACTTCATGAAGGTTTTGAGAAATGGTCAGATAACTTTACCAATTTCCATTCTAGTCTAATTGCAAGCCAACTGTGTTTATTTTGAAAACTCAATTTAAATAGTCATAACAATTAGCTGAACGGGAGTGAATCGGACATCCAGCTCTGCGCTGACACGCTGAACCGTGGCTAAGCCACGAACAGATCCCTGTGCCACACCGTACGCCGCCTCCCCGATAACAACTGCTGAAGGCAGCCAGAAAAAAAACTCGTTTTGTTACCAGTGGGGTCCCTGCCTCAGTTTCCCCTCGTACAACAGCCTGAGGAATAACATCAGTCACCTCTACAAAATGAGAATAATAAAAACGCTGAGAGATTAGAGGTAAAAATATTATATAAATTAATTAAGCACAAAAGTACGCGTGGTACTGTTGGACTTAGTGAATAATTTACATTTCAGTTTAGGAGCAAGAGGAAGCAGACCACAGTAAAAACTGGTTTTATCCCTGCACAGATTATTTGATCTGAATATATTTTGTCTGGAAAATAAACATTTGAATTTAGACTTCAACTGTTCAAACTCCCTATCCTTCAGAACTAATTGCTATTGTTTATCTCTCCAAAATTTTTCAATATGACAAGCCTTCTAAAAACCTTTTTTTTTTTTTTTTTATTCTTTAAATCAATCCAGTATTTGTTGAAATAAATGGAATAGCTTCAATTCTATTTTTGATTAATTTATATTTAATCCCATGACTAAACCAAAATTCTCCGGTCAACGGAAGCCAAATTTCCATGAGGAAATTTAATGCATTTCTACACAAGGCAGCTAACGCTTGCCCAGTATCAAAGCACAAAGCGTGGTTGCTAAAGCTCTTCATCAAAGCACGTTATTTTTGGCCAACATATTTTTGCAAAAAGATGATTATGGCACAAAGGGTGACCTTCATCCCTGTAGGAACAACTACCAGTGGTTTTGAATGTTGTAAAGATCTCAAAACCATGCAAAGTGAAGCCAAGCAGCCTCTGCAATCACAGCAAGACCTGTACCCACACCCCACCATGAGATCTTCACACCAACTGCCAGCTGCTGGCTCAGCCCGCCCGGCATGATGCACCCCGCTTTGCAGGCACGCCTTGCCACAGCCCTTTTGTTCACGCTTGCTACGGCAGCGTTGGGGCATTCCCACCCAGCTGCACATCCAGCACACGAGAAATGTGGTTTGCTTTCTTTCTGTGGGTCTGCGGTGCAGGAAAATCAAGGAGCAGGGGCCAGAAGAGCCTCTCTCCACTCTTTGCAGACAAATGCTGTCCACCCTCCCAACTGTCATTTCCTTATGGGAGAGAAATTTGCCAAAACCCCACCTTCCCCCTCCACTTGCAGCTCCTGGCAGCCTGCAGGCTTTTTTGGGGATGAGCCTTTAATGTCATTTCCCTGGTCGGCACCAAACTCAAGTGGTGCAATATGACACAAGAGCCCCCAGACCATACCCAGCTTTGGGGGCCCTGGAGCAGCGGAGCCCTGCGAGGGGCAGGGTGCAGTCGGTCCCACCTCTCCCCCCCATCATTCTTATATTATTATAACCCAATAACGAGGCTTCACACGGGCAAGACGGAAAGCGATCTACACGGCTCCTACGCCTGTCTATTACTCATTGCCTTATTGGATAGAGGGTTATACAACTCCGTAGCCTTGGGTAGCTTACAATATAATAATAAAATACAATAAACTCTGTAAAGTACTTTTCCTGTCTCACATCCCAAGGCACTGTACAAATAAGATTTAAGAGATAAGGTTCATCCCGGCTTTATGAGGAGAAAGTGCAGTAAACCGAGACTAAAAAAGGAACCGTGACACCAGCCATATGTTATTCTAACTCTACATGGAGCAAGGATTGGGTTGTGTTTTAAAATGTATTCAAGTCTTTTTCCTCTGTCCATTTTTATTTAAATATATAATCCAGGGAAAAATTAGGAACCTGCCATAACCAGCATGAGATTGCATGAACACACGGACAGCGAGAAGTATCTGCCCACAAAAGAAGCTGCTCAAATCTGGCGACATTCCCGGGTGTAAAAATAAATTCTTCAAAAATTGACAGTCAAGTCTCAGAGGGCAGAGAGGGGCAGATAGGAAGATGGCTAAGATGCTAACTAGAAAATACAGCTTTATTGAATTGATCTCTATTAAAGGGAAAATGACACCTCAAGGGCAGCAGACGTGCAGCACCGTCTGCAGTAGGGCTTTTTTCAGAATTAGACTTAACCAGTTTTGAAACATGCAACTTTCAATGTCCTTGAGCAGACTTCCAGTGTTTTGATGCCACCATGCAGATCAGCAGAAAAAAACCAGACAAATTAAATTGTTAAAGCTTAAAAGTTCATACGTGGGTTACAACGGGTTTCTTTTGCAGGAGACCAGACCAAAGAAATAAAAGAAATCCCTCAGCCTCCAGCAGATAGGTACTTTGTAAGTATTCTTTTGTAGCAGCTGTCCGAGTGAGATGGGAAGGAGTGATCAGCGTGGCTTGGGACACAACGGATAAGCAAAGCCAGGTGCCAGCACAGAGTCCCAGGGATGGGGAGATGCTCCAGCACGACCATGCAGGGTGTTCTGCAAACAGTAGGGCAATTAGCCCAGCCTTAATTAAGAGCAATAGAAGCACCAGTCTTGCTGATCTATATCCGTCAGGGGATACTTAGACAGGGCTCTGAGCAAAAGCCCTATGTGGAATAACAGACTGAGCTGGACCACTCCTAGACACCTCCCTAAATTTAGAACTGCCATGGCACACGCATGCGGAGCAGGGATGGATGCCAGCAGGCACACAAAGCTTCCGCGGAGAAAAATCACACCACGAGGGTCAAAACACACAAATAACCGCCACTTCTAGCAAAGCAAAACCCACAGCCAAGCCCGGTGCATTTTGCAAGAGATCTGTGCGCTGCATTCAGTTGCTCTCCCTACCTGCAAGGAGGGATGTATTTAGGATAAACATAGTATTCCTTTCCAACTCTATAAAATCAGGCTGAAGCAGAGCTAGCAGAAACCAGATTGGATTTGAAAAAAATCTTTTTCCACAAACTCTAGCATAAGAGACTGAAATGGGAATAACAAAATCAGCAGCAGAGTAGTAGGCTTTCATTGCACTCACAGGATTTGATTTATATTGCAGCTTTATCATGTACATTGCTCAGAAATATGTGTAAATACAACTTAGTATTGCGCTGCGAAGCTAACTGAGCAAGAAAAAAAAAAGTCAAGCACGTTATCAGAGCTGCAGTACATGTTGGTATTGCACCACTGAGAGCAATTTAAAGATTGACATTTATTTCTGTCACTATATAAATTACATCTTGGGAGCAAAAAAGCAAAATAGGAGACACTGTAATATAACAGCATTTTGTTCTGACTACTTTATTACCTTTAGAGGTGAATAAAACCAGGGAACCATGTTTGACTTTCTTTTTCTTTGCTGAAAAAAAATGAAATATTTCAAATCAGTAGATACACCTAAGAGCTGTTCCCCTCCTACAGTGATTTTCCTTTTAATAGCATCCACAAACATTACTCTCACGACTGGCTGCAGGAACATAGCACGGTAATGTTCCCACCATCCTGTTTAAATGGCAAGGTTATCTTTGGTCTGTGCTCTTCAAATTTAGCACATCAACAATAAATACCAGTTCAAGTGGCGTACTGTCACTACAGACTCCTTCTCACACCTCTGCTGAACATTACTTTTTGGGGTTTTTAGAAATTATGGGAAGTCAAACATCAGGCAATATATTTAATCTCAAATACAAGTCTGGTTTGGCTCTTCCGAGTCACCTTCAAAGCAAGACGCCTCCATCCCAAGTCCCTTGCAGGGATATTCACTTCCCATCGAAACTCTCTCAGCCCTTCCAAACCGCTCGGCATGACCTCAGCAAACTTTTTAACAATAGTTATTTGACAGTAAGAACACAATGAAGTATATTTGCCCAAAGAAGTGTTAACAGACTCTCCAGGCAGCTGTGGCAGTCCAGAAGAACTGTTTACAGTGGGTGGGTGCAATAGGGACGAGGGGGTCCCGGGCCCCCCCTCCTCACCAGCTCTCTCTTGCCCCCCTCCCCAGGCAGTTTTGCAGCCTGGATCAGGGCTGGGGGGAGCCAACCAAGAGACATTTGGGTGCTGGTTCATCATTTCACTCAGGTTTTGTGCATTTTCCCCATTACCTGGCTCCAGAAGAAGTTAAGAGCATCCAGGGACTAGGAACAAAACTCCGCTTCATGCAACACGGCTGTTACGAAGGGCTTTGAGACAAGGTCGTTACAAGCAGACAGTGAGGACCAAACAGGATGACCACCTTTTTCAGTTCCATCAACTGTTTCTGATGATTAACGAGTCACAAACATTAGGCTCATCTTCTTTGAGAATATACTGAAAATTAGGTTCAGAGAGGACAAATCTCACAGTCCAGCACTCATCTGCAGCAAAAGGCACGGAGTGAATTTTCCTCTACTTTTCTGTGGCCACATGCCTCAGTGAACCTTCTGGTGCTACCCGCTCTATCACAGACGTTTGTAAGGGATCGGGAACCCATTTCCAGGAGCACTGTGCATGGGGTTTTTGAGTTTGGAAGGGGAGCCACAAAGCACCTTGTTGACCTTGGACCAACTCCAGATGTGATAGGTACACAGCCCCCACTTTTTTTTAAAATGGTATCTAATGACAAAATTATATGTCCATCAGGCTTCCCCCCACCCCCCTCCCCGTTATCTCACTGCAAATACTTTACTCCACTTTTATAACACTTTTGGACTTAGTTTTAGACAACACTGATTATCTGTTTTAGGAACTTCTGCCATGGTTCTGCTTCTCATCTCAGCAAACCCAAGCCTTGCTAACAGGGCTACCAAAGTCACAGCATTACAGCTTTCAAACCATCGTTGCTGCGGTTGACTACAGGCCATTTACCTTAGCCTAAATCAGAACAAAACCGTACAACTACAGCTGAGTGCATGTGAAATACTGTGTTCCAGTTTTACATCTAAAGCAGTGTCACCCATCTGCCCGAAGTCTCCGAGGAACTCCAGTTCACTTGCTCAAAGGCCACCTTAATGCCCACAAAATTAACTTATTTTGGCTTATTAAGCAGATCAATTCATATTTTTCTACCTCTAGGTCCAGGAGGCTTTAGCCTAGGAAAGATGAACACCTTGTTCAAAAACTGTGTTATGAGCCACTTGCGTTTAAATTAAAGAAAATATTTCTTCTGGATACATAACATTTTCAGTCATAAGAAACAGGCACGTCAGATAATTTTGATACATTTAGGGAGAGCTCAAAAGACAGGAAAAACCAGGTCACGATAGCTAGAAATCTACACCCTTTCATAGAAGTTTCAAGTCAAGGCAACAGGTTACCTCAAAAGCCACATTTTTAAGTAGACCAGAACTCTCTGGGGTTGTTTAGCCTGGAGAAGAGGAGGCTGAGGGGAGACCTTATCGCTCTCTACAGGTACCTGAAAGGAGGGTGTAGTGAAGCGGGTGTTGGACTCTTCTCCCAAGTAACCAGCGATAGGACAAGAGGAAATGGCCTCAAGTTGTGTCAGGGGAGGTTTAGGTTGGATATGAGGAACAATTTCTTTACTGAAAGAGTGGTCAGGCATTGGAACAGGCTGCCCAGAGAGGTGGGGGAGTCGTCAACCCTGGAGGCATTCAAAAAAGGTGTAGACGTGGCACTTCGGGACATGGTTTAGGAGGCATGGTGGTGTTGGGTTGGCGGTTGGACTTGATGATCTTAGAGGTCTTTGCCAACCTTAATGATTCTATGATTCTCAAATTTTGCATCTATAGTAGATTTTTGGTCAAAAAACGGTGAAACAAATACAAGAAATCCAAAATGAGAGGTATACACAGATTAAGAGACATTGAGGTACTACGCTTTGACACCAAAAATTACCGGCTATATAATTATTGGTGTATTCACCAAATCAGCCTTGTGTGGTTGCGACTTCACCATACAATTTTGCTTCCAGAATGGCTCAGGGGTTTGGTTTTGTTTAAGAGTTACATGCACAAGCAGCAGTAACCATATCCTGAAATAAGTAATTTTATTACATTGTTAGTTAACGTAAGAAGATTGATATACTGTTGCTACACACCTAAAATAGGCAGCGAGGCACCTTGAGAGATGCCAGGCAGCAAGTGCGGGACAGCCAGCTGCTGGAAGCACCTGGGAAGAGCTCTGTGTGTGCATCCCGTTCAGCAACACCCGGTCCTTCTGCAACGTGTTAACGCTGAACATCTCACACGAACCATCTAACCCAGCCTGCGCTTAGGAGCTTAATTTAACACTCTGAAGACATTCGTTAGAAAGGTTCGGTACATTTGCTCTTACTGACATAAGCCAATTTCTCCATGTTTACGTTTCTTTCAGATACGGACACACACCCGTTGAGGTTTTTGTGCTCAGCCCAGCTGTTGGAGGAGAATATAGCTGTCATGCTTGTAGATGCAGCATCTGGCAATCGGCCCTGTCTGAAAAACCCCACATTCTTATGCAGCAGGGCAGGTGGGGAGGGACAGCCCGGGGTTGTCAGCATCCCCTGCCAGTGCAGCACCGTACGTAACTACCCAGGTACACTGAGCCATCCAGAGAGCTGGGGTTTTAGGGAGAGCTGACAGCTCGTGCAACGGAGACCTTGAGAAGTCCCACAGGGCTGGCAGTGATGGGAAGCATTAACGGAGTATTTATAGCCTATTTTACACTACAAATTGCTAAGCTGTTAAAAGCAGAGATGCAAGCCTACCAAAGCATACTTTGTTTGGACCAACACTATACCCTACTGCGTCTTCTGATGCGTGTCGTCTATCTTCTGCCACGTCAGAGTTTCCCAGCATTTATTTCAGTTGCTGGCACTGCAAAGGGTCACGCTGAGCGGAGGCAAGGATTCCCTAGGGCAGTCTAGAAAGGCACGTCTTCTGCTCTAAAATATGAGGTTTTATTAAAAAAAACCAAAAAAAAAAAACACCACACAAAAAAACCCCACACCACCAAAAAACCAACCACACAAAAAAACCCACCACACAAAACAAAAATAAAAGTGTTCCAACTGATGCAACTCTAGCTCCTGAAATCTGTCTGATAAAGCCACTCATATCAGCTGTTCCCAGGCTGACAAAGGGAGCAAGCAACTGAGAAACAACCTGTTATATTGGCTACATACGTACATAGGTGTGCACGGCACGCATACACGCGCTCCACGAGGTGAAACAGGCCGGCAGCTGGGGTTAACGTCAGCATCTTGGACACTCTCAAGCTAGTCCTTTTGCACAAGGACAGAAGTTGTAACAGGGCTAAAATACTTTTTCTAAGCCAGTTGTCCAGCCGCATACAGCTACAGCCACTGCTTCAGGTAGCAGCATCTTGCAACAAGGCACGGAGAAGGGGAAGTGCCGTAACCATGATGGCAGGAGGAGGAAGGCTTCCAGTAATCAATCGCAGACCAACAGAGCTGCGACATGTTTGCAGACAACGCAACAAGAGGCAATCAATTTACCTGTAACCTCTTGGTTGGATGCTTAGAGACTAACACTAAAAGTAGAGTTCAGAAGACAGTTTTATTACAGCATAAAATAATATGATAGGGGAGAGCCCTCTTTTTTATACATAACTTTTAGCTGGGTAAATCAGATTTTTAAAACCTAGATTGCTACTGTCAAGAGTATTTTCTGCACAAGATCACGGTCTGTCAGCCCAGACACGCATACAGCTGTTAACTGTCTTCCTTTCATTTTAAGCTTTTACACTGTCTACTTCGCATTGTACCTTTCTTTCATCTTTAACCTTTGGAAGACGTGCCCTGTATCTTCTGGCATGCCACAGAGATGCGGAGCTGATGTGCGGTCCCGAATGCTGGCGGATAAAACCCAAAAGAGAGCGCAGCAACCCACCCTGCCGGCAACACGCTGCCCGGCTCCGGCACCGCAGCCGATGAAGAGGGCAAGGGCGGGGGGCCCCACGGCACTGCCAAAATCCCCCTTCACACCCCTCTCGGGCAGCGGGGAAGGCTCAAGCAGCCCCCAACAGTCACTGCCTTCATCCAAACCCAAATATTTAGTGTTTCCGAGAGATAAAGGCTGCCTTTGTGCTTGTGTCCAAGGGTCCCTATTTATAAAAGGCAGGAATTTACTCTGCAGTGCGGAGATTATAATTTTTCATGGGAAAAGCTACTTTCACTGTGTACGTGTAGCATTTTCTCAGCACTACCACTCATGTTAAAACAGAACTAAAGCACCTGTTTGGCAACAGAAGTCAACTATTAATCACAAGCGGCAACAGCCACTGTCAGCCAGGTAACGACGACGGGACTTTATTTGTGTTACCCAAAACGAAGGGAGGGAAAGAAAATCGATATATTCCTCTAAAATGGGCTCCTTTTCCTAAAGTGATGTTTTTACAGTACCTCATTCTTAATATTTATTTCATCCCCAGGTTAAAGGTTCATTGCTGACCTTGTGTGATGGGGTTAAAGGAGCAAACAGCCCCATAAGCCCTGCATGGGTGCCCCGAATCAGGCACCCCAGCCCCTGTCCCACGCCCCACAGCCTCCCACCCCATGTCACCCGTAGGTAATTAGGTGTCCACACAGCTTGCTTAGGGCAGAGACTTAAATCAGCTGTTTTGCAGCAAATCAAGACCAGACAAGGTGTAAGAGCGTGTGGACATTTCTTCCTACTGATGTGAAATAACTTATAACACATTAAACCCATTCCTTGGTCAAAAATCTGGCTCATTACAGCACCTGAGCCTCCATCTCTTAGATGGTCCAAACACACCTTCTAACTGCAAGGAGGCCCTGAAAGGGCACGGCAGTTTTCAAAACTACTTCTAGAAACAATTTGCTTAATTAACACCCATTAAGTATTCAACATCAAATTAGCAAACAGGAGTTGCTCTCTCCACATGCAAGTCCACAATATGCTCTCCAAGCACACCCATGCACATCACTTGGTTGCTCATCCGTCAGCACAGCAACAACGTTTGCAGGGGAAGAAAAACCCCCAGAAAAGGTGCGGAGGAAAGAAATCCCTCCCTGTAGCTCATCGGGACTCATTAGGACACTTTGTGCAAAGCTTTACTTTTATACATGTTGAGCAATACATTCTTCTTTAAATAGCCTTTTATCTCTGAAATCAAGGATGCTGCTCATAAAGTAAAAATATTGCCCAGTGCAAGACAGTGCGGTGAAACCTTGCCCAAGCTCAGCAAACGTGGCTGTGTGAACTAAGCCACCATCCCATCAACGTTGTGTCGTATCACAAGCAACCAGTTAATAGGGCGTCAGGGTCGTAGTGACTACCTGGGTATACAACAAGACGGCAAAAGCGGTGAAACGTTTCCAGCTTCACTTCAGTCTTAGTGTTTCTATGGAAAGGAGCCCTTGGTGCCCCTTGCTGGAGAGGAAAGCTGGCAGAGGGGGACACGGCTCAGCGCCTGGGAGGCATCGCTGCTGGAAGAGCCGCCTGGAGAGCAGAGATTAAACAACAGAGACTGTTTTATGAATACGGTGCGGTTTTTAGCAGCTGCTCCAGCCTCCTGCTGCACCAGGCAGGTCTGTGCTGGCAGGCTGGGAGCCGCAGGGCTGCAGGGGCGGCACCACCGCAGGGACCAGAGGGGACACCCAAGGGGTGATGCCAGAGCTGACAGTTTTTAGTAAAAGACACAGGATGGAGACAAGAAAGGAGGAGATAGTTATTGACTCATTTTTCACAGTTTAATTAAAATGAGAATACAATTGTTCAGTGCTCAAGCCATTTAGTGCGTGTAATTAAGCTCTTTGGTCTTACCTTGCGAATGAGCAATCGTTACAGCAATTCCAGACTTTGGTCTGAAGACCTGCCAGCTAGATTATTCCTGTGCTGTAGCTTAATGAACAGAACAGTTGTGTTTGTAAAATGGGAGCCCTTGCAAAAATCTGACCTACAGAACGTAAAGATAATGAACGTTATTTAAAAAACAATGATTTTTATCTGACAGAGACATATCTTCATTGCCAAGATTATGTAGAAAAGAAGGCTTCCAGTCACTTTAATAATGGCACTTTTTACAATCTATTTTTGTTGTACCAGAAGTATTTCAAACAGTTACAACATTGCCCTCTATCATTTTAACGAAAGCCAAGAGCTTTTTACAAAGTCAATGCAACAGCCAGATAATAGGTGCTATATAAAAGAAGCTGCAATAGCAGAAAATTACAAATTATGTTGTGTCAGTGCCTAAGGGCTCAAATGCAAAAGGCTCAAATGCTCCACCATGCTAGGTGCTGTACAAACACAGCAAAACAAAACAAACTTACCATGAGGAAGCTATAATTAAAGATAAAAAAATATTTCTTGGATGAACAACACTGGGTTTTAGTTAGAAGTACAAAGCAACTATGAGATTATCTTTTTGGTGTCACAAGACACTGCCCATGTAACATCTTAGGGGGTTTTACAGGCTTTCTGGAAAGTCTAAATGAGAGGGGAAAGGGGAGGGATTTGGGAATATGTGCAGCCCAGCTTTTCCAAGCATACGAAAATACCCAGGAGCACGCGTACAAGGTGTACGTTGGAAAGAGAGATGGTCTGGGAATTGCCACCATCAGCAGGGGGGCAAGTTCATGCCGTGTAAGCCACGCAAGTGTTCGGACAGCGACTGTTGGTTGTCTGTACAGAGACGGCAGGAAGGCATGCCGAAGCTCAGCTTGGGCAGGAGTCACATTTGCCAACGACACAGCCTAAAACCAGGAGTAATCCCTGCAGCTGGGTGACGTGCCCAGTTTCCATCATTGCTAGGACAAGCCTGGAGCCCAGTAATTTGGCGTAGACCAGTGCGCACAACAGGTAACCTGGAAATAACTCCTTTAATTACTGAAAACTTTTAACTCCTCCAGTAAACAGTTGTTTGCGTACCGATCTCCCGTGGGATTTTCTGGAAGCCACTGCTGGGAAGTTTTCCACTTACTGCAAGCGTAGAGCTAAGGAAAGCAATGTTCAACCCTGACTTGTTTTTACAACATAAGTCATTTTTCATCACGCACAGTGGGACAGGGGCCCTACGCGCAAGTGTGATGTGAAGAACCTGCAAAATGGCCAGGAGGAGGGCCTATCATCTTTGTGGTTAGCAAAAAGCCCTGGAGCTTCCTCCCCCTTGGCTGGAAGCAGCCCCTTGTTCTTCACTGGAGCGCTGCGTGGTCTTCAGACGCAAGCATACGAGCGCTGGATGGGGTGAGCATAAGAACGCAAATCAGCATGCTCAGACGAGGCTGCGCTCATTTGGCTATTTTTAGTTTCACAGAACACTTTAAATCCCCGCTGGGTTCAGCATAACACACCAGCGGTCTTTCGAAACGGCTCAGTCATCACATTTATCAACAATTGCCAATGGCCCTGCGAGGGCTCCAGCCGGCCCTCTGCAGCACAGGCAGCAGCGGGACCCACTTCCCCCCAAGTCACTTTTAGGTCCTCCCTCACCCAATCGGCTGGTCCTTCCCCAGCCTCGCATATTTAACAGGAAAGTCAACCTCAACTGGTTGTCAACGTGCCTTCTCCCGATGGCATCAGACCAACGGGTCATCATCCCCGAAGCCGTTTATCGATGTGGCGCGGGGCTGGCACGCGGCTTGCCCGGGGCTGGGGGACGCGCTGTGCGACAGACGCTGCCATGCAGAGCACCCCCGAGCGCCACCGTCCCAGCACGGGGGCTGTGGTCCTGCACACCCTACCCAGCCCCGCTGCAACGGCGACCACGAGAAAGGAGGAGTGGGAGGGCGATGTGTTCCGTTTGGTCTCCTTTTCACCTGAAGATCTTGGTCACATTTGGTAATTGTGTTTGTGGCTGGAGATACCGCTTCTCCATACAGCGGAGGCCTTGGGGAAACTTCTGCTATTATCAGAAATTATTAAAAAAAAATCTGCTTAACCTGTATTATTCCAGCCTATTAACATTTATCTCCAAGGAGAAAAGAAGGAAATAATGCAAAAGTCCATGCCTTGAAGTCCTTTCCTACAAGGACACTTGGACGTAGGAAAGCTTGCTGTTTTGGAAAGACACTCTTAAGAGAATATTTCAAGTTAATATTAACAGAACAGAAAACCTTGCTTGAAAGGCATCCTGGGGCAGGCTCTGCTCCCTCCATTTCAATGATAAGTCAGTCAACACTACTATTTCTTCATCCCTCACCGTTTCTGGAGATTCTTGGGTAATTTGAATCATTAAAGAATTTCAGATAAATTCCTGACGCCTTGAGAGAGTCTTCTCTTTCCTCGGTCCCTCCCCTCACCCCTTAATGTCCCCAGACACCTGGGAATAAAATCCCAGGATTAGGACCAGAAAATTAGAGTAAAATGATTCTGTTTGAGAGTTTCTGACCATTAACGCCCAGTTAGCCATCAGGAAGGATCTGAGTAAGCTTGCCCCAGCTGTTGTCCTTGCCCCTGCTCTGCTCCAGCCCCGGGCAGAGCTGAGGACAGTGACGCTCATCTCGCACCAGAGGAGCACTGGCACATCCAAGTTGTGTTTTAAAGGGAGCAGAGGCAGAACAAGACTCTTTAGATTGAAATAGGGTTTTGGCAGTATCCAACCCAAGCAAAGACTGCAATGATTTACAGCTGTGAAAATTAGTAGATGAGTTTGGAGTGAACTCCCAAGTTGCCGAGGTGGGTTTCGCTGTTCGTCCCAACTGGGAGGCTGAGGCACCACAGAGGGTACACCAAGCCAAAACAAAAAGAACAAAACATCCCCAAATCAAGTGACTAATATTTCAAATTGCTTTATAAGCAAACCTTGTCTAGAAAAGAAGAGCTACACAAAACCTGATCCAAGTTCTACATCTTCATCAAGGGGCTCATTATTCAGAAGTGGGGAGCCAAGGGCTTCATAACAGCAGCAATAGTCCCCTGCTCTTTTTTTTTTTTTTTTTTTTACTTCTTTTTTCTCCCCACATTCTGCAAATGCATCTCCTGAACCCGCAGCTGCATGTGTTGCCATCCACAGAAATGCCAATATTAAGTAATTTGCGAGTACCGATGATGCTACAATTTGTTATAATTCAACATTAAAGGAGGGAAAAAACCAAAACAATGAAGTCACAAAAAAACCAGCAAGCAGAAGTCTTAAATATATTGCATATTTTAAAAGTGCCTGTCTACTGGCCCTTGCTGAACCTTCCTGATCCTCTGTGCCCGTGACGGAGTCGCAGAGGAGCACGAGGTTTAGCACAGATAAACCAGCGGGTCGAGAGGATGGGTGTCTGCCGTGCAGGGACACGATCTGACTGCATCCGCGCTCGCTGGCAGAAGCCATCGATTGATGTTTGTACACAATCGATGGTGCTGGCTAATGACTTTGGGGTCCTTTGCAAGGGGGAATTTCATTAATGGTTGGTACACGACAACTCCAGCCGGCGCAGCCCTAAGATGAAGTACAGAGCCAATGAACCCAGGTGGCAGTCACACGTTTGATAGCCTTAATCGTGAAGAAAACCTTCCCACTGCCAGGAACCCACGTTTTGGGTTCATTGCCCACATTTTGGGCCCTGAAGGGACTGCCCAAAGTTTTCTGTTGCGAGGGATGTGGGGGTCACGGTGTGCCCCAGGACGGGGCCCCTTTGGGTGCCAAACAGACGGGGACTGCTGGGACACCCACTCCACCGATGAGACATGTAAGAGGAATCCGAGATGTGGCTCTGCCCTTTGGTTAGGGCTTAGAAGGACATGAAAAAATTATGTTATTTCATAGCAGACCTGTGTAACAACTCTGCCGAAAGACATATTTAATGAACATAAACATAACGAGTTGCTCACACTTTTGAAATGCACCTGGCAAAACAAAGAACCTAGATTAAAAAAAGGAAATCGTTCCTCCTTTCTCCTCTCCCATGCTGCGGATTAACCAACAGAGCACTGCAGGGCCAGCTCCAGGGCATGCTCATGGCTCTGGGCTTGTACCCCTCACCCACCTCTCCTGCAAGCACGGCTTGAGAGAAACAGTGAGAAACATGATGTGCAGATGACACATAAATCAATATAATCCACCAGTACGGAAGGGGAAAGACAAGGGAAATCAGCTGTCACAAAAAGCTTGCAAAAAAATTGTCAAACAAAATCAGTGGGTTGGAGAGGAAAGGAATAGGCTTTGGATTAGGAAACGCTGTCTGTGCTGAGCTTCTGGGAAGCAAACTCCCGTGTGCTAGAGGTGAACTGAATATACAACTGCAGACATGAAAATAACACATTTCTGAATACAAATATTAACCCTGTGTCAAAGGATGCAAATAGTCACCATCAACGGAGAATCACACACAAAGATTACACAGAGGCCATTAAAGCAAATGAGCCTAAGCAACGTTTGTTACGGCACCCAAATAAATAGTACAAGCATCCACGTTGCACTTACAGGAGGTGGAGGTGGGGAGGGCTCATGGCTTGGGCTGGCAGGCAGGTTGCTCATGCCACACGGCCACGGGTGTGCAGAGGGACCATGAGCCACCAAAGGGACAGGCACTTGAGGCAGCGGGTGCTTGCCATTCCCAGCAGGAAAAGCCAACTTGTCACAGCAGCACATATAGGGATGTCTTGAGACTATATTACTTCTCCTCGGTGAATTCAATACCAGTACTTTTCCTCCTCTCTTATTATGCGTTTTGTTCTGCCTGCATTGCTCTTGCGTCTCAAGGACGGCCAGAACAGAAATGACTGTGTTATTTTATGATCACACATTCCAGAATATTAGTTGGATAAATTACAGTTCTTGTTTCAGTCAAATGGACATTTTAGTTATAGAAGTGAAGATTCATAAACCTACCAGTATACCCCGCTATTTTATTTAGAGCGCCTAGAAATTATAATTTCCCATATTTTCATTTCAGAGGCCACAGTGCAATTTATGTCCTGAAAATATATTTATTCAGAGCTCTCCTATAACAAAATTCTTATTTGACAAGTTGTCTATCAAAAAATGTTTTCAGCTGCAACAGCATTGTGAGTCACACAGCAACCAAGAGATCCTGACCCGTATCTGTTTGTTTCTCAGTCTTGTCAACTATCAACCAGCTCATTCAACGGTCTGTAAAAATGTCTTCTCAAGAAAGCAAATATTTTTCTAGATCACTTGGAAGAACAGTTCTTTTTAATCAAGACATAGCATAAAAATGGTTCCTCGCTCCTTCTCATTATTGCTCGGTTTTGATTTTATTCCCTAAAAATTAGTTGAGACCTAGGCAATGTCAAAATAAACAACTAAACTGAACATGCAGTGACACATCCCTGGGTAATTTGTTCTGTGAAGGGAAGGAAAAGAAAACCCAAACAAAAACCAACCACCTTTTACACTGGAGTCACATGCACTGATCATAAGTTTTCTTAACCTCGGCTGAGGAAAGACTGGGTGGGATCACACAAAAAAGACCCACTAGAGTTTCGTTTGCCAGAACATCATCTGACAACCCTTAAGAAATACCAACCAGCTACGAGCTGAAAGACAAAGGGTATGAAATCTTCAAGCGACTTATCTGAGTTTAAAAAGTAAAAATAAGCCTTAAGTCAAAAAAATCTTACCTGGATAGAGAAGCGTGTCTCCCCAGTTAATTAGAGGTAGGCACAGGTGAGTTATTGAGACAACAGGCTGGTTTTTAAGTGTGGAACTCTGAAGGCTGGTGCTTGTCACCACATTTTTTTTTTTATAGTCTAGGTGACATAAGGAAAAAAAATTAAAATACATATGCACACACACATCCCTGAAACATTCAGATAGCCACAAATATCAAATGCTAAACTTTTAAGGCTTAAGTAAAAGTCAGCTATGTTTTCCTCTTCTTTATCAATCTGGAAGTTTTCAGTGCGAATTTAGTTAGTTCCCAGAGGTTTGATTAGGATGATTAGTCACAAAACCCCTCTGAAGCTGGTGACAATCTCTGCACTGGCTCAAGAAAATATGAGAGCAGATCTATGTAAAAGTCACTGTCTTGAAAGGTTTCCATTTCTGCGTACAGATTGCTTTATTCTTCATTTCTATCGAGTCTGAAAAGAACTGCTAGGAAGAGTGACGGGGGATTAGCTTTACCGACAGGACATTTCATTTGGTAAGCAACAAACAGTTTCATTGTGTCTCCGAGATTGTCAATTAAGTTGAAGACGTTATTAAAGAATTCACAAAATTGAAAAGTCCTTGCCTCTGCGAGGCTGGTACAAAGCGAGCTCACAGTAGCTCAGGTTTCATCAGAGAGATGAGCAGCAGCAGCGGGAGATCACTCAAAATGCTCATTTCTAATCAATTCCATAAGACTCATTTGCAGGGGAAATTTTCCATTTTGGTAACCGTACAAAATGTCACATCTTTCAAGAGAGCTTTATCAGAATAAAAACAAGAAATAAAATGCCACATTCTGACACCGTAAAAGTTCATTGCAATGAAAGCTGTATTTCATTACCTCTGAAAGTAACTCTATACCCAGACCTTTAATTATAATCAGCTACAGACAAAAATGAAGGAACACAGTCAATGGATGAGCTGTTGTGGGAATACGCAGATGTGATCCCAAAGCTCAATATCCAGGTCTGGAGCACTGACATCCCAAAGCTGAAGAGGTTGGGTTTTTTTAGTTCAGTCAGCCAACAGGTTTAAGTTGTTTAGGCTCAATCTCACCTGCAAATGCAAGACAAACGGCGTAAGAAAGTTTTGCGAAAGAATAAGATATAAAAGAAGCACTTGGGAAAAGGTCATATTGACAACAGGCTGGCTTTCCCAGTAAGGGCATAGAGAAATAAGGGCAAAGTAGAATGTGATCAACTAAACCAGCCCAAGGGCAATAGAGAAAAGTAGTTACAGAAGTCGAGTAGTCCTGGTCCTACCAAAAGGAGGGTCAAGGAGCCCCTGCGTGCCCAGCCCGCTGAATCACACCCATCCTTCCTGCCCCTGGTACTTTATTGCTCTAATCCAGTTAGACCAGCAGAATTGTTTAATCTGGAGCCTGAAAAGATGCGAAAATTAAAAAAAAAAAAAAAAAAAAAAAACCAAAACCCACTAATAAAATGGCTTAATATTGTGGACATCATCTCAGCAGCCCGAAACAAACACTCTCTAGAAACAACTACTAGGGAATCTGAAATGCTTCCTAACAAGATTTATCAAACGCTGGGAAAAAATAAGAATTCTGTTGTCTGGTAGATTGTATCCTCTAACCTTTGATAAGATCATTCTGCTTTTATTTCTCTCTACAAAAATAAATCTGCAACAGCAGAGCATTGCCTTGAAATGAGCAATTGCCATCATGTCATTAGAGCCGTTCAACAAAGCTATTTATCTCCTGAAACATATAATGAGGAAACTTTGCATTTTGGATCGAAATGGAGAGCTTAGCTACCTGATTATACACCACAAAAACATGCCCTTGCCACAACCGGCAGAAACTTCTCCCCCAGCTTCAGCAGAGCCAAGGCAACAGGCTCCATCACGGTTTATAGACACTGAGAGGGTCATTTGCTAAAGGAAAAAGCCTGAAGAAAATTTTATTTTATTGGCATCTGTTATCCCTATCCAAGGAAACTTTTATGCTAAAGGTTGAAGCCCTGTTGTCTATAGTTTCCCACAAGTTTACAGAAGATTGATGGGCTCACAGTATTTACATAAAGAAAGAAAAAAGCCACTCTACCGTTGCATATAAAATTTCACTGAGGACTCATCTTTGCTGATCTTTGTCTTATCCACTATGGCAACAACGCAATTAAAGGTCTTTATTCCCTCTGCAGTGGAGCTGATCCCATGTTTCCTAACAAATTTAAAGCGTAGAAGAATAAATTTCTCAGCCCATGTTTTTATTGCTATAAAAGAGGCAAAGCTGTCCCGTACAGCTGCATGTCTTACCAAACCCCTCTGTCTATTGCTCCCAGTCTATTTGCCTCTATTAAATCAGTAACCTGTCAGTATTTGATCTTTTAAAAAAAAAAAAAAAAAAAAAAAAAAAGAGAGAGAGAGAGAAAGAAAGGGAAACCTGGATCACAGAAAACAATAAAGTGTACTTAAGGCTACTTTTCCTACACACATAAAGCTAATTTGTGCAGATTTTAATGCCACGCCTTTTGGTGATGAGTACAGCTGCACACACCTGAGCGCTAGCAATGCGGGCAGCCGGCTAAACGCAGGATGCACCGTTGGCATCGCCCAAGCTGCTTCTGCCTTGTTGAGAAACACCACAGTGGGTGGTTTAACACGCGTCTTATCTGAAAACAGATAAGATTGGCAAACAGAGCCCTAGCAGCAAAATATCAGCTCACTACAATATACACAGAAGCCTTAAAAATAGTACAAGTGAAGCCATCATCCTGTTGCTGGTGGGGGTTCAGCAGGCTCAGACTGAACTCCTAGCACAGCCCCACGGCAGCGACGGGCAGACCCGCAGAGCCACCACCCAGCTGCACCGCAGCAAACACCTCCTGGGCACCCACGTGCAGCACAGCCTTAGCCCCGGGTTAGAGGCATTCACGCGAACAACTTATTTTTCTCCAAATCCTACCTTCAGCACCACACTGAAGACGGCAGGGCTTTTTATCGCTTCAGCATGGGTAAGTAAAGCGGGATTGGTCTTCTTTCTTGGTGCTCACAGAAAACCAACCTTAAGAGTTTCTCTCATACTGCATTAAGTAGCTGAACTCTTTCCAATTTTTATTACAATTATGCTTCAGTCTAATTAGAGCTAGGTAGAGCCCCACGTGCCTTTCAAGCAGCTCATCAAAGGCTGGTGCTCCCTTTGGAGCTCTGTGCTGTTCACTGTACGTGAAAGCAAATTTATCAGACCTTTTTCTCTCATTTAAAGCCTCATCTCAACCCAAGTACGTGTCCCCTCCCAGGCCTCAGCCAGATCTTTATGCCAGTTAGGTCAATCGATAACACCAGATTTAATATAGTCTTAATTATGATTAAAGCCATAACAGGTCTATACATTTTTGGGGTGAATTATGTCACTGTATTTAACTGTTATTTACAGCCTGGTCCTGCCGGCAGGCACCCAGCCACACGTCATGCACAGCTCTGCCCACGTCCCATAGAAATAGCCATCACCACGTCCATAACCGCAGACATCGCACCAATACATGTTTTAGTCTTACTCAGCTATAGGGAGCATCTTCTTCCTTAAATCCCTGTAACGCGACTATCATTACAAGACATCGGAGAGATTAAATCCAGACTGTGCCATACGTTATTTATAGCCCTTGCTCCATTCAGAGATAACAAAGACCTTATTCAGCTACAACTTATAGACGTTTAGTGAAAAACAACATGCTTTACTGCCTAGTTAATTTTGAAAGTAAGGATTTATCTATTTAGTTTAGTCTGTAACGCGTCTGGCTGCGTTTATCAGGCTGTATGCAGCTGAGAGAGCTGAGTAAGTACAATTACCCACAGCATACGCTGATGATAAACTGCATCCTGTGTGCCTTATTCAGACAAATTCTTTTGAATTTCAGAGCAAATTTTGACCAATTAAGGCATTCAAATCCAAACTAAAGCTGAGCTATAAACCTTACGATGCCATCTTCTGATCCCAGGGATTTTCCAGTAATTAAAAGATGACACACAAGGTTAGCCTACTGCTGATTTATAAGGACTACTACGTATTTTACCAGCAGGGGTTTCGTGTGAATAGACCCAACAGTTAAAGCATCAGCACTGGGTGGGCACTGATGGGTGCAGCCCGCAGGTGCTGGGACCCTGCCAGCCCTCGTCCCACGTCTCTGCCCCACGGGTCAGGACCAGCTCCCTCGGGGCAGGGCTACGCTTCCACCAATACAGTCTCACCGAGCACTTGGCACACACCCAGTTTTAAGGAAAGGAATATCACCTTCCCAGATAAAAACAGAAAAATCCTCAGAAATCAGAGAGATTCCTACAGATGTGCTTGACGTGTTCCAAGTAAGGACAGCTCAAGCTGAAGGTCTCTCTTTTGACACCTTGAACTTAGCAGATACATGTCCAACTGAGAGGTGCACCCCTTTGACGTGCACGCACACATCTCTAATTGAATCTGGGGGCTACAAATAGCGAGGAAGCCAACATACATGCCTTAATTGCACTTTCCATTACCACTGCTGCTCAGATGCTGCGATTCTCCCTCTCCTTTCTGGCAGCACTGCCGAGAGCTGTGCCCACTCCCTAGGATACTCATTAGCTAAAAGCCCACATGCCAAGCACTGGTACACTTGGTTTTTTGTTAGGGTTTTTTTTTTTTTTTATTTTGGGGGCTTTTTTTTAAATAGCTGGGCCTATGGCTGGTTCCCAGCTCATTGCTCAAGTGTCTGCAAGCTCCTGTCAGCCAAGTGGTTCAGGGTGACCCGACCACACGTAGCCACTCCAACCCCAACAGCATAGGTTTACCAATTCTGCTTACTTATTAACAAATTTTAACATTGATCAACCCCCAGAGACTAAGTTCCTATAAGAAAAATCCCATTAACTCCCCCCCCCCCGAAACTCTCAGTACAAATTCAAATCAGCCTGGAGGAGTGAGAGGCAAAGCACATTTTAATTACCTGGGAGCAGTCCCTAAAGCAATTTTCCCAAACCTCTCCCACAACAGCAAGTCAGAGCAGCTGAGCCTTCATCAGGAGCTGTTTAACAAGGCTGGGTTGAAATAAGAAGAGTGAAGTGCATCACTCACTCCCAGGGGAAGTAAGAGCGCCAGTTTCTGGAGCATAAACACAGAAGAGCTTTAGATCAGCGTGATCGTTTTGAAGCGTGCCACCTTCACACAGTAATTATTGAGCTCATCATTTGGCACCACAAGGTAATGATTGGGGTTTTTTTTGTTCATGATACTGGCACACAATTCCTCCAAGGACAGTGCAATTACATGGCTGAGGGATGGGTTTGCCCCAGTGACTTGCTGTTAGTTTTGTCCCAGGTGATGGATGCTGAGATGTCGTACTGCAGCCAATGTAGATGAGGGTTCTGCCATTTGCCATTTTGTACTTGCTAAGCTCAGACTTTGTTTTCCCTAGAAACTGAAGTCCCCCCAGCCACAGGCACACCTCTGCTGCTCAAAACCAGCTCCAAAGCCACTCCTGAGAACTTGGTTCCTTGCTCTGAAGCGAGACAAATGAAAACCCTTGTTCTTCATGAGGGAATAGATCCTACTAATTGGGTATCACCACACTAAGTTTCTGATTTATGCAGAGTGTTAACAGACAAGAATCCCCTTTAAAACAGGCAAGTTACCGGAGGTGGCGGGAGATAGATGGGACAGGTTGGACTCCCAAGTCCCCATCAGGCTTCCCTGCAAACAGGCTCTGGCTCCTCTGTCATTAAACATGTGTGTGCTGCTGCCCTTGGGGTCTCGTGCTCAGGTGTAGATGCTGCTGCTGAGCTGAGTTTTCAGAGTGCCGTAGAGTGACTTGAGTAAAGCCAGATCACAATCAAAAGAAACCAAAGAGGGGAAGATCTGGAAAGCAATGAAATATGGAAATTGGAGCACATCTGAAGTAAAGAAAGAAGTTAAAGTTATGCATCAAGAAGGAAAGCACTGCATAAAAACAAGTGACCTATTAAAGCAAAAAAGGAAAGTTAAATTGAAAGGGCTAATAGGCAGTGCACAACACATTACAATATATTCCTCTTGTGCATTTTGAGAAGTGCTCAAATTCTGATGCTTATAACTTTTGTTAGATTGCAATGGGAAAGCTGTGCCCAGCCCCACATGCAGGTGTACCAGCAGGGAGGACGTGCTATCCCCCATGCAAGCATCACTCCAAACCCTGCATCTTCCTTAGCAGCACTGCACCAGAGGGAGATTTCTAAAAAAAATACACAGCTTCCTCCCACCTGTGATCAGCCATGCCAAAAATCAGTCCACAACTTCTGAAGCAAAAGGGTCAAAGGAAGAGAAAGTGCAGGGCAACCCCAGTTATTTATCCCGAGAAGTTGATCGGGACTGTGACAAGCGTTCACGAAATGAGGCCCATGTTCAGTCACGCACTGAGTTCACACAATGCCAGATACATCTCTCAGCTCAAACTGGTGAAAACACATGCACCCTTGCCTTGCAGTGGAGTTTATTGGTAGAGCATTGTTTAAAAAAAGTGAGTAAGCAAATGTTCTGTGTAAAAACACAACTAGGCTCAAATAAACACAGTTTGCTCACGATTTTGTCAAAGATTCAAGGAGAAAGATACATAGGAGTTTGATGATGTGTTTCATGGTTTCCCCCAAGAGAAGAGTTTGGGGTTCAGCCCACAATAACACTTCTAAAAACATTACATGGATGGAAAATTTACTTTTTGAAACACAATCCACTGAATTTATTTTTAATGCTCTCCAAACATTTTGTATTTCAAATGTCAGAGTTTGGCCACGGGACCGTGTCAGAGTGCTCACCTGAACACCAAGAAACCAAGGAGGGCTTGCGTGCGGCAGGCTCTGGTTTTGACCGGTGGTCGACGGAGCCCTTAAAATGGGCTGTAAGCACCATGGCAAGTCACCCTGGCCTAATGGGAGCTGCTTGCCCATTATCCAGGGACAGGCTGAGCTGAGCAGCAGAAGGGAAGGATTCAGAGATTTTTGCATTAAGGAAGACGTACGTTTTAGAAAAATAAAATAAGCAAACATCAAAAATTTCTGCTCTTAATACCACGTTTAAGTTGGCATTCCTATAGCAAAACTTGATGTATTTTATAGCAATTTCTACATTTTAGACACTCTCATTTAAACATATTTTCACAGCAAAACATCATGGTCCTCCAGACGTGAACTCCATCTGATATTTATTTAAACTTTCAGTGCTTTGCTGTTGCTTCTCGTGTTCTGATAAGTTCTGCTGTTACCAACAAAGTCCTAATTCATTTAGCATTGATGCTAAGCTCCCAACAGCACAGCCTCAGGTCTAATAATTCCCAGCAGGAAAAGTTAATTGAACAGCCTTCTGGCTGAGACAACATTTGATTTTCCTTTTTTAAAACCCATCAGCATCTGCAGGTGTTTTGGCCACTTTCTGGGAACAAGTAAAGGGAAAAGTGCTTCCATTTCAGAGACACACATTACCTCTGATGAAGAACAACTTGTAAAATGGCAAGCTTTATACAAGAGGGGGAAGTAAGGAAAAGTGTGATAATGAAAGTCTGGTAACCTGTAGGCTGTTCAAATAGACTGAATGTTATTGGTCAAAGGAAGCCAGCTCAATAAAAGCAAAGGAAGAGAGTAGTGAAAAAAATAACTGCATCTGGAAACAGATGAGGGCAAAAATGAAACTTCACTATACTGAAAACTACATGGATCTTCTAAAACCCTGAAAAATTTGTTATTCTTGCTGTATCCTTTGTTTAACATCAACTCAGAGCTGATGCTATCCATTCCACTTGCCAACAGATAGACACCCGTATAAACGATGCCCATGCAGTGACCTAGAAGCAAGACAACAAATTCAGAGGTGATGACGCGAGAGAATGTAAAGAGTAATTAGCACAGTTCAGTGATGTGCTGCCCGATATATTTCTTGTGTACGTGAGCGTATTGCGTGATTTTCCTAAAGAGCAATACATGGGTTTTGGAGGATCACGACGTAGTTGATCATTACTCCCAGTGGAGAGCAAATAATCTCGACCATTATGCTGAGAAAGTTCAGTTGCAGCGAAATTTAAGAAACACGTTTGAGGTTTCCCATATGTAAGTAGGAGAAATTGTTTCACTGAGGATGTTAAAAAGATACAGACTGGAAAGACACAATACTCTTCTGTCTTACAGAGGAATTACCTGAGGATCAGTGGTTTACTTTTTCCCCCACTTCTTCCCCGGTCTTGGTTTACAGGCTTGGATCACTTAGATCCTAACCCCCCCAAAAAAAAATCCCAGTTAATTTTTGGTGACAACAGTAGATAGTCAAAACAGCCTTTGCAATAAGAATTTCACCTTATGCTATCTACTATGTAGGTAAATAAAGTCCTTTGGGGGTCCAGCACAGCATACACCGTACAGATGGGGCTCTCTCCATCCCCATCCCTACAAACAGCCATCCCAGCTGGGACACGGGATCGCCCAGCCGATCCCCACCGCTCCGCGTGTCAGATGAGGCATGTCCTCAGGGCAGAGGCGCTCCATCCTTGCAGGACCACCTCCCTCAAAGCTAGCTTGTAAACAGCACAGATCCCTGTGGCATCGGGAGGTTTCAGCCATCGCCCAGCACGCACCCATACTGAGCTCTTCTGGGTACCAGAGGGCTTATCTTAAATATTTAGACTACTCCGTTCTCTGCCCTCAGACTCAAGATGAAAAACGCGTGACTTATTCTTGGTATTTATTTTTCATCCGTAAGTATCTTCTGTTTTGTCATAAAATAAATTCCATGTTAGACTCAAATACATTTCAAAGCTTTGCATCTTCAGGGGAATGTATGAGATTAGACGTTTCTCCTAGGAAAAACAAGAAAAAGAAACTGCTTAAGAATTCAATTAACTTGTGAAACTTACTGTCATTAGAGATGATCAAATATAAAACTGTGAAAAGATTCAAACAAATGCATATATAGTCACATGACTAAGAAAACCCCTCTCAAAGCGCACAAAGCACATCATCCTGTAATTTTCGTAATGCATGCGTATATGGTGCCAAAGCAGATGTACATAAGTAATCTTGTTTCTGGTATTTTCCAGAGAGTTTTTCTCTGCCAGCCTATACAACCCAAACCCATAAAGCCCCAGGTGCTCCAGGCTCGCTCCCACCCAAATCTTGCTGCTTTTCAACGGGGACTTCAAAACCGAGATCCCCCTGCAGCATGTTTTTACCTCAGCTGACCAAATTCTAATAAAAACCTGTTTCAGCCAGAATTCTTATGACTGGCTCTGGTCTGACATCAAAACAACAGGCTGTTCTTGTCCGTGTTTACTTTTTCTTTTGATTCAGATTTGATTTTATTGCTCACAAGAAGTGCCAAATGGATTCCTGAGAAGATAGAAGAGTGCTGCCTAGTCCTGGAGCAGAAACGTGCAGAGGGAATTGAAGAATGCAGCTTTCCTCCAGGTTTTTAACGGAGAAAGCTGTGTTCAATACACGGATAGTTTGTTTCCATGGTCCATTTATCGTTGGGTCTTTCCAGGTACAAAAGTGCCAGCAGACACAGCGAAGGACAGTTAAACTCAGGTCAATTAATTCACAACTTCTGACATTACACAAAACTTGGGTTCTAACAAGAGCGCACAAGAATAAAAAGCAGCAGTTTCTCTCATCTAGTAACATCGTCCTTACAGACACTAATGCCTGGGACTTCAGGGGAATCTTAAAGAAGTCACGTGCAAAGTTACCCAAATTTTAAAACGACAGGTTTCAGCTAAAGCTGTTGGTCCACAAAAGTCAGAGTCAAAGCCAAATTACATCAGGTAGAGCCTATGCATTAGGATGAATTTACACAAGGATCAATTCACTTCCCAACATTGGTACTGCATCCCAGAAGTTTTTGCTGTCAGACGAGTAACCCCATCTTCCTCACCTCCATCCAGACGTTCATCATGTGTTTCCCCATGATCCTCAAAGGGACACCACGGTGCCCAGTCCCCAAGAGGACTCATCCAAGAGCTGCAGAGCAGACAGGAGACTAGCCACTGGAGAAATGACTGCTGACCAGATTTACTTGACTAGAAAGCTCTAAGGCACCCACAGGCTCTCTCCTACCCCATTTTTTTGCCAGCTGGGGTGTGGGCAGTCCCAAGAGCGCAGCACAAATTCAGACTCCCTTCACAGACACGCCTATCGACAGTTTGCCGGCTTTACAGCTTTCCCTCTCTAGTTTTGAGCAGAGAGTTTAGAGGAGGAAACAAAGCTTCCAGGAGCATTCTTATGATTTAAGCTTGTCTGGAAACCTGGTATGACTTACATGTGCTCATTAAAATAGAAAAATAAAAGATGCTTGTTACCCATATAGATCAAGTAGGTAGATTAAGCACTACATCCCCCTCAGCCATAGAAAATTGACACTGCTAAGGCTCAAAGCATCCATCTCAAATTGCTTTGTGAATCATTTTCCCTTCGGGGGGGGGGGGGGGGGGGGGGGGGACCGACGGGGGTTTTTTTTTTTTTTTTTTTTTTTTTTTCNNGGGGGGGGGGGGGGGCAACTATGCAAGTATTTTCTGTTTCTTTTTTATTATTTCACCATTGCCACCTGCTGTACAATATTTTATGCTCCATTTCTTCCAGTTAGGCCATTTCTAGGTGAAAAAAATAAGTAATTTATTTTGTTCAGATGTCCTGGTTCTGGCTGGGATAGAGTTAATTTTCCTCCTAGCAGCTAGTACAGTGCTGTGTTTTGGATTTAGCATGAGAATAATGTGAGAACACACCGATGTTTTCGTTGTTTCAAAGTAGTGCTTAGACCAAGTCAAGGACTTTTTGGCTTCCCATGCTCTGTGAGCGGAGGTGCACAGCCAGGACAGCTGACCCAAACTAGCCAAAGGGATGTTCCATACCGTACAGTGTCACGCTCAGCATATAAAGTGGTGGGAGTTGGCTGGGGGGCAGCGATCACTGCTCAGGGATGGGATGGGCATCGGTCAGCAGGTGGTGAGCAGTTGCGTCTCTTGTTTTTCCTGGGTTTTGTTTCTCTCTTTGTTGTTTTCCTTTTCATCACAATTTATTATTATTATTTTATTTCAATCATTAAACTGTTCTTTTCTCAACCCACAAGTTTTCTCACTTTTACTCTTCTGATTCTCTCCCCATCCCACCAGGGGAGTGCAGGGGGTGAAGGTGGGTTGCAGGGAGGGTGATGGAGCAGCTGTGGTGGTGCTTAGGTGCCAGCTGGGGTTAAACCACAATATCAGGTATGGGAAGTATTTATGTCTTGTTCTACAGTGACAGACACCTATGACATCTGAAGAATGGGAACACTAATCTAGTGCAAGGGTCATCAGCCCTATAGGCAGAACAAGCTTTAAGGAGGCTATAACTATTCTCACTCCCTGATTCACTCCAAGAACAGGGATCTTGTGCTTTATAATTGCAAGATAACAGCATGGAAGAATGAGACTTATGTGAACCAACGGAGAGGAGCATGCTTCAACCCATAGCTATTCCAAACCCCTGTCTTTAGCAGATGGGACCAGCCAGGATGTTTCTCTGACCCTCGATCAGCTGCAACCCTGGCTTCATTTTCTCTTTTTGGTGGAACCAGGACTAGCAGTTGCAAGAGTTTCTCCTGCTGTTACATGGAGCAAAGCTTCAGGGTTGCACTGACTTTCCTTCATTTCCAGCCCCAGTGATGGATCTGATGCCTGAAGCCCAATTGTCTTCTTTTTTGGACTCCTACCAAAACAAACCCCAGAAAGCCTGTCACTTTCTTTATAACTTCAGAAGAATTATTACAGCAGCTGCTAACTATTCTGGGACACAGATACAGTTCCTCAAAACTACACATTCATCTTTGAGAGAAACCTAATGATTTTTTTTCCCCAGGAAAATATTAGTCTCAAAAATTCAGAGGCATATTTTATTTAACAGTAGTACTGGAAACAAGATAACCCCCACCCATTGCACTTTATGTTGTGAAAAATAGGGGTCATAGGTGCACCCTGTGTCTGGAATGGCATTATTAAACAAGTCTACTCCTGCTCATCAGGCTAACATGGATGGCCCCCATGACAGGCCACACCACAAGTGCGATACAAGAGGAAGGGAGTCAGCCTCGGCACAATATTTTGACAGAGAAGCAGATGAACTGTCACTGCTTTGCAGTCATTTAACTGAATCCCTGAAAGAGGACAGATCTTCTCTCCACATACTTCATTGCCAAGGACCACACTGTCGTAAACATTTGTACATATTTCTCTGGAGACAATGGTATTCTGAGTAATAAAAGACAATTTTACTGACTACTTACTGATGCCATGATGTTCACTCAAGTTTCTCCAATTCCTGGCTCTTCCAGGATGCAGTAGTTGACAGTGCAGCAACAAGAGAGTTAGGTGAATGAGACAAGCAATTTCTAGTGCCTTTTTTATTGACACACCTGATGCTCAAACTAGTCACCATCCCCTTCTGCTTGTACCAGGGACAGCTGTGCAGGGAGCACCAGAGTCTTTGAATACTTTTGTTATTACTGCCTAGATAATACTGACTACTGCATGAAGATGGTTAACTACTTCACCAGGCTTTTCTAGGCAGTGGTTGGGTAATCCTGCAGTATGTCAGAGTCTTATTTTACCTTTCTAGTACTCTGATAGCAGGCTCTAAGTCCTAGCTTTCCTGGCTAACCAGAGGGAGAAGCATTCACACCAACCCCAGGCACTCAAAAGGCTGAAGGCAAAGCCCACTGGTTTGCAGCAGACTTGGAAGCAAGGGATTCCCAAAACCTTCAAAAAGTACAAAAAGACCCTGGGCAAGACACTTAGCCCTCAAAAAAAAAAATCACTGTAAATTTACTTAGGATATAGTTAAAGGTCTGAGTTACGCTGAACAGATGAATTGAGTCTAGCTGAAAATTTTCAATTCATACCTTAAAACAGTTTAGCTCACAGTAGGCAAGAGCTAATGCTTGAAATCAAAGCAGGTGAAGGCAGAGGCTTCATTGCCTACATACCAAAGTGATAAAGAAATGACAACTCAAGATAACTCAAGTAGGGTAAAATATATAGACAACACAGGATTTGACATACCCAGGTTTTACAGAAGAGAACCTCATCCTCAGGAACTGATATTTTCTGCGATGTACTTCATTCCTCCTTCTGCTTGCAACCAAGCAACAACCTCTAATATATTGGACTAAATGAAATGTTACAGTGCAAAACCCATGACCAGTTTTTTTTCAACTTTTGCCTATAAGGAGGATCTTTTATTTTGCACAATTCCATCATTTTTGCTGTCCTCTGTGACCTAAAGTTAGCTAAACAAACAAAATCTTTTATGCCTTACTCTTGCTTTTCTTAGGACTGCTATGAACATTGAAAGGTCACTTATAGCTGTGCGGTAGAAATAACACTGCTCTCCAGCTTTCCCTCCTCTTTGTCACATGCCTGACATTTCTCAGAGAGATTTTGTCTTTTGTGCCCTCTGTTCATCTGCTTCGCCGTGTTGCCTTTGGTGAGGCAACCTGCGCATTAAGCCAAAGCACTTCCCCGGTGGGGGGGTTGCAGAGATCTCTGCTGGCACTGAAGGAGCAGCTTTGGAGGAGTCAAAGTGCCCGTTTTGCTGGGCCACCAAGCACCAAAGTACCAAAGAAACTACAAAACCCTCTTTGAAAGTTATTGAAATGCCTTGG
Source organism: Fregata magnificens (assembly GCA_013389945.1). Classification (NCBI taxonomy): domain Eukaryota; kingdom Metazoa; phylum Chordata; class Aves; order Suliformes; family Fregatidae; genus Fregata; species Fregata magnificens. The sequence goes on from WAAD01006091.1 coordinate 454,286, forward strand.
GTAGCACAGCAATGAAACTAGAAATAAGCAATAAATCACCAAGGGGGTCAGCAGGAAACATGCAGTTACTGAGCTCGTGGTGGGGTCTTGCAAAACACACCACAGCTCACCAGCACCACCAGTGCCTCTGTCCACAGCATCATCCTCCAGCAGGTTCCTGGCCAGCCTTTAGGCTCAGCACACACACACAGAGCAGGCAATCAATCTTCTGGCATCCTCTCGGCTTCCCTAGTGAATGAAGCATTTTTGACGCGGCTTTTGCCACAAGTAGAACATCCACAAATCTGTGGGTTCCAAGAGGAATATTCCTGCTGTCTCAGGTATACTTTAGAACAGGGCTGCTTACGAAGACAAAGCCAGTCTTTGAGCAAGAATTACATTTTTGACACAGTTTTTTTTTTAAAGGTACTTCAAAGGTTTTATTTTCATTCTTACATGGAAGGAAAGAAGATTTTAAAACCTAGGTAGTCACTGTGAAACTGCATCATCGTCCTTCAGCCAAAGCCACACTTTACGCTTACCTGTGGGCACAACCCACTCTTACAGACCCTTTCACAGACACCTAACAGCTCCTGCCACCTGCTTCCACCATTTGTTCTTTTCTTCTCTTCCTTGTTTTTGAAATACGGTTGCTTTATGTTATGGGCATAAGAAGGATAAATCCTAAGAGTTCATTTTCTGAGGGAGATAATGGAAAATAACATTGAGAAGGGACTTCTGTGCTGCAGGAACTGGGCTGGCATATGTTTTCAGGAACTCAGAAAAAGTGTAGTTCAATGAATAAAACAAAACTGGGACATTTTCCACCACCACCTTGATTCACAACTCTGATCAAACAGCTCAGTCTCACTCTGCCCCAACTTTCCCTAGATCAAAATGGGCATAGCCCGTTCAAAAAAGGTGTAGACATGGCACTCCAGGGGCTAGTTTAGGAGTCATGGTGGTGTTAGTTGATGGTTGGACTTGATGATCTTAGAGGTCTTTTCCAACCTTAATGATTCTATGATACCACAAAGGTTAGCACACCCTAAGAGAGTATTTTAACTTCATGTCAAGCATGATGTCTGTATAAGCGGCTCAAATAACAGCAATACCAACTTTCCTTGGATGACAAGTGAGAAAGTAAATAGAAGTTGGTGATTTAGATGGAGCAGAAGAGAACAGCAATTAACCATTCATCCCCTGCAATGACCTATCCAGAAGAACCATTTCTTTTTCCTAGCCGAGGAAAGAGCACCATACAGACCAGCTGTGCTGTTTGGCACCGCTGTGTAACCTTTTCATACTGCCATTTCACACCACCGTGTTACTTCTGGGACATTCATCTTAGAAAGCAGCCTGAGATGGATGACACACTGTCTGCAGGAGTCATGCATGACCTGAGAAGAGCAGGAGACAAACCCCCAGCACCGCTGGCCATCAAGCTGTAGGGTTTATGACAACAGCAGAACATCAGGCACAGTTTTATGTCCATCAGCTCATCATCCACAGGCCTGAAGTCACAAATTTATTCAGGGTGGAAAGACTGTTCAAGAGCTCTCTCTACCTTTTAAGATCCTTGCAGGATTTAAACAATTTCCACCAAGACCAACCCAAGCATCCCCTCTAGAGCTTATTTTTAAACAGCTATCAGTACATGCTAACTTGACACTTGTGTTTCTGGACAGTAAGAAGCAACCTGAAGTGAACACAGAATTTTTTAAATTGGAAGCTGATGCAAACTCCACATCTCCAGCAATGAACGTATCCAGAGACAAGCAGTTAGCTCCCCACAGCTGACTTGCTAATTCTCCACAGCTTCCCTAATGCAAAGTAAAAGGGAAAAATCAGTCTGGTCTCACCTTGTAAACTCAAAGCAGATATATTTAGCCTGTCCAAGTGACATGTGGAGTGGTGGACATATTTAGCCTGTCCAAGTGACATGTGGAGTGGTTTGCCACAGCAGGCTGGAGTCAAGAACAGCAGCTGGGTATTAAGAGGGGCAAGCTAATTTTACAGACAATAATGAAGCATGCATTTATGCATGATAAAATGCAATTAAAAAAGTTACCTTGTGCTTTAGTGTGATAACTTATTGCTGCAAGGACAAAGAATGAAATTTTACTCCCAATTCACTGGTTAAGTGGTCATTGCTGGAAACAGGTACCCACATACGATGGGCAGACCTCTGCTCCTGCTCCGAGCTTAGAGGCCATATGAGGAAACTGCCAGTCACTGATAAGAATGATGACATATCAAAGTAAAATTCTATTCTTTATTTATTTCAGATACCTGCAAGGTCTGAGGTGTTTCTGTTTGACATAGAAAGTAAGATCCCATACAAATCAAGAATTAGAAGCAGTATTTGTTCCCCCAGGTGTCAACCTGGGGTGAATTCATGTCCAGGCCCTGATCCACACGGCAAGACACATTGGGCAGGACACACCAGACCTCCTGCAGGCTGCTGGCGCTAGCTGTGCCCAGGGCAGCGTCACAGGGCAGATGACAAAAGAGCACGTGAAGCATAGCCCTTCAATCTGCTCTTTGGGACACGCATCAGGCTTCCTGCTCTAGAGATAAAGAAACATGGATCAAACAGCTAAACATCAGGTGAGGGACAGAGGAAGCACTCGCACACTGTGTGCTTGTAGAGACTCCTGCCCTCCACCTACACTGCTCCAGCTAGTGGCAGATATGGTGACCCATATCTCAGCTGGAGTAAAGAGGTGCTGCTTCATCCCCTTCAGTGAAACTACACAAGATGAAGATCTGGCCATGCGTTTTTGCTTAAAACACAATAATTTGATCAATACACCCATGCAAAACTGCACATAGCTAGTGTATGCAAGGGTGTTCTCATCATTACAGCTATACATACCTCATCTCCTCCAGCCCTCCCACATCTCTGGCTGGCAGTAAGGTACTGCCACTTGCCAAATCCCTGTTCCTCAGCAATATGGATATTCAAATAACTTGTATAGCAGACCCAGGGGCATATTGGACAATAATAATTAGTAATAAACAGTAACAGCAATGAAGAGTGCTGACCTTTTACAGGGCTGAGTGAAGAAAAAAAATCATGAAGTGAATCTAATGATTCCCAGCAAGTTGAATGGGATTCACATCAGTCCCAATCTGAAAAAAGTTATCCAAATGCCATTGAAACAATGATAATCTGCCTATGCTGTCCCCCCTTAAGTAACAAATGAAAAAATAAGACAGTAACTTATACAAGGCTGTTTTCATCTGAGTATTTCAGCTCCCATGGTGTTATCTTCACTTTACTCAAATTATCTAGAAAATAACCAATTGCCTGTTTGTCATACGTACCTATGAGGTGCTTGTATATTAGTCAAATTTTCAGCACAACTTTGTAGTAAGGAGGTTTTGCAATATTTTGCCTTCATTAAAAAGCAATTTTCCTTCTGCCCCTTTCCTTTCCCCATGCAGGCTGAAGAGAAGTTCATTGGACATCTGACATGCAAATATACTAATCATCTCAATTTTTTTTTTTCAATTTCTGAAGTTTATCAAGCATTTTGATAAAAAATATTACAGCTTTCCTTCAAATTTCAATATTCCTGTTTGTCCCTAGAGAAAGGCAGCCCACCTGCACAGGCTGCGTTGGTCTGGAGAAGCACAGGGGCACCACACACTTACATGCAACTCCTGGGAACCACAACAAAGAGCATGTGTCACTGCAACTCTCCCAATACCTCCCTCCTCCAAACCAGCTTCTGCATTTTCATCACAATATCATCAATTCCCCATGGACTACTTGGGAATAGCAAATACCCATTTGCAGGAAAAATATCCCCTTTTTGAACACCCCCCCAGGAACAGGATGTGCTGCTGAAGACAAAAGCAAGCCAACTCCTTCCTGAGCTCTTATCTTGATGTGATCTGTCACAGAAAATCCCTCCAGTTTCATCGTGTACAACCCACAGCCTCTTATGGTATTTTGCCATTCAGCATTAAATTGCCTGTGCTCTCCCTCACGATAACAATCGGAAATCTCTGTATTTTTCAGAGAAATAAACTACCAAAGACAGATAACTATGTTCTTCCACATAGTGCTGCTAAGGGAATAACGATCAAGATATGCTTGGGATAAGAAATGCCAATTAACTCTGGAGATGGCCACTTCCTTTGATGTTTTCTTCCTCATTACAGTGCTGAAAATGATTAATGTTTGTGAAGCACTTGAATTATTACCCTTTGTAGACATTAAACCAAACATATATGCATTTCTGCAGATCTTAAAATTTCCCGCTAACTAGCCTGGCGACATCTAATAATTCTTCCATGTCATAAACAAAGGTACAAGTAGGTCCGCCCTTCCTCCTAAAGGGCATTTGCGTGAAACCCAGGTTCCAGTTAAAGCCTTGATCTGTTCCTTCTCCGTTTGAAGGCATGACTCCCTGCAATATCACAGCTGGTTACTACAGAACTTAACTCTGTGCCCCAGGCACTGAACTTGCCATGCACTGATGGGAAGCATCCAAGAGCAGTGGGAGCTTAAGATCGGTCGTACAAATATTTCATCTGAAGGCTGGCAATGTGTGGAGGTCCAGGGAATCTAATTGAAGCAAGATTAGTCTTTCCTCATCATAAAAAGGAAATATGTAAATGTTGGAGACTTTCATTTTTGAAAAGCATTGCTCAGATAAAGCCTAAGTTGTCCTCCTCCCCAGGTAGAAATCAAAGTATAATCCTGTAAGTATTAGTGTTAGAGGCAGGAAGAACAACTCATCAACTGAAATGGAGCAGAGTCAGATACATGTTCGTGGAGCAGATTTCACAGGCTGCTAGCAACCTGCAGATGACCCACATGTGATGTCAGAGGAGCATCTATGCTCTGTCAGAATTCGAGACAAGCATGAGGAAATCTCATGAGACCTTTTGCTCTGCACAGAGAGGAGCAGCACTGTCACATCTGCATCCTCAGTTCTCTCTGTTGAAAGCCCTTGTGCCTTACAGTCAACCAGGTTTTCCTGCCATTACAAAGAGCCAGAGGGAAACACATTTTTATAAACCCCTACAGACATGAAAGTTGGTTGTAATGAGTAAACAACAAAATGCCACATCCTATTTACATGTACCTGATGCCCGAGAAGGGCACTGGAGAGTTGTAGCTTGTTGAGTGAAGAATGCAATAGGCCAGAACTGACAAAGACGTCCATGCATCTGGTTAGAGAAATGCAGAACACTGCACAAGTCCTCATAGAAGAGAGTTTCTCCTGACTGGAAGCTCAAGCTGGGGACTGAAGCAAGTGCTCTCACCACCAGCCAAAGCATTTGCTACATCTGCATTTCTCAATTTACTATTCTGGGATAGGAATCTTTGGCAGACCTCAATCTCTTCCAAGTACGAAGGAAAAGGGGATGTAAAAATTTTGACAAGCCTTATGGAATGGGAAAAATCATTTTTGCCAGCCAGAAATGCATCTACCCTGTACAGTTAAATTGTTACCTAATAAAACATGCTAAAACACTTATTACTTGGACACGCTATTATTTAAATAACATTTCCATAAGTGTAAGTTGGCAGCACGCTCAGATATAAGGTTTCTATTTTTCATGACGACTTTGTGCATTTGCTAAAAATTATTTTATACTCCATAGTGAACTGTCCTGCATGAGGACACCCATTTTGGAGAAACATGTACCGAATTAGCCTCCAGTCTTATCTTGTGGAACATCAAATCTTGTTTTACAGACTCAGTCTATTACAGAGGTGTAACAGTTTGTGAAGAAAGTCAGCAACAGAAAGACAAAGTCATATTTAATCGCCAGTTAAATAGCAGAAACAAAGAAAAACTCTGTATCAAGAGGTGCATCTTGAGTTGTACCTTCACTGAAGGCTTTGACATGCCTTTTTAAAAAAAAAGTCTCATAAGCTACACTTAATTGCTACGCATTCATCTTTAAGTTACCACAAATAAGTAGAAAGAAATCATACATGGAAACTAAGGAGCACATTGTAAATGCCACGTGTGTCTCTGCTGTAAAGACAATTAATATTCATGTGTGACCTCTTAAAACAAACCAAATCCTCATGCACAGAAATCACAGCATCAGTATGGAATAATACCACTCACAATAGCTGAGGGCTGCTGTTAAATGCTGGAAATTGTAGGTTGTATGAAGACATTTATTCCTTTTGTGCACCTGACCATCTCAGCTGCAAAGCTGTCAGGGACTGTTTAGATTCAACTAAGAAAATGCTCCAAAAACAATCCCTTCCCCTGCGGATAACCAAAGCTTTAGTCCCTCAGTCTGAGCTATCAGAGGCCTGCATCTTTGCTTGGACAATTGAGCCAGGCTGGTTAAAACACAGCTTTCAATCGCAGGATTAGTGCTTTGCTCACTCATTTCAGCAGTCAGTTTGTCCTTTACAATGGGGGCTTACAGTAAAGGCTTACAGTGAGCAGACATATGGCATCAAGACACTTTCCAGTTTAAATCCTGATGTTGTTTGTGCCACATCCCTTTTCTTTACCTAGAATAAGGGACTGTAGGTTGTGACCATCTCCACAGTGGAGCAAGAAACTAGAGCTTTGCTTTGGAGGGGGACAGTTTGGGAGCAGAGGTGCAGAAAGGATGATGGCACAGACATGCCTTTATATCTTCTCTGCATGTGTCCCCCCCCTTCAGAGCCACCTTTCACCTTCTCATCACACCATAACCAAGAACATCTGCAGTTGCTCTAACTTGAAAAAATTTTTGAACAGCTTCCCATCAGCCACACTACTAGGCAAAAAACAGGGTATGGTTTGGGTATGCAGCCACTCCTCTCACCAAACTGAGCTTGCACAAGAGAAAAAGCATGACTTCTTTTCACCCAGACCTCTCTGGGAAGAGGACACACCAAGTGGTATTTGCAGATGCAACAGCATGACCCAGCTGGCCAACATTCTCCACTCGTAGCTCTGCCAAGTGCCTAAATCCCTTGCTTACTGCAGAAAGTTGCTTCCTAAATACCTAAAGTTTTAAGCTAGCAGAATGATTTCGTCAAGCACATCTCTCAGTGGAGGTCATTTATCCCCACTGATACACAGAAGCATTCCTTGCTGCAGCATGAAGGAAAAAAGATTTGCAACAACATAGGGTTTAAGACCAATTGTAACCCACAGACTCCCACACCTAGTGTAGGAAACTAATACCAGGCTGCAAAATGCATTTCTTAAACATGAGTTTATAGTTGCATGCTAGAAATAACACCTGGTAGTTCCAGATCTTGGGTAGACAACATTGTTAATTCCCTAGCTCATAGTGCAGGAACACAGTAGATCATTATTTTTCTTGAGTCCAGAAATACAGGATTAGCTGTAGTTGGCCAAGGTACATATTAGTTTTTTGTTACCCTGTTACCAACCAACAGTAACTCCCCTTTCCTCCTTCCCCACCACACAGGTGCCCTCATTAGTGTCAGTTCAGCATTTTGTCTCCAGTGGAGGGTATACTCTTGAATAGTACATTCCCAGTAATCCTTAAATTGTTCCCAAATTCAGCTGCTATCAGTCTGTCAAACAAACAAACAAAAGTCTGTTAAGGAGCAGGAGCTCTTCTTCTGGCATTTCAGAACAGCTACAGATGAAGTGGAGTACAGAGAGCTCCTCGCACACCAGATTCAGATTTCATGCCTCTGCTGTGGGAGGTTAAATGCCAAGCTCTTGTCTCCGCAGAGATGGGCTACCGATCGATAGGAGAACTGCACTGCAGAGCAATTGATTCCTTGCCTTCGAGGGGATTCAGATACTCTCACTTCTACTGAAGGCAGTTATTAAGGTGTCTTGTTCTTCTAAATATTTCCTAATTACATTTTCTGAAATATTGCACTCATTTCACAAAGCCTCCCTTAAATCTTATTTCCTCAATGGCTCAGCATTATCATTGCTTCCACAGAAGGCACAGTAATGTAAACCGGCAGAATAGATACAAATCACCTCAACACCTCCTCATCACTCAAGAGGTCAGCTATAAGATTCACAATCTAGTAGTAAGATGAGTTAACAGACTGCTGCAAATAATCCCGTCATTAACAGCATGGGAGCTTTACATGGAGCATCCATGAAACCTACCTAGGAGGACACAGGCTTTTCCACCTTTATCACCATCAAAAAAATCTTCACACGAATAAATGAAACCACAGAGTACTTCATAACATGAAGCAGCGAATCAAAACTTAATGATGCTACTGTAACAGAGACAATTTCCAACCTCTGCCTTTGTTACCAGAAAGCAAGATATTGAATAACAAAAATAAACTCCCTGCTGTACAGCTTGTAATGATTTATCTTTAATGAGTTTCCCCAGAAGTTTGTCATTGACAGGAAAATGTGTAGGTTTTGCTCTGTGAAAGAAAAAGAGAGACATCCCTGCGGCCCCCCAGGGATGCTGCAAAAAAAGAGTGATAAACCCCTGTTTTTGCTGCGAATGTATTCCGATTTTATTACTTTCAGCAGCTTTCAACTCATCAACACAATCTTGTTTCATGCAAAAAATGCTTAGTTCCATACAACAAAGCCACAACAACATTGAGGCCAAAAGAAACACCCAGAGCCAGAAAACATCACCAAATTCATACCAAAGTAGTCCAAAGCAAGATAACACTTCAGACTGTAGTTTTTGTACTTATTAGACAATCCAAACTCCAACAGCTATCATACCTTAATAAACACAGAGTTAAAAATTCAGAAACAAAGAGAGGGATCCACAGGCCAGCATTATTGGGGGAAACAGCATCTGACACTAAAATGAATCGGGCATATCCCAAAAGCTTGAGTACTAACACACATCTTTCCCCCCACCCCCCCAATGCCTTCTTTCAACCCTGCTTTTCTAATTTTTTTTCCCTCTAATGCAAGTCATGCCCCAACCTGATAATGTTCCACATCTTGACATCATTGCCCTCCAAGCCCCCACAAAGACAAAAAGCAAAACAAACCTGTGCCTTTAGCAGTGCTGATTTTGAAAGCCGACTTCAGAAGCAATAGCCAGACTAGCCTTCTCCACATTCAAGAGCCACAGTAACCAACAAAGCCAACGTAACTTATATGCAGAGGAGCTACTAACAGGTGTAGGTAATGATCACCCCAACCTCCTCCCTGCAAAGCTGCATCTGGGAGGACGATATTAAAAGCATTATAGCAATTACCAAAGCCTGATAAATAACATCTGTGTCTCTGCAAAAGATACCTTTCACCACTTAGGCTAAGCTTTCCTACTTAGTATCTGGAAAACACCTGGTCCTGCTTCTCTGCCTTCCCAGCTCAAGCACTTGAAAGGACACGATCATCATCATCTTATGTCATTTTTCATCTTAAGGTGAAAAAAACCCAACATCCAAGATGCCTGTAACTTCAAATTGACAAATCCACTTGGCATTTGTGCAGGTGATTCATCATTAGCAAACAACTTGTTAATTACGGTTGCTGATTAAAAGATGTAAACATCAAAGCTGCACCTGCTTTCTAAATCGATCGCCGTTAAAGTGTAAATATTTTATCTATACAAGATGGGAAAACAGAATGTCACCAGTGTTTAATCTGTACCACTCATTACAGATTTATATTAACCTTTACAAAAGCAGTGACTACATCCCAGCGTTTGAGATGAACCACTATTAAGATTAAGACGTGAGTTAATTAAAAATTGAAGGATGCTGCTTTACTAAAGGACCAAAGATGATCATTATTATTATTATTCCGTTGCAACAATCCTGAAGCTACAGCTAAAGCAGGACTCTCCTGTGGTGCTATACTGTCATGCAGATATAGCTTCAAGTTAAAATTTTCAATCTAAATAGTAACGTTTGTTTTTAGCACACAGGGAAGAAGTTTGGTCAAACTCCCAGGTGATCATTTTAGACCACCCCAAAGCAGAAATCCCTTCACTCAGCTGAGTCCAACACAGCTTTAAAACTTCATAACAATAAGGCGTAACAGTACATAAGAAATAACTGCCTAAAGCCAGGGGATCATATTAAAATGAGTTAAGTATAAACGCGCACAAAGAGCACAGGTATATTTTCATCCTTTTGTTCTAATAGTCCACCATCAAACTGACTCCCAAAATAACTGATGGAAACCAGGGAGGGAGAGGGAGGGCAAATAATATTTGCCAAAAAGAAAAACAAAGCACGAACAAGGCAAGCTATTCTGAGTTTGCAGTATTTCTGCCTATTAAGTCAAAATTTAACCACAGGAATTAGGACACTTTTCAAAATCAAACAGAAACCATAATTTATAACATCTATAAAATTATGCTATTAATATAAGCTATGGAAGAAGTGGGTAAAAATTATTTCATGCACAATTTCTAGATTTTGTGTGCAAGAGAAATAGATGCACTGTGTTCAGCATCGGAAATACACCTTGCACTTTGGCTGTAATTATTTCTCTCCATGCTGTCATGTTACTTGACAAACGTGATGGATGCAGGGACTGCATTTCAAGGCACGTTCACACACTGGCAAGGCAAAACAAAGTTCATTTACCCGTGTGAGTGTACAGAATTTCGGGATCTGACATTGTTCCGATGCAATGCTTCAGTACCCATAAAAATGAAGAGATGCAGGAATGAGATAGTAGTACATAATTATAATGTCAGAGGCTAAAAGATGCCTGAAAACACAGGCTAAAATGAGTACCATCGCCTAGTACATTATCTTCTAAACCCAAAATGACAATAGTTTTACTGCATAATTGCTCTTTTATTGTTTTATTGCACTCATTAAGAAGAGCAGCCTTTCTCTCTTTATTCCTTTCTGACTACTTGTCTCCATTGCTCCTGGCTGCTGGCCTAAATCCCTCGTCCAAACTTATCTGCAGGGCAACTGGCAATGGTCTGGAAATAGCTGGCTGGTCCCATGGCGCATCCCTTCCCAGCGCCGAGACGCTAAACCCCGTTCAGAGAAGGCTCAGCGTGCTCTGGGAGAGGCCTCAGCGCTGATTTCCCATGGAGCCCCTTGCTGTAATTGGCACAAGGAGGTCATTGCTGTGCCAGGAGGAAGGGAAACGGTCCGTGCAATCACGACGGTGGGAGGCTGCGACCATGGGACTATCATATGTGCGAGGCTTCCACCTCTTGAAAGTTTATTTTTGCTTGACAACCCAAACATCAAAATCTGTGCATGCTAAAGGTTGTTAAACCTCTGAACGTCCCTAAATCCAACGGGTCAGCTCCGTTCATGACTTTCCTTTTCATTTCTTTTCTTTTTGGGCATATTCGCCCTGGTATGTATCCACACAGAGCTCACTCTAGCACACGTGGTATCAGATGTTGTAGGTGGCGTGGTATTCGTGCACTCGGCATGGAGTAAATCTCTGTTAGGATTCCAGTATTCTTGCTTCTACAGAGGCAAAATGTAAACATAACCTTCAAAGATAGGTGTCTCAAAGACAAAGCTGACTTGCTGTACCAGGCTGGTCACCCACTGAAGACAGACATGCCTGTCAAGGGAAGCAAAAACTCTCACCCTCAAGTCTTTGGATAACATCACAGACTGCAGCCCCCAGTCCTGCGGTCACTGAAGTGGGATTTCAGTCAAAATCAGCGGGATTTTGCCTAGTTTTGCCAAAATGATCTGATCCTTTCTGAAAGGCCGCATACCGAGGGAGCAGGAATCACTGCAGGCACTGGGAGCTGCAGCTGCAATACCCTGGCAGAAGCTTTTGCAACACCTGCTCCTCAGCAGAACGGCTGCCGCTTACTTAAGCATCATTTTAAATGAGACCCAGACCAAAGTCAGATGCACTAATGAACAAATAAATTATTGACACTAAGTGCACGGCTGTACTTGTTCCACTAGTCTTGAGGGTGACGCTTGCCAGAGGGGATGAAGAATCACAGTTTGTCTTTCGAGGGCCCGTTATACGAGGCACAATCTGGTTATTTAAGCTCAGGTCACACTGACTCGATCGCACTGTTTACTGAGAAGTTACGTACACGCGTGAGGACCTCGTACAGTTAGACCCACAGGCTGCCCACTTTTTAAGGCAAAGTATGACCGGTTTTTAGAAAGTCCTCCACACCCACAGCCCTTTATAAATAATTTCTCATAAAAGATGGTGGATTTAAACTCTTGGTGATCTCCAAGTTCTTGTGTGTTAGCAGGGTTTGAAGAACGAATGGCAGAATGAACAGACTGGTCTCCTTCTGTGGAAGCTGGCTATAAGATATGGAGGTGAGGCACACTGAGAATTAAAAATATTAGACATTTTTGGTAGAGTTATGATCTAAAAGATAGGGTAAACCTACTAGAAATAGTAAGTTTGACAGAAAACAACAGAAGGGTTGTTAAAATAACTCCTTAATAGCACCCTGCCCACCTGCTTCTTTGGAAGCTTTGGATTTATATACATCACCTATTCTGTTCCAAAAGCTGGTATCTGCAGCTCACGTGAGGGTATCCAAGCCAGGGTTAATAAAGCTAAGCTCAGGGGCTGAGGACAGTAGAGGCCCCCAGGGAGGAGATGACCACGTATGGTCAGAGCCCCCGGGGAGGTCTGGCTGCAGCCAGCAGCACAGCACTCATCCTGACGGCAGTCTCCGGTGACGAGGTGCGGTGGGCAGACGTGACACCCACCCCAGCCGTATAATCCATAGGGAAATTTGCCTTCAGGAGCAGGGCTCAGTCTGCTGCACCCGTGCTAGGAGGCAGGAGCCAAAGGTGGAAGCCCAGGAGAAAAGCCACGCGAAAACTAACTTTGTTGAGCAAAGGAGGCTTGTAGCTCCCTGCTTGGGCAGGAGCCGCAGGAGCCAGAGCAAACTAATCAGCACAAAATGAGGGTAATCGCAGAGATCCCCAAGTAATCCACGCAGTAATCTCACCTCCGGCAGGAGCCAGTGGCTAACTCGGCTCCAGCACACAGGTTAACAATCAGTAAAAAGAGAAAATGTTACCCAAGAACTTGACGAAATTTTCTTCATTTTTAAAGTGGTGTCTAGAAAACTAAATTGGAGCAGATTGCTCTAGCTGGTAATAAATTAATGGCTCAGAAAAGATAAGAACAATAGCAGCTGGAAAGGGAGCAAGTGCCATGTTTTTTCTTCTTTTTTAACATTTTAATTTCTGCAGATTCTGATTTTACTTCCAATTGTTCAGATAATGTGGTCCTTACAGAGATTAACTGTTTTTCTCTCTATTCTGCTACAGTACCTCACCGACAAGCCTGGCTAAATCTTCACTTAGCATCAACTTCACACACAAGAGGGTCAACTCATCCCTGAGCAGATGTCAGAGTGATTTTGACTCAACCATTAATATAATCAATCCCAGACTTGGAAGTCCTAGAAATAAAAAACCCTCTGACCCAGGGTTACTTTCCCAAGAGTATCCCTGGCTGGTGTAAACTGGCATCCCTTTACACCAACCGATGGCAGCACAACAGTGACACAGGGTACATTGCTCTGCGCTGGTCAGATCCAGATATAGAGGGTTTAGGGCCTGGATTATTTGATACCTTACTATTTTCTCCTAGATTATTTTTTATCTTTATTGTTTACTTTGTTAGATTTATTTATATGTGAAGATATTTACAAGGAGATGTGAATAACTTAACAGTAACAGCTGCCTGTCACCAAGAGACCATGAAGACACAAGGCTATGCACAGAGTTGTAGAGCACTGCATGTTAATACCTATCCTATCATCAGGAGCACATGGAAACAAACAAAGCAGAGGTGATTCCCATGTGATGGTAAAACACAACCTCCAGAAGGAAGGCTCCTTAGTAAAGTGGAGTGAAGCTTGTGAAATGTGAAAAGACGATTAGCGAGAACTCTGGCTGCAGTGGGATGCTTGCACGTGGTGTGGCTGCAAGTCCAGACCTGGTCCTGCATGCTGCAAAAAGCAAGTCTCCCTAAATTAGCTCGTGGGGACACTGATAACCATCAATGCTGTGACATACGCTTCACAAAAAGTTCAATTCTTACAAAATACTGCCCTGTGTACAAGAAAAACATTGAAACCAATAGCACCAGTTACCGAAAGGTTAATATTGACACTTAACACTTCTCATCTCAGGGTCCCAAATCGCTGCACGGGGTAACTGGGTACTGTTACTGCCCCGTTGCACAGATGGAGGAGCAGGAGAGAGGTCAGGCAGCCGCGCCGAGACACTGCAGTGACTCAATGGGGCAGCTGAAAAGATCTTCTGTCTCCCAGCCAGGTTATGGTGTCCTAATATACTTGGTCATGCAATATAACATTTTAAAAGAGTCGCTCCAACGTGCTTGAGAGTAGGGAAGTTGATATTAAGGACATCAGTCAGGAAAGCAGCAATACATTATTCAGTTTCTTGAGCATTCAGATCTCTGCTAGATGCCAAGACAGCTCTCCAGATTCTATTCTTTCAATTTAGTACAAGAGCTGCAAGACAGAAAAAAAGAGGAATCAATAATCCAAAGCTATGCTGTCTGCTATTAAAATGAGAAATCAGAATATCCAGAATACCAAACTTGTAAGTCATTTCATGCCCTTTTGTTAAGTTTTTTCTTAGATTTCAAGTTCTCTGTGCCTGTAAGTGGCACACAGCTTTCCCAAGAACTCAATAATTCATTAAGAACTGGTTTGGACTTTGGTTAAGACTAGTAATTCATATTTGATAGCCCAAAGCCCACGGAGACAGTCCTCAAGAAACACAGGCAGGCAGAACTACAAGGCAGTGTCAAATCCCAATGTCTTTAATAACTAATTGAAAATAATAGCTTTTTCTGGTGATGTCAATACGTTCAAAGCTTTCCAGTTGGGTGTGAAAGAAGTCAAAATGAAACCCAAACCAAATAGCTCGTTAAAAGCCAGCAGTGAAAAAGACTACAGATGGAAAATAAGTAGTCGTAAGCTGATCGAAACCGTAAAGCTACTTGCCGGGATGATGGATATTCTTACATAATTTTGGCAGAACTTGTTCTGCAAATCATTTTACTCGGTTTGTTTGCACGGGCTGCCAAAACCAAACCAAACATTCACCTTCTTCCCGCACGGCTCCCAACACAGACCCTGTGGCTGATGTCCCCACTGCAGCAGGCTTCAGGCAGGGCTTCCCAGTTAGGCAGTTTGCCTGCTGGGAACTCCTCCATCACTGGGGACCGGACACTGGGACGGGCACAAACACCCGGTGCCATGCCCGGTTCAGCAGCCATGCCGTGCCGTGCCGGATCGGGGTGCCGCAGGGTGGGTTTGCCATCAGCGCCGCTCCCCGTGGTGTTTCCCATGGTTTGCAAGAGCTGCATGACAGCCCGATCCAGGCAGAGGGTCGGATTTATCAGGTTGTTATTAGACATCCATTGATTGCAAAGACATTTAAATTTTCACATCTGAAGGGAGAACTTAACCCAAACTGTCATATTAATGCAGCGATATTGTATATCACATATTATAGTATTTACATATACTGTGTATATATTGTACTCTCATATAAATGTACATTCATGTAACTGTTCTTAATATTAAATTATTCATTACAAAGTTGGAAGTTTTTAAAAGTACAAACACATGCCTAAAATTAACTGAAGCATTTGTTTTCACCATTAAGTCAGCTGGCAAAACGAGCAAGAACCAGGCTGTACAAAGGCACGCAGGAACCCATTAGTCCCACAAATAATAAAATATAACGATAATGGTGCTCTGAATGGAAACGGTTGTGAAACCAGGGCAAGCACTTAGATAATTTCATGCCAGACAAATAGCCTGCCTACAATAAGATATTTTCACAGCCAAATGCTAATTGAATCAGTCAGCCAACAGAGAGTGGCCTAACATATTTGTTCTGCCAGGTTTTAAAGTTCCTAGTTTCTGATACAGCTCTTTGGATCCAAACATCAGATAGAGCAGGATCCTGCACTTCTGCAGGCGATGAGAAATGGCAGCAGGAGAAAAGCAGAGAGGCTGACAGTGGGTTAGAGAGCAGTGAGCCAACAGCACCCAGAAAGGTGGCATGGCCAGCTGGCCAGCTGCTTCACTTCCAGCAGGAATTACACTTTTCCCCTGTTGGTTTTTTTCACTTCTTTGTTTCTTTTTGTCCTGGAAATGCAGGCATGGCACACCACGGCTTCTGGGAGATGGCTGAAGACATGTATTAAATGCTCCGGGAATAGCTGAAAGAAAATGCTATTATCAAAAAATTTGCATTTTGAGGCAGGTTATTCATGGCACAAGGAGCAGTTCCTTTTTGCGTTTAAAAGGCTTGGATTGCTCCTCTTTCTGAGTGGGATGTGGTTATGCATAACACTCCTTCCTCTCCCGGCAGGAGATAAGCTTACCCCCCACAGAAGAGCAATGTTGGGGGTTTTTTTCAGTCAGAGTGGAATTAAGATTCCCACAGAAAATGGTTTTGCTGTCACCAATGGGTTTCTGTGCTGCTGCTTCATAACACACATAACATCCCAGCAGCGTGCTTGCAGAAAACGTGCACAGAGCATTCCTCAGACTGTAGGATGGCAGGAAGAAACTGCATGGAAGGAAATCCCAGCGTAGCCATCCCAGCCTCATTTCTTCCAATTGCCATTAGCTGAGCTAGCTTTGCTCCAAGCCAAACGCCCCGCAACCTCCCCTGCCCGGGACCCGGGCTCCGCAGCAGGGGCAGAGAGCCCAGCCTCTCCCCCCAGCCCGGCTGCCCCCGCGGAGGGGTTTCCCCTGCCCCACAAGGTTCAGTGATTTTGGTGCTAAAGCAGTTTAAAGGCATTTTTGTTACACGCACAAGATCTTTAGCCGTGTTTTCACTGGGATTTGGGAAAAGGCAAGTTAGCACACGTGGAAAGACAGACTGTGGCGATACTTGTGAAAGCTGTCACCTGTTGCAGGCAGGTTTTTCGGCACAATGTCGCGGGGCTGGGGGTCTGAGGAACGCGGGGAAGGCAGCCTGGCCGCCCAGAGAGCCGGACCTGCACCGCCGGGACTGCCGGGAGATCGCGTTGGGGTGTACGAGAGAGCACAGAAACCACCCGCATCAAAGACGACTGAAAAAAACAGGCTAGCTATGCTGCAGTCAGAAATTAATTACATCTTTAAAAACATATCCATGCCATGCTTTTCCCTGTGCATGCTCTGCAGAAGGAAAGCGCAGCTAAGGAGCTCTAATGAAGTTGGCTGGCAGCGCTCTGCCACTGGGTCCCCACGCGTGGCCCTGGGTGGGCTCGGGGAGCGTGCCGGCCACTCGGAGGAGCAGAGGCTGCCTGAGCCCGTCCTTCTCCTTCAGATCCCTCCTCCTGACTCGTGAGCACAGCGCCGCGGTGTGCACTCAGCCGTGAACGTTGCACTGGCAATTAATCTCCCAACACTAATCAGAGAGGGAATATTGCCTGGGATGTTATTTCCCTTTGTCCTCCTCCAAAGTCGGGGTGCAGGCAAAGAGTCCAAGACCCCCTCTTCTGCCAGACACAGCCCTCAGACCTTGATCCTCATCTCATCTAAGGGGAGGCAGCTGCCAGCACCGCATTAGTTTCTCTGTCATGTGTGGTGGCATTAACATCTGGCAGGAGCTGAAATCTCTGCCTGGGCAAAGCGAGTCCTCGGCCACTGCAGATGCTGCACATCAGGCGATGATTCGTTCTGCCGCCCTAGGACATGCCTAGAGGAAGCATGGCACGGGGGGAGCACGTACAAACTTCCATAGAGAGGGAAAAGGACCACAGCGACAAAAAGTGAACCCGTGGGACACCAGCAAAGACCTTCATTTGGGAAACACCCTCCTGAGGACTAACAAAGAGCACCGGCTTTGGCCACCCGCTCTGCAGGCAATGCTGTTTGGGGCCAGGGTGGCCGGAGGGGAGCAGGACCGTAAGCTGCTCCGTGCCCAGGATCTGGCCCCAGAGTGGGCACTGTTGGCTTTGACCCTTACACCTTTTAGGCTGGTGATGGACAAACGGCCATTACGACCACCATCACTTGAAGCAGAATTCAATACAGGCAGTATGTGTTGGCATGATCAAATCACACCCTGTGAACTGGGTCCTGCAGTGGATCCGGTGTGTAGGGCTACTAGTGTTCTGAATGTCAAGCACCATCAGGGGATATATGAACCTAAATGCTCAGACCAGTCCAGGTACAATAGAAGAACTTGGAGGTGCCCTAAGCTGTGTTTTTTGGAAACTTGCTTATGGCATCTACGCACCATCAGCCAAGTTTCTTGGATCACGCTCTTGAATTCAGCTGTGTAAACTCCAGCCAAACTGCACTTTCTGGAGCTCATTCCAAGAGCTGCCAACCAGTGAAGAATTTAAAGTCAGTGTGGAAGAGCCAGGGATAAACAAAAAGGCCACAAAACTGGTGGTTTTTTGCATCATTGCCATTGTAATTAAAAGCAGCATTAAAGCTCTCCCATAAATGGGGTCTCCAGATACAATATTTTGTATCCCCCAAAGATTCCCTCTGGCGGGAGCACTGGTGATGGACCAGCTGGAGGAGAGTGGCTGCGCACTCAGCCCGGCCGGTCCCGGGTACCGCACAGGGATCTGCTGAGCCCCGGTTCTTTGGCTTTGCTCTCACACACCTGCGTATCTATATGGTGCGCAAGTCCTACCTAATAAAACTGGCACCTGACACCACTTTAATTAATTTCCCTGCTCATAAAGCTGACAGCATGGCTGACGTGAACTTGGAGTATCACTCTAAATGTGTATCCATATTAGACTGCAGGTGACAACTGAGGCTGAATAAGCAGCAAGAGCAGAGGAAGCCACAACTCGTGGTGCACCTGACGCTCTGCCAGTTAACTGGCTGCATCTTCTGAACACTTTGACATGAAAACTAGCAAAGTGACAAGAAACCCGTCCCCAACATCACAATTGTCCTTGAAGATGTGAATTGCTGTTACTGGTTTAAATTAGGACATAATTCACTGATAAATGATGCGCAGTAATGAATGCTCTGAACCACAGCAGCACTCTTTAGGCAGCTCAGCTGCTCCAGATGTGAACTGTTAAACACAGGCAATGGAGAATCTGTTTTGTTCTTTAGATAATCTTCAAATAAAGCCCAGATTTGACTGAGAGAGTACTCTCACTTTGTAGCTCCTAATTTGTAGATAAACCACTTTCAGGGGGATATTCATCAGCAAACGGATTATCTCTACATTTGTCCCTATAATCATTTGCAGTTCTGACTGAATTGCCAACAGGTTTAGGAACAGTGTGAGCAAAAAATCCCTAGCCCATACATTGTGATAAGGGAAATGATAGGATGCTATTCATCTACCTTCTCTCGTGAATATCACACAGAGGGTCTTTCTGACAGCTTGGAAGAAGATGAAAAGGAAAAATATGCAGGGGGGGAAGGGAAAACAAATCTCTCCATGAAAACTGTTCTGTAAGAAAGGTGATGGGCTGAGTTCTTCTGCTGGGACCCTGCATCCAAATCCTTACTCACTGGTGTACACTGAGCTACTCTAACAAGCAAGGATGGCAGAAACAGAGAAACATCACAGAATCATAGAATCATTAAGGTTGGAAAAGACCTCTAAGATCATCAAGTCCAACCATCAACCCAACACCACCATGACTCCTAAACCAGGCCCTGGAGTGCCACGTCTACATCTTTTTTGAACGCCTCCAGGGATGACGACTCCACCACCTCTCTGGGCAGCCTGTTCCAATGCTTGACCACTCTTTCGGTAAAGAAATTGTTCTTTGCATCTAATCTAAACCTCCCCTGATGCAACTTGAGGCCATTTCCTCTTGTCCTATCGCTGGTTACTTGGGAGAAGAGTCCAACACCCGCTTCACTACACCCTCCTTTCAGGTAGTTGTAGAGAGCGATAAGGTCTCCCCTCAGCCTCCTCTTCTCCA
>WAAD01006091.1:474985-505470 GCA_013389945.1 Fregata magnificens
GACCAGGACTGCTGATAAAGGATGGAGAGCAGCTTGGCAAGCTCCTCCGCCAGCTCCCTCAGCACTCTCGGGTGGATCCCATCCGGCCCCATAGACTTGTGAGCGTCCAGGTGGCGCAGCAGGTCGCTGACCGCTTCCTCCTGGACTGTGGGGGGTTTCTTCTGCTCACGGTCCCTGTCTTCCACCTCAGGGGGCTGAATACCCTGGGGATGACTGGTCTGACTATTAAAGACTGAGGCAAAGAAGGCATTAAGTACCTCAGCCTTTTCGCCGTCCTTGGTGACAATGTTCCCCCCCGCATCCACCAGCGGAGGGAGATTCTCCCCGGCTCTCTTTTTGCTGTTAATGTATTTGAAAAAACATTTTTTATTATCTCCTACAGCAGTGGTCAGATTGAGCTCTAGCTGGGCTTTTGCCTTCCTAATTTCCTCTCTGCACGACCTAACGAGCCCCCTGTACTCTTCTTGAGTTGCCTGCCCCTTCTTCCAAGAGTGGTAAATGACCCAAGCCCATAGAAATAAATATTATTCAGAGATTTGAGCCCAGCTCTCCCAGCATCCATCACCTCCAGGCTGCAAGTTGCTCTTTACAAGTCAAATCAGACAAAACAATCCCAGCAAGGAAAGACAGACACCCTGCCACCAAATTATCTGGGACATGGGAATTCCTGCATTTCTACCTACCACAGGTCAAGCTGAGTGAAGATTTAGGAATCTCCACTTTGGTTCTCCTAACCACTGGCGTAACGGCTCTTCCCATTGTTGTCAGTTGTTTTTACGGGTGGTCCGTGGTCTGCTCCGAGGGGCGTACTCCAAGTTCTCAGTCCAGCTCCAAAGCTCTGCAGATGTAGTCCTCAAGCACCAGGAGCCAAAGAGGCAACGGAAGGCACCTAAGAAGTTTTGAAATGTAATCAACTTTGTGCCTTAAGTAATTGCAACAACACTTACATTTTATTTGTTAGAGAACAAGTCTATGAGGAACTTTAAAATCCATTCTCATCTAAAACTTATTCATTTCCACCACAAATTCTGTTTATGAGTTAAATTCTGAGATGACTGAAACCCAGCAAGTAATTGTCACTGAGCTGTCTAGGTGTGACAAAAACATCACCAGCATTTTCCCCAGAAAAGTCCTTACTTTTCATATCAAAAAGTCTGGTGCAGTCTGTTTCTGATGTCTAACTAAAAAAGGCCACTTTCCTCCACCTTCGTCAATGTTTAGGACAAGCATTTTAATATCAGCCCAGGCTATTGAATTGGACAGCATGAGAAGTGCAGGAGATGCCCACAGTGATGGGAGAATGATCCCCATCTCAAAGTAACTCACTCCAATTGTTAAAGGGTTTTTTAGCTAATTTGGAAACATAGAATTCAGCAATGCTTAGATAAAACCAAAGCTCTGCTTTTACTAATGATTAGCCATTTCTTTTAAAGAAAACACATTCGAGGTGGACAGCACATCAAACTTTGCCATGAGTCTTTTCACTTCTCTCATTTTCTGCTTTTGGTTTTCTTCTGTTACTTTACAAATATATTTGTGTTTTACTATACAACTGGATATACTGATGGTGTTTTACTTGTAGCTTTTTAATTTCTTTTTGTTTGGATTCTGCTGAAGAAGATCCATGAAGATTAACAGCAAATTTTATAAGAAAAATTAGATTTTAGGGCCTTTATAACCGAGATAGGTAAAATTAAAAGCCACAGATGTAGGTTTCTTTTGCCAAGGATTGTAGCCAAGCCTGATTACAAAGTTCCTCAATAATAAATCTCCATTGTTCCCTCCTGGTATTTACAGCAACGGGAACAGGGAATAAGTAAGAAAATCTGGTCATTATTGTGTTACCTCATGTGATTGTCTATGTGAAACAAAGAAATAAACAACTGTTGATGGTGTTCTCTCCCATGAATACTTTTTCCCGGGAATAAGTGATTGGGTTTGCTCTAATCATTTGATACTGTTACAGTGAATTATGGAGGCATTAAGATATGCGTCATCCACCTGTAAAGTGAGATTTATTTTGGATCCTTTACGTTCTCCATGGCCCAAAAACTTGCTGTACATACTAGACAAGTCCTAGGGCAATTAACGGGAACCCTTTTAGAACTCGTTTTAAAATGCAAGTATTGTGCATGAGCAGCAGCCATGCAATTAAAAATAACTACAGTCTTACTTAGCAGACTGTGTGAGGTATTTTTAAGGTGCTTAGTAGAGTATCATGGGCAAGACCCTCAGGGCGTTTAAATTAACAGCAAAATTCCCAGGCATTTCAACCACTGTAACACTTTTTCCTATTCCGAGTAATTTCTTAAATTGGTTTTTTCCAAACAATTCATGAATCTCCAGTGCATTAGGCTGGAACTGCTATCAGTGAAGTTGTTGTGCACCAGGAGAGATCAATCCTGACCATGCTCAGAGTCATTTTCTCAGAGTACATTTGGACTCCCGTGTTAGACATAGCCAGCCAAGCTAGATATCAATGTTTCCTCATACAGCCAGTTTATTAAGACAGAGCATAATTATCTTGCATGCAATCCTGCTATCACACTTTGCCTTTCAGCAGTGCCAGCTTGATAGTATAACACTATTCCTAGTACGATTTGGGGAGATACACTAAGCATAATGCCTGTGTTATCAGCTCAGCCTAAACTGTGATGCTATGGTTTAAAATGGGTGTAAACACGATGCAAATATTGAAAACGTTCCTTGGCACATCACTAGGGGAAATGAGGACCGACACAAGCGCTGCTGTGTCCTTCAGCAGCTCCCCTGCCCACAGCTGCTGCTTCTCACCTCTGCCCTCCCTCGGTCTGCTCGGATTATTTTTGCTTTCTATATTTACCCCTTGTCCTCCTCCGCTCTGTGGGATCGGTATGGCATCTTTTCCTCAGTTCTGAGTGATGAGATCCCAGCTGTGCATATTTGGGGCTGGTATCCGAAGGGAGCAAGATCTGCTTGGAATGTACCTCCAGCAAATGAGCACACCCAGCCCTGTCTGCCATCTGTCCCCAGCTCTAGAGGTGTGAGAGAAATGATAATTGTTATTCTCCACAACGAGTATTTGGTATTTAACAATGATATTCAATACTCCTTGTGATACAATAGCGTAAGCAAAAACCAGAACTTATGTTCTCTTAAAAAATCAGAGAATACATGTACCATCATACGTGTACCATCTCTGCAGCTTAGCAAACCAAGAACGCTGCTAGAGCACAAAAGCACCGAGCAATTCATTATAGAAAGCTTTGTCAAACACAGTTTGAGGCATTTTGGATGGCTCATTTTCATCAGAAGTTAACCCTGCAGCTAATTGAGGGATCATAACTCGACTTTTTGATTGTTCTCTGTAGGACTTAACAACCCTGAGAACACGCACTTCCATCATTTTGATGACCCCGAGCCTTTTAATCAAGCATCACAGTTTGCAAGGACTGCAGTGTTAGTTATCTGGTATAAATAGTTCATTGCCAAAAAATATCAGATAGTTCCTGCAATATTTATGTTAAGAAGACTTAATGAAATGAACATCCTGGTATTAGCAGAGGAGTTATTTCAGAAAGGGGGATCTCAGAAAGTTCAATGAGCTGTAAATGGTGGGATACACTATTTAAAAATACATAATCCTTATGTCCGGACTGCTGCAATGTGTACGGTGCTAATGAAAGTAGAGGATCTCTTGATTTTTCTGCCCTATTGTCATTTCTTAATTTTGGGGTCTCCCCGTGGGAGCCCCTAACTCAGCCCCCACCTCCGCATCCCTGCCCCAGAGGCAGAGGGTGCAGATCAGCACACTACTAGTGGGCTGAGAGCAGAAAGCTCTCTGGTCTGGAAACAGACAATCCTGGACCTAAGATGCACTTAACAAAGAAAGGCATTTTTGTGGCAATGAACAATGAATGTGGATAAAAGCGCTGCTGACATCCCAGCGAATCGACGCTCCCTGCCCTCTCTGCTTTCCAAAAAAAAAAAAAGACAAAAAAGGAAAATGCCTTTGAAAAAGCCCCATTAGCTCTGTTCCATGGGATGACGGCTCAGCTCTGCGCTCGCCAGCTTTCCCCACTGGCCAGGGCAGCCTCTTCGCCAAGTGGGATCAGGCTCAGCAACACCTGGGTCAGACCCGGGAGGGCGGCGCCAGGAGAGAAGGTGATGGCATGGCAGTCGCAGGGGCACTAACGCACGGAGGAGGGAACGAGGGCCTGGGTTTCGTGGCAGCCCTTACTGTCCGATTACTTGGATCTTTGGGGGGGGTTTTAGCTCGATTCACAGGTATAGCAATTGCGACAATCACGCCTGTCCAGCTCAGTAAGGGAGACACAGTCTTCTTGGAACTGATCAAGAGAAACGACCATTAATATTGGTATGTGCTGTGGATTTCAATTCCTATATATACATGCAGCTTATACTTTTTGAAAACAGGTTAGTGCTTTATCACTCAAGTAGACAAAGCGGATTTGGGTATGCATCTTGTGAAATTCTGCTTAGGAAAATAACATTGACCAGATGCCAAAAGATGTAAAAGATGAGTATCTGAATAAAAAACACCGAGCTGCAAGATAACGTATTCCTAAGTATAAATCGTGAATATTAATCCAGCAAAAATGGAAGACTTAAGGGGGAAGCATTATTAAAAAGGTGCCTATGAGTCTTTATTTATCTCCTTTAGCATGATAAACAGTCTTATTGTCTCCTGAGCCTACCTAATTGCAACTGGAAAATTGTTGCCATGGATGCCACTAAGGTATGCAGATTGCTAGTTTCTATTTTTTTAATCTGTTTCAATGGTTCTCTGTGCGATACGAGTGGAAGCGCCACTGGAATTCAGATAAAAATGAGCAGTTAGGAGACAGATGAGACTCAGCCACTTTGCAACCGGACAAAAGCAGAACACAATCATTTTATATCGCTTGCAAACCCTTTTGTAACACTTCAGCTGCTCAGTCAGCAAACGATGCTCTAGGAAAGGGAAAGGGAGCTTTGATGAGCAGGCGGGCACTGTGCGTGCGAGGTGACCTGCCTTCACCCTCCGGCAGCAGCTGCTGGGATGGGACAGCCCTCTTGTTTCACCACGCTCTGGCACCAGCCCACAAA
This sequence comes from Fregata magnificens, assembly GCA_013389945.1. Classification (NCBI taxonomy): domain Eukaryota; kingdom Metazoa; phylum Chordata; class Aves; order Suliformes; family Fregatidae; genus Fregata; species Fregata magnificens. Next base: position 480,074 of record WAAD01006091.1, read on the forward strand.
TCTGGGCTGAGGAGCAGCAGGCCAGAGTCAGGATACAAGCCAAAAGGCGTATTTAGCAAAATCACCACAGGTTCAGCTCTTGAACTGAAGCTCAGCGCTGGTGAGCGGTCGCTGTCTACACTTTAAATGAAGCTATTGCTCCATCACCCTCCTAAGGTCTGCATGTGCCACTGCCCCCCGTAACTAACTGGCCAACAAACCAGCCAACAAGCTTAGCAAAAGTAACGCTGCTATATACAGTGAGAGCAAAAGAGAAGAGAAAGTGAGAGAGAGAAGAGGAAGAAAGGGAGAGAAAAGGGTGTTTTCATATTTTGCTTCACCTCCCGCTTCTCATGCTTCTCCCACAAACTGTTTACCTTTTAATACCCTGCACAGACCTCCCCAAACTGAAGTTTTAAAAGGTTCCTAAGAAATCAGATTATGGCCACAACAATCAGACACACCACTCCCTCTCATTCCTCTTTTACAGATTCCCAGAGAAGAAAACCTATTTGTATTGGCACGCCGAGGAGTGCGGGAGGCATGGTTTCACTATAAAACAATGTTCTTAATCTCGGTTACAAAATCTATTTCTGTTACTCCATTCAGGACCAAAGAGAAACCAACTAAAACATTTTTCTTAATCATTTCCCAGGAAAACTGCTAGTCACGTTGGTGGCACCATACGCTCGATTTTCCCTCCCACCCAGGCTCTTGGGAGCCCGTCAGACCCATCAGGAGGGGCAGCAGCAGCAGCGGGCGAGCGGGGCTGGGGACAGCGGCTCAGGCTGCCGGCGACCCGTTGGGTTTTCTGCGTGTGAGCCAGGACCCGTAACAGCCACGGCACTTACCAGCTACTTTGCAAGCCTGTTGTGACCATTAATGACACCGCATTTGCAGAGAGCTTTGAAGATATTATTATGTGAAGAGCAGCCTTCGGGAAATCATTTAATACCTGTGTATAATTTCAACACAAAGTACTACTTAATGTTATTGTACAAGCATCGGTACTAGAATTTATTAAATGCCAATGGCACGGATGAATCGCTTTTTCACATTAAAAAATGGTAATATATTTAGATAAAAGCCCAGAACAATAGAAGTCTCTACTTATTTACATCAAAAGCATAAAAGACTCAGCAAATTGCATTCTAACCACTGAGATAGATAGTTTTTAAGTCATTGCAGATTAATAATAGAATTCTGTCTTAGCTGTCATTAAAAAGATAAGAAGGAAGTATTTTAGTAGGGCTTTGTTAACTTCTTTTTAATCATTATTTCAGTCCCTGTCTTTGATCAAATAAACAAAAAAATACAAAACCTGTGCGGCTGCTGGCTGTGGTTGAAGGCACGTGCTTCCTTCACACAGCTTTGCCCACTACTGCCCCAAAAGCAAGTAAAACAGTAGGAAAATGAATGTTTCAACACAGAGACTGTCTCTAGGTCCTGATGTGACTGAAGTCAGCATTGACAAAAGGCTATCTGATAATATACCTATATATGAATTTGGCCTAGCAGTCTGTAGCTAATACAATAAAATTTGGCAATAGACTTCTATGTTGTAGTCTAGCAAGAAAATGTAAAGACTAAAGCTCTCTGGGGAAAGGATTATATTTAAGCTGAGTCTCCCCTAGCCTTTATTCGCCCTCTTGTCCCAGCCACGGCAGCCCCCCCAGTAACCGTGGGGGTATCAGCCCTGGCACATCTACAGCTGATGTGTGGACCACTCTCGGAGTAACGAGCAGGAGGCGCATTGCTCACAGCAACAGCAAGAGCGAAGAAAATGTATAGTATAATCAGGATCGTAAAAACAAGACGTAGTACTAGTTTCTTTAGTACAAGGCTGAACGGGGCAGTTATACTTCTTGCCGTGCTGCCAATCCTCTTGTTGAGTGTCTAATGCCAAGAGTGGTTCCAGTAACACCAGCTGGTATTCTCATGCCTTTTGGCTTCCTACCATATATACACATCCCTAAGCACAGCATAGAAAGGAGTGCCAGGCTCATGACTAAAAGCTGGTCACGGGTACAGCCGGTGGGTCTGTGCTACTTGCAAGGACCCACGACAGCAGTACCAGTTATTTTCTAGCAAGAGCAGAAAGAGAGCGACAGGGCTTTACTGGTGCTTCTCACTGCCGGACACCTACGTCGCCCCGTTGGGAGAAGGGTAAGATTTCTTTCAGTCCACCAGCACTGCTGCTTTCTCCCATGAAGAGCTACGTTCTTGCTTTGTTCTCAAGATTTTGCACTAGATGCACTGGGTATTTTTGTAATGCATTTTTATTGCTTAAAAAATAAATCAGCAAGCATCTCAAAATAGACGTGCGCAATATTTCACTGCTGACAAAGCAGGACAGCAAAGACCTGTTTTAAACGGCTGAAAGAATGAGAAATTCTCATCTAGTTTGCAATGAAATTGCAGAGCGCGATATTGATGAATAAATTAGCTAAAATAGCACCGCTTGTTTTACCTGCAGCTTTTGAGGACAATTTGCTTGTTCTCACATGGTGCAGCCAATTACAAAAATGCAAATCAAAACAAGTAACAAGTTCAGTTTCAAAAAGAAAAAAAAAAATTGGGTAACATTTATAAGTCCTACAAAACCAAAATGAACAGTACATTACAGGTGATGGTCTATTTAAAGAAATATTTTACTAGAAAGTCATTTGCTTTGCTTCCACGCTCAGTTCTTTGCACAGGCTCCATTAGCAGACTGATTGCCAACGCGCCAAGTTTGTAGGTGAGCCGAGTTCTCGACAGTTAAGCTGGCAGTTCCCACAGTCCTTATAAATCGCTGCACCAATTCAGTCCCTCTGAGGAAAACGCAGACGTCTGCTGCAGTGACGGCTACCAGGAGCAACGTTTTGGAAATGCCCATGTTGCCGCTGGCCAGTGGTGAAGAATGGCACTGATGAGCCCAGCTCTCCCCGTGCTGCAGGAAGGGTTGGGAATATCTGCAACCCTGTGTTAGGAGCTGAGGCTGCCCGTGGCCGGGGGCCCGGCGGCTGCACACGCATTGCCGGTGGTGGGATGGGATTCCCACGGGCGCTCCACATTTCTTAATGGTGGGGTTGATCAAGTTGTCTTGTTTTAGCTAGATGCGGCTGAAACACCTCGCCAACCTTAGCTCCTCTTCCTAATCAGGTTTTGCTTTTAAATTAGTGAAAGAAGCTAGAGTAAAAGTTTCTCTCTCTTATCTCCGTTATGAGATACCTAAACCAACTCCTCAAGGACAACAGTGCTATGAAATGTCAATTTTTTCCTCACGTAAAGCCAACACAGGCACTCATCTGGTGTCCTCAGGTTGAACCTTCCTCCCTCAAAATCATAGCAGCTCCCTAACTCTGAGATGTATACTTATAACTCTTACAATTTTGTAATATAGATTAATATTTCACTGGTAAAGAAATGGTCCTCAGGCATAAAGTTTGATCCCATCTCACGTATTCATGGCAGCAGTGGCTGGAAACTTGCATATATAAATGCTGCAGCATCAGCTGCTTTTCCAGTTGCTATTCTTTCATTCTTTCTCAAAAAGACTCCTTCCCATGTCCATTATAATCCAAGGCGGCGAGCAGAGACCCCGTATGCAACATCCTTGAGCGTTATAGCTTTATGATAACCGTTTTATCTTTTCTGTCTCTTCTCCATCTTCTTTCTTTGGTTTACTCCGCTTGGTTTTATTTTGCCTCCCATAGCCCTTTCCCCGACTGTAGCACAGGCCAAGTGCCAGAAGGGAAGGAACGATGGGATCAAAAGCTCAGTCTGGATTTCCGAAGCCACTCTTGCATCCACAGTATGTGTGAGCATCTGAATAATTCATTGCTTAGGATATTAGAACACAATTTTTGTAGGTCACGGTTTTCAGCGACAGACGTTTAGCATACACCAACTGTTTTAAATTGCTACATAGAGTGAAATTTAATCCAAATCTGTGAATTATTTGGAAAAGCTAAAAATAAACTTTAAAAAAACCCCAGTGGATGTTACGCGTGCTCTAGGAAGTGCAGAGAACGATTTCATGGGCTATATAATAAAGAAATAGTGAATCATCTACAAATGCTGAAGACATTTCATACACGTCCGGGGGACGACGTTGTGTGGAACGACTAGGGCTGAAAGATCACGTTTCAATCCACAAACGAGTAAAAAAGAAGCCAGAAGGGAGAACGCCACCCGAGCACAACCACATTACCTCTCGACACTCTTTCAGTGACACGGAGTTGGACCGTATCGACTTTCATTGCCGTGCGTTTCTAGAAAGCTGGGTGGTGAGAGAAATCTTAAACCTATAGAGAAAATCTGACTCTGCTCAGAAAGAAGGATGCAAAGGTCTGTGTCAGGGATGGGCTGTCTCTATCAAACGCAGCCGCAGACCACACAGCACCCTCCCAGTCACACTGTATAAGGGTCCACGCACTCTACTTGTGTACTTCAAGACAAGCAGATGGAAAAATACCGTGCGGAGTACTATCCCCAGCGAGCTGTAATTGACCTCGCATCGCTTGCTGGCTAGCCGCACACACGCGGGCGAGGTTTGTCTCTGTCCCTAGCGGGAGCACTGTCCCTTCCTCCCCGCAGCAGCTCAGCTCTTCCCCGCTAACAGGGCAGGGCTCTGCTCCAGCAACAGTCCTGCTAAGTTTCAAAATGCATTTTATTTAATAGAAACATTTTCTGAAATAATTGAACCAGGCCCTGCAAAATCATATTGACTTTAAAATGTATTTATTTCTAATTCTCCAAATTAGCGATAGTTGAGAGAGACTTGGAATGGGAGCAGCAGTTTGTGTTCCCACCCACAACATCAACAGCTGGAGGAGGAAAAGGACAGACCTTGTTTGACTGCTTTGTATAACAAGTATAAAAACTTGGCATAAGATTTCACAGGCGTTGCGTGTATTAATAAAAATGTATTTTTATACGTTTTTAATTTGAGCTGTCAGTCATAAAATACCTGCTGCGATTATGGCCGCTTTTTATTCACATCCTTGAAGAAACCTTCTTTGACGGACACGTTTTCAGGGTTACCCTGCAAAGCACAAAGTGTAACTTGGATGACAAGTTGAACACCAAAGCCGGCAGGCAGGCAGGCAGGGGCCATGGGTTAGGCAGGCAGGATAAATGATTGCAACACCTTTCTCAGCGGGATCCCGTGCAAGGGAAAGGTACAGCTACCTGACCACCAACCTAATTCAAAGAAAGCTCAACTCTTCAGTGAGCTTGCACTCCACACAACTGTGATCCATAACCAGGCACTTTAATAAAAGCAAAAAAATCCAGCATACTCTTTTGATAGCATAGCAATTTACCCTCCCATGCTGCTGCATTTTAAATAAAGGTCCTTTTCCAGATCAATCACCTCATTACTCAGTGATACTAATCAAGTCCCCTTCATCTGTGTACTTTTTTATTTTTCTTTCTTGAACTGTAACAAAGCAGCATGTAATGAAGGGCAAACATGTAAGGGATTGGTCTACAAGAGAATCGGGCACTTTCAGCTAAAGCCACCTCTGCCAACCAAAACTTTGCAACTCCTCGTCCTTTGAAGGAACCGCGCTTCACTGGACAGTGACAACGGGAGTACAAAAGGGCACTGAAAGGATCACGCCCATTTCATGCAATGCTAGGAGGATGCAGGTGGTACAAGAGGAAAGTATATTGTATAGAGATCTCGCTTCCTTCTGAGCTTTTCACAAGACAGGGAAAAAGTCTGACTCTCAAAGAGTGCGCATCCACGCCTATTCTGCGTGAAATAGTTTGGAGAGCAGGACCTGGAGAGGTGCCTGGGCTCTGAACATCGGCAGGACCCCGAACAGAGCTATCTGCACCACGTCCAACCAGCCAGTTGTGGGCAAAAGCCTCCTCTGCACTCAAATCAGCATTTCAGGCAAACACCGCACCTGCTGCATGGTCTGGCGCCTCAAATACAGGTTCTGAGAGTTACAGGCTTTACCCGACCTCACGTTTAGTCTCTCGCTTACGTGCGCAATAAGGCAAGACATACCAAAAGCAGCAGGTAAGGTGTTTGCATCAGTCATTGCAAACATACAGTGCTTTGCAGGTCATGACAGGCAGATCTGAGAAGTAACGATGAGTTGCCTTTACTCCCAGTCGTGGGCATGTTAAGGGGTACATCATAACTCCAGCCTAGCTGGATTTTAGCTGCTACACTCAGCTGTAAAGTCATTCACGAGCTGGCGCCTGGCAATCACCCGTGCCAGTTAGTCCGTCGGTAGCTGCATCAGACACAGCATACAGGTGAAAGCATTAAAACAAGCATAAAGTCTTCCAAACCCACCCACCCACCATACATACTGTATCACACACATATTTATTACCTTTTATATTGCCATTTTAATTAAGAAATTTAATTTCAAATGTAACACAATTTAAGGAGACCCTACCTCGAATAGAGTAGTGCTGTGTACACAGACCCCAATTCTGCCCTAAGCAGAGAACATAAGAATTATGGGCTTGAATAATTCGAGACAAAATGGTTTTGAACCAAGGAAAGGTTCATGTGGTTAAGGAGCGCAGGGTGGAAATGCTGAGCTGTTCCACCTGCCGACAGTGTTTGAAAAAGTATTTACAAACGGACCAACAATATTCTGCAACAATACAGGTCAGAAAATACAGGTTATTAACAAAGTATTTAGATCTATAGTATTTTCTGTGCAGTGCAGAGTGAAAAAAGGAAAACGCTGCATTTGATGACAGCTATATGTATAGGTTTACATAATGAAAATTCAATTCCATAGATATGTGCTTTCATACAGAAACAGGTTTCAGAGTACAGTCACCTATTGTGGCATTTGTCAAATTAAATATCAAGACTGTAAATTCTTAAGAATATTGACTTTGAAATCATATAAATTTAGAAATTAATGTTTCTTCACAATTTCAGTTATAACATACAACCAGTTTACATTTATCTAAAACAGAATTTTTTTCCGATAGATTATATTAAGCGAATTAAGTGAGATAAACCACATTCCATCATCTATCACTGCACCATATACAACTGGCAGCCTTGATCTTCTTAAAAGCATGGGAAAAATACTGCGGAAAAGGTAAGCGGTTTTATATACTTTGCAAAGATAAAAAACCTGTAATAGTTACTTCTGCGGCTCTTCAGTGTGTACATCTGCTAACAATTTCTAAAACACATGAATATATGTAAGATTTAAGTGCATATGGACAGAGCAGCATTGTTAGCCTTTGTCTCCTTGTCAAAATCTTCTTATATTCTTAGTGCAAATATTTTTGCACATTCAATAATGGCTACACATAGCTGCCTTCCTTGCAGGTAAATACAACATCGAGTAGCTTACGCACAAGATTGAGATTGCTTATAAAAACGTAGGAAAGAGTAATTTGTAAAATCAGATATAAAAGAAATTATATTTTCTCTGGATCCAATAAAAATGCTTAAATAACTTCTTCCCTGCAGTGGTAGGAAGAAAAAAACCCACAGTGCTGTACAAATATCAGAGCGCCCAAGTACTTGACTGTATGAACTAAAAATTGCTGATTTTTATCGGGTATAATTTAAACAGCAAGAGCAGTGGAAAAAAAAGTTACTGGACTTCATTAACATCTTTAATTGCAAATTAGTTTTGTCTCCTTTTACCTGAACCCCTATAGCGCAACTAGAAGCACAGACAAAAATACTACCAAAAAAATCAGAAAATATCTTACGGGTTTGAAACATTGTCTGTTTTTCTGGAAGATAAACAGTCATATTTGGTACGTAAGCATACGTCCCTTTCCTTTTTTCTTAACACATAGCACCCACTAAGTCTAAGGCTTCATCTATAGATCTGAAACACAGAGAATGGCAAGCTATCCTATTTTAAGACCTGAACCATCATTCTCTGCAGTGTTATTTAAGACATCAAACTCCATCAGCAGGCTTGAGGTGCATCTTCAAGGAAGCGGTAGCAAACGTCATTAAGTCACCACACCAGCCACATCGGCTACCATAAAAACACCATGCCATTTGGGGTTGCCACAGCGCAAATGATCCAGAAGTAATACCCTGTTGGACCCTGCAGAAGGAAATCAGAATGCTAATTAATACAGCAAAATTCATTAAAACAAATTCACTCCAAGGCTTTACCCGTGGTGGACTCCTTCCTTTAGTCTCTAGAAGACAGTACTATTTTAACAGGTAAAACCATGAGTAAAGCAAACCACTCTGTACAGTGTTCTGGCTTCCTGTAAGCATACGCAATGTGAGGTGCTCTTCTGATACACATATATATGCATAACAGAGGGCAAACTCAGATGTTTTCCAATGGCTGGGCATTCAAAACATTTCCCACGTGAACTTTTTGTTCTGCCATAAGAGCTAAGTTCAACCAACAGCTTTCCCTTCGAGCTGGGGAAAAATATTTTCTCTTCTGCCGACCCCTTGTCTTTGCAAGCTCTACCCTTCCAGTTTCACCAAAGCTGCCCAAAAGGCTCCAAAGGTCTCTTCTGCAGCGGCGATGGGGAACAGAACAGAGGAGGAGAAACAGACAGCAAGTGCCCTTGTCTCACAAGCCCCATTTTATCAGAAATGAAGCTAAAATAACCATCATCAGAAGGCTTTGCAGGATTAAGAGTTCAGAAATCAGTTCGGTTGCTCCAGCTTACAGGGAATTGCTGGCTGCAGCCACCAAAGCCTGATTGCTGCCCATGGTGCAGCCGAGCAGAGTAGTACAAACAAAGGACCGAACCGGCATGGAAACACTTTGGAAAGCAAACTTTTTGGATTATTGTTTTAAAGCATCCCATAGCAGCAGTGGAAGAGGAAAACACAGAAAACATTTTTATCCGAACAGAAAAACGTTCTCAGATTTCTACAACGTGCCCTAAATTTAAGCTCCTCATTGGCAGATGCTTATGTTTCCACTGGAGCTACTGTGCAGCATAGCAAACAAATTTAAAATCAAATTTGACCAAAAAAGCACAAAAGAAAAAAACCTTGCATGGAAACCTGAGCAGTACATTGACAAGAACAAACATTAATTAAGCTCTCCTTCCACCGTCTTCCAGGCAGCTGTAGGACCCATATTGCAACAGACAATTTGCAATCATTTCAGCTTTCCAATTTAGAGACTACATTGTCAAAAGCTGTTAGCAGCAATCTTTATATAAAATGGTCAGGATCCAATCTTCTATGCGATCGTACACCGCGACTTCAGGCGAATTTTAGATGTTTATTTATAACGTATTATCTTCGAGGTCCTGCAGCGTACTTGCACTCTCCGCTCCTTCCCAGCCTGCAGCAGAAACAATAGCTCTGATACGCAATCAGCGCTGCTCGCACTCATCGGGGCCCTGACGGTGCTGTACGATGATGACAATAATTCAGAAGTAATCTTCGCATAAGACACATTTAAGCCACAAACTCTTCGCTGTGGGATTCAGGGAGAAGTTCTGGTGGGGAAAACTTTTTGCGTTTAAAAAAAGTGCGCCAGTGCAAAAGTAGGAGTCCTAAAACCAGAACATAATTAAGGACAACAAAAAAAAGCCTGTCTCTGGCTCTACAAGCGCCTGAGCCCACACATCACCATCAGATCGCTGCTTCGGCTGCCGGCAGCTTCGCTCTGGTCTAAAACAGCTATTTTAATGCTCTAAAGTCCTAGGAAAAAAAAGATCATTGCCACATTTGCTGTCCACTAGTCATGAAACAGCTACATGCCCAACACCCTGTTCTTGTAGGAAGTATCCATTAACGCAGCATTAGTTCCCTATGCAGCATTTGCACAGAGAAGCCAGCTAACCGTCCCACTGTGGGACCTCTGCCCTGGGAGATGCTGGAACCCAGCTGGACAAGGTCCCCAGGAAGCTGACCTTCGAGGACAAACCCACTGCAGAGCTGGCCCTGCTCCAGTGCTGGGCCAGACCAGGCAGCGTCTGGGGACCCCTTCCTTGCTCAGAAATGGATTCAAGAGCGTTCGTGAACACAACCGATAGTATGATTGGTTTCCGCAAATTTCTAAGAACCCTCTGAAATTGAGATTGCTTAAGAAGCGAGAGAGAAACAATGAAAACGGACATCATTGGTGCAGAACTTAGGCCCAGCTCAATAGAGTAGACACTCCCGGAATTAAAATACAATGTATTTAATTTACATTTTGCATGAAAACCGATTTTTTTGTTTGTACTCAACACCTTTATATATACTTACAAATATTGAAAAATTCTTCAAGAACTCTCCCATAATCATGGTTAACATGGTTAACTCCCTAAGAAAATGCTTAATTACATCACTTAATGATGACAATAGTATTTGGTTTGCCAGGTTTGCCCACTGCAGAATCAGCCGGTCTCCAGGAAATCCTCCTCCCCGAGTCACCCTCAAACACTTTTCCAAATCCAGATTTTGGACAGGGTGACATCCCCGTGGGTTTCTGCTCCCCATGAAAATGCACAGCCAGCAGAAAGTGTTGGTTGTGGGACGGGCTGTTCTGCTCTCCACGCTGCCCAGGCTGCGAGCACACCCAGCGGGAAGCAGCGTACCAGCAGGAAAATGCGAAAATTTGAGTAAAATTTTTAATTTTTAATTGTTGACATCATTAAAAAAAGTTGCCTCTAACAGACTTTTCCGTCGTGCATTAGGAAGAACAGTAAAGCTGCTGAACGGTGCCAAAAGCAAGCAGGTGTACAGATAACATTTGGTACTGTCAAACTGATTTCATTTTCCATTGCACACCATACAGATTGCCAGAGATTTCCAACACCATGGAAAAATAAGCAAAACCACTTTACAGCAATGCAGGCTGAAATTTTCTCTTTCTAGAAAAGCCTCCATAGCAAGGGCTAGGGGTAGCAAACACTTAAGTCACAGTCAAATAAAACACTGAAAAAAGTTGGTAATTTTAAAAGCCATTTTAAGCTGAATAGAAACGCGGCAGGATGACCAACCGGGAAGTGTTGGCTTGTTTCAAATGGATTACTGAAAAAGACATTTGCAATTTCCCCATTATTTCATTCTGTGGTCATATGTTAGTGTAATTAAAATGCTTTTTTGAGGGGCTATGGAGAACATCACTTTGGAGATGGCGTTCCTAACTCCTCAGGGACAGGGCTCTTTCCGATGCCCTTCCCAGGCATGGGATGTGATCAGAGAAGGAACCTGCCTTCCCCATGTGCCTATACCTCTGCCCATGTTCAGCTTATTTCTCCTGTTCAACATCAGATTAACATATTTATTTTGATTATTTTGTTCCTCCCGTACTACTATTTGCAGGATTAAATAGATTCGAAAACGCCCACCATTAAATACGATGGCTTCTTTTAAACATTTCGTCATCTGTAGTCTCGATGACTTTTTTTCCCCAAAGGCAAGCCTGGACCTTTCCATAGAATGGACTCAGAACACAACTCTTGCAAAGTACCACCAGAAGATTTAGCTAAAGCAGGCCCTGCTGCTAGGTGACATCCTATTTTTGAAACACCGATGCTCCGACTTTACATCTTTAATGAATTCATTAAACCTCTGTAAAAGTATCTGCAACCACCAATGACATTCACATTGACAGCCATGGTAAAACACCATTCTAGGAAGTGAATAAAACTAACGATAAGATTAAGCTCATTTTTATGCAACAGTATTATGGATGGTAAAGCCTACTTTCCATGACCCATTAGACCAAAATTTAACTATTCGTAATACCATTGATTCTCTTATACTGATAATACTCATTCTGTGTTTAGCCATGTCGGTTCAAATCAGGACCATCAGAAACAAGGAAATATATTTTCATCAGAAGCCTGATGAACAACACTCTTCTGTGTGGCGAAGCTCCACTTACCCTGATTTTCAAGCTTAAATTCACAGAAAACCATTACCTGCAGAGACAACTTCCTGGATCACAACAAATTGATTCCTTTCTCGATGCATTAAGAAGTTTCCCTAAGAAATGAACTCCAGAAGTGAAATAAGGTACATGAGACCTAGTACATTCGGGGGGGGGGAAGAAAAAAAAATAGCATTCAGGAAGATTATCAAAGAATTAATTTGCCTTCCTGAAGGACAGGCCACACTTAGGTATGGAGCGACCTGCATTTCCACAACTGTTTCCAAATATACCCTTTTAGGGTTTTTGTTCTGGCTTTTCCATCACACTTGACATTAACTTGAAAGGCTGACATTGTTTTTCTCTCAACTAAAAAACCCCTCCTGCTGATAGGTGCCCTGAAGTGAAAGAAACCACCTTCAGAAACAGGGAGAATGTCCAGGCATTATAAGATTTCTCTTCCTACCGCTACTGTTGTTTGTGAATTAAATGTAGCTCTATTGCCCTTTAAGCTTTATCCCTATGCTTTTATCTTTAGCTTCATTAGTCTCTTTAGAATGCATTCCAGACAGGCTTCAAAGCTTTCCCATGTAGAAAATACAATTTTTAGATAACCTGGACTGCTATTTTATTCTGATTTTTCTCACACATTGCTTCCCCCTCCGCCCCCCTTTATTTCCTATATCTAAAGACTTCAAAGGTTCATAACTGTTGGTTGGGAGGCCTGGATGCTATTAAGCAGATGTCATTAGTCTCTCTTTTTTAACATTTCTCTTGAGAGATTTTTTTTTTCCCCAACTTTAATCCTCTCTTATGACTTCAGGATTTGTTTTTCAACCAATAGTCCAGAGTACATTTTTATTTCTAGCACTTGCTAGTAATGAAATACGGATTATTTGTCTTAAATCCATGAATTCATCAGCTATACAGCAGTAGGATCAAGCAACAAGCATTACTGATCTATGTTTCATTGCATGATTTTTATGAAACAAACAAGCATATGAACACAATAAAGTGGGATACACAATTATTTAGCATAAAATCCCTTATTAGCTTTATCAAAATCAGTAATTAGTCACTTGCATCAAATCTTAACAAGGATCCTACTAAAAAGCGAATCAGGTGAAAAAGTCCAACATTTACCACACAAGACTTGCAAACACACAAATTATCCGTCTCGGAGTGAGAATTCCCCCGGGCATAACACACTCACAGAGCCGTAAGCTACTCAAGGGGAATATCAGTTTTTTCTTTATTTGTCACATACTTGTGCTTTGCATTTTGCCTTACCTTTGCTACAACTGTCTCGCAGCCTTCATTTGGCACTGGGTTTGGACGTGTTGCTTCTCGTGGCGCCTGACACCTAAACTCCTACCTTCCTGAGCTGACAGGGAAGTAGTTCAACTAGTTTCCCCAGAACTCACGTTTTTCAGGCTCCCAAATTCCCCAAAAGGATCTCAGGAAACGGACACCTCCAGGATCAAGATCCTCAAAGGATGTTTCAGACCCCCCAAAGAAGACACCTCATTTCCAGAGGCATTCCCGTTCCGTTTCTTCTGACAACTATCACACAAAGCGCTCCCTAGAAATAACACTGTATTCATTGTCAGCTTCAGACTTTTTCAGGAAAAAAAAGTTAGACATACTCTTGTTACTTTTCCCTACGTTGGACTGATCTGAATTCAGCCTGCTCTCGGTTTGACATTTTCCGTGATGGCAGTGAAAGTGGAAGGGGAACACAATCATGATAACATGCCATGATAATATAGCACCCAGCATATAATACAATGCCACAGTTTATAAAGCAAAATACACAACTGGAAAATTTCAATACATTTTTCATAGCCTAAAAAGTGAAAATTAAGTAACATTATTCAGAGGAAGAAATAAGCTCCAAAGAATACGTTTGGAACAGGGGAAAAAGCTCCCTACAGCTCTTGACAAAAGAGACTAAGGTTATGTGCTGAATATATCTAACCAGAATATATCTGATATCCCTGGGACTCCTTGCAAGGAAAAAAAACCCAAACCCACCCTTACCACAACATCAAAACTGTGTTTTTAAAAAACAAAATCAATTCAGTTCTTGAATAACTTATGAAGCTCTAATGGGAAAAAAAATAAATCCTTCTGTATAACTTAAAGCACATCTGTTGTGAAATAATCAGACATGCCAGCAAACCAAAAACATAACTAGCTTCACGTAGAATATGATTTCACCCATTTTTTTTATTCACATCCAGAGAGATTTCTTTAACTCAAGGTGTTACAAAGCAATAGCTCTAATCTATCCAGAAACTAAGACCGTAGTTGCTAAGGCAACAATGCCTTTTGGACCCGCTTGCTCTTTGCTTCATGCGCCAACGTTTGAAAATATTTTACCAGTGCATGTGAAGCAGGAGAGAATTCTAAATGGCACTCCAAAATTAAAAAAAATGTTACAAATGTTTTTTTCTTAACAAGCGGCTCCTGTTGTATTAACTGAATCCCAGGACAGACAAGCTGGAAGCTTCACTAATATTCCTTTCAGATTCGCAGTCTTAAAGCGTATTCTGTGTACAAGCCCTCACCCTGCTGGCCAGAGCACAGACTGTCTTGGAAACGGCGGTGCTTCCAAAAAATAACTGCCTATACATAAAGCGACAGGCGTCTAGGAAACATTTGAGAGTAACTTTGTATTTAGTTTATACATAGAAAGTGTAAGTGCGTTTCTAAGAGCAAAAATAAAAGACCACTGTGTATTTAAATATACTCTAACTAGTAGTGCTATCATTCCATTGTAAAAGAAACTTGAGCACCGCTTCTCCCCCCAGCTTCCCACAAATTCTGTATTTCAAAATACAGACATACTGGCAGGGGACTTTCCTACAGGACCAGAAAGGAAGGAAGGGTGAAAGATATGTGCTCTATCAAAACATATGAAAAACAATGCAAAAAGTTAAAAACTTCATGGGGGGAGGGGGGAATCACTTGATTTAGACTTATTTTGGGCAGCAATGTTTAACAAAAAAAAGAGAAAAAGAGACTGTAAATAGCAAACTTGGACCTCAGGACAACCAAGGCAACTTTAACCCGCTGTTGAAGCTATGCTCGCTGTACGAAACCAAAAGCAGTCAGATTCAACCCTCCTGAACACAAATGCAAAATCCATCACATCGCTGCTCAGGACAACTTGTGTTCTGAAATCATTCCAGGCTGCGGGTTCCTGTGGCAAACTGGGGTTCTCACACCATGGAAGTTCAAGTCTGCACCCGACAGGCAGGGAAGGGGAAGTGCCAGAGGAGGCAAAAACGAGCAAAATGAGGGTGAAGTGCTTGCACAAGGGGGCAAGGACACCTTTCAGGTGCCCTTCTTTGGGAAGACGTGCCCAAGAAACAAGGAACTGCAGCTACAGCTTATAGTAACCGGTGCCTAAATCCACCGTAAATCACAAGGCTAAAGAAAGTCACCTGGGGAAGGCTAGGCAGAGCCAGGAAAAGACAAAGGATCTGCTTTCAGATTTTGAATGAGACCCCTTATCTTCTTGTATGAGGTGAGCAGATCTTGTCTGGATAGGAAGAAGGTTCAGATTAAATGGGATGCTTTAGTAGCACCATTAATTCTAGACAGCAAATATGAGATTTAAAAATTTAATTCCACCATGGCAGAAAAATCTGATGAAGTAATGGCCTCTTAGTGTTTATGTATTTAGAGACTGTTAATTTGGACTCTGCCAGGGGTGCAAGGACTCTGGTGTATAGTTTTAACTCTAATTTCAAGATATGTATGAATTTTGTAAAATAGTGACTGAGGAGCTGTTTCACACAGATCAGTATCTCCATCCTGAAGTGGGAGAACTGGCTTGGTGTGGGACTGGAAACGGTAAAAGCGCTGCCCATTCAGTTTTAGTACTGTTACAACATTTGGCCGAATTCTACCCTGTTTGTAACCAACCTTAGACACTTGAGAAGCAATGTCTACAAACGGGTAAAACTGGCTTTCTTCGCTAGCACTGAGGGGTAATACCCAATTCAACAGAAAACATTAACACACACACACACACACGTCAGAGACACCAAATTAATTCCTCATCAGGATACCTTTATTTCACATACTGAACAACCAATAACCACAACATATAATGCATTCCTTCACTACATGTACGCATGCACAAACACATACAGAGTTGAATTAAAATTATACAAGCTGATTGCATTTTTAATCTCTTATCCGCAACCTAAGAACTACAGTGGATATTCACAAAGAAATTTTCCTTGATCCCACAATCCAAGAAAGATTAGAAGTAAAAGGCAAAGGGTTTTTTCCAGTCATCAGAGCACCATAAGACACTTCAAATACATCCATGTAGATGCTCACCCTGCCCTCACTCTAAGTGACCTGGACTTGTGCTGTCCCTGAACTGGGAACCAGCCACGGGAGGCCAGTTCCACCTGGGTGCTGCTGCACCCTGCCTCCTACAAGATTCTGAGCGGTGCCAAGGAGCCAGCACAGCTCCCCATCTGGGGTGGCTCAAAGCTCGCTGGTTCAGCATCTTAGCTAAACGAGCTCATGTCTGACTGCAGAAAAGCAGTGTAAATGTCTGTACCCCCAAAGTGCAATATTAATGGTGTTTGATAATAATGGAGGTGGGTGGAAATCAGGTAATACTATACAGGTGCAAAAATAAAATCCACGTCCCTGACTATCTAGTCTCTTCAAGCGGGAAGACAATGTAACATACGGTATGCAGTGCAATGCTAGTGAAAGAAAAACATATCACAAGTTTTGCAGTGATAGGAAGCACACTCCGGTTACAATAGTTACGTAGTAGCGACAGAAAGATAAACATGACATCACTCTGACAAATGAACTAATGCTAAGGGAGCGGGTCTCTGTGCTTTTTCTGTCTGCTTTTTTCTTTAGTTCCTACAGAAGTTATTTCCACAAGTTTTTTTACTATAGTTGCTAAACTTTAACTCGTTTCAGCAGTACATTATCGCAGTGAAAATTGTTTAAGTAAGAAAACAAGTCTTTGTGCATGACAGCATCAAGAAAATAGCACCAGTTTTTCAATTCTAAATAAATCCTCACTGTCCAACTTGAGTTTATGATAAAGTAATTTTTAAAATTAATTTTAACCTGAATGTGTCACCATTACAAGTCAACCTGAGAAGCTGCTGTCTTTGCACAAGGAACGCATGCACTAGCCACTTCTTCAGCACTGCACCTCACCTCCGTACAAGCTCTGTACCAGCTTTTTATTTGTTCAGATCATTTAAGATCACAAGCAGATCAGCCAAAGGCATGCCAACGGCAAGCACAGCAGAGATTACTCCCTGGATCTCTTAAACTACGCTCTTGTGAATTTCAAGGCAGCATTTGCCTGTTCTGCAGCACCATGACACTGTCAACTCAAGCTCAGCTTATACTGCACTCAGAGTCCTCAGTCCTTTCCTACACTACTGCTGCATCAGCTGTTCCACAGCTGGACCTCAGCAAACAACCTGCATCACGGCTAAATTTGGTGTTGCAATTAAACGGCACAAAACAAAATCACAAATTATTTAGAATTTTTCCTCCTTTACCACTCCTCCAGCCATTCTCCCACCTCACTGAAGTATCTGTCCCGCTGAGTGAATTCACAGGCAGTAATTTTAATATTAATGTCATACAAAATCATTTATTACATATGCACTTTCACCTGTACATTCACATTAGATTCTTTTGTTTCCTCTAAAAGCAGAAGATTTTGTCTAAGTTTAATGAGCGCATCATATTTTAAATAATGCACATTCCAGCAATAACCACAGCACTTAAATCCATGATACCATAATTATAATGGCCATATGTATTAACTGCTGGGCTCTAACAATTATTTAGTGACTCCCTAGCTTACACACACGTACACACTGCAATTACTTACCGCCGCCATAATACTGATCAGCATTAATTCCTTCCACTCCTCTGCAAAAAAAAAGAAAAAATAATAAGTCTAAAAACCATTCAAAAGGCTTCCAGCTATTCTGGCAGCCCACATGGACAACTCTACGACATGTTAGATCAACATGGCTGATTTCTTTTGAAACCCCTTCTCAGTGGTTTGCTAATGAAGCTGTCTGGTGAATATATTGTATCAGTGTAATCAGCAAAAGAAGAAATCCACCCACACACCCTCTGCAGAGACTAGTAATGAGAACACAGAACAGCTGTAACACAGCTGGTTCTGTCCAAACAAACTGCTCAACTTTGCAAGATGTTTTTAAACAAGATATGAGGTAAATTCTTCACTTCAGGCAAAACTCTCACCTCCATTGTCTCTAGGATATTGTTCACATCTTTTATATGCATCCATCCCTCTTGTAAGTTTTGAGTACAAACTGGTAGGTTTTTTTACAGTGAGTTTCACAAAACTATCAAGAACAGACACTTGTTGCCTTCACTAAGGGCACAGCACGAGTTCAACCCTCCCCAGAAAACAGGGAAAATATTCAGGAATTCATTCACAAACGCAAGTCCGTAAAATTTCATTTCCAGTGCTCACAGCACTGCTTGCTCCTCCCTTAAAAAAAANGATCTTTAAACCCAAACATCTTCTTCACTGAAGACGACAGTGCGTTAACATAGTGGAGCTTTCCCTGATGAAAGCAGGGGACAGTTTCCTGTCTTTTGGGCGACAAGCAGTACAGTCAAACTCACAGCAGAACCCACCTGCCTTGCCATGCGTGCAGACACGCCTTACTCTTAGTATTTGCATCTTCATAGTTGCTCTGACCACATCTTTAAGAGAATACTGGTTATAAATAATGATTAAGCTAAATTCCCAATGCTTTTCTGACACAGCCACCAGCCTTTTTTTCATCTCTAAATCACAGGGACAACACAGGTGAACAGGATTGATAACTTCTCCAGCAAGACCCAGGATTTCGCAGACGGTGACGATTCCTTCACATGATGAATACAAGACAACATCTTTTGCCAAGCGGCGTCCTGCCTGCAATCAGATTTGAGCCACGCAACGCAAAGCTGCACACGCCCCCTGTTTACACAGAACCTGACCAGAAAAGCATACGTCAGTTTGCAAACTACAAGCAGTTTCCAAACTAATCAAGTGTACAATTAAGTTTGCTGAAGTGGCAGTGATTGAAATACATAATTTTGCATTTGAAAACATATTCAACATATTCAACTAAGAGTCAAGTCTTAAATCATGCAGTAGGACGTGCCAAGCTCTTAGGAAAGGATGGCGATCTTACGAACTGATGAAGAGATACCAATTGTTTGGTACGACAGAAACCAAGTTTTAATATCCTGTCCACAAGCTGCCCCGTTCTATCGCATGATGATACCTGTACAAAACTTCAACATGGTGAAAACACATATTAAAGCAAGAGCACTGTTACAAATCAACAACTCGATCTTTCTGCGTTATTATTCCTGCTTTTTAATTTCCACTTGTGGTCCTGGCAAAAGTTAACATCAACCTGAGCAAATCCAGCATGTTTCTTCATAAAAGGATAACCAGGACTCAATCAAAAAGACACTGGAAGTTAGAAGCAAGGTATGTGGTTCAAATATCATTTGCCTAATGCTTTTGTCTCCTTGAAAACACAAATCTGAAAATTTGTTTAATATGATTAACTTTTTTGTAATGTACCTATAAAAGCCAGCTGAAAGCATCAAGATAATGCTTATCTACAGTAGTTTGACAGAGCCGCAGACACTATTCTGCTCTCTTCAGCTCTTATTGGACAACCAGTTGGGAATTTAATACCTTATTCAGATGAGAACTCTTAATTAGAGACTGTCACCCAAGCCCAGTGACATTAGACATGTATTCTTTCTGGATAGAGTATTTCCTATTGTTGTCCCAAAAGCTGGGGTTTGTTACCCAATGTGCATCACCCAATTTACACACAGAGTTAATAATATTATTAACAGATATAATATTTCAAAGGGACTTACTTTTGCTTTAATTCTTGGAGTTATCCTTACCCTTAGTATGGCTAGAGGTAGGGCCTCTACCCATTTAAGATGGGCTTCCTGACACAATTTTGAAATTTGTCTTTTAAGAGTCTGATTCATTCGTTCTACTTTACCACTGGACTGAGGTCTCCATGGTGTACGGAGATCCCGTTTCACCTTTTGAAATTTAGGTACTCCCCGTACTACTTCTGCTATAAAATAAGGTCCATTATCTGAAGATATTCCCTCCGGAATACCGAATCTTGGAATAATTTCTTTCAGTATTACCTTAACCACTTCTCTGGCTCTGTTGGTGCAACAGGGAAAAGCTTCAGGCCAACCTGAAAAGGTATCTACTAAAACTAGCAGATATTTATATTGATTACGCCTAGGTAACTCTGAGAAATCTATTTGCCAATACTCCTCAAACATTATTTCTTGTTTTATATTTCCTCCTCGTGTCTTCTTTTCAATTTTTGGATTATTCGCACAGCATACTGGGCATTTCTTTACCACTATACCTGCAAGGCTTTGCACTTTTGGTCCTATGACTTATTTTCACAACAAGAACCAATGCATTGGAGCTCGTGTGTGTTTCTTGGTGTAATTTGTTCAACACAAATTCCATTGTCCTTTCAGGAATTAGGAGTTGTTTTAAAGGTGTAGTAGATATTGAAAGGGTGACATCATCCTGCTCCAGCAAGACAGCCTGGTATCTACCCAATCTGCTAGGAGAAAGCCAATGGTGTCCCTTATTTTCTAGGAGAGAGATCACAGCATGG
The DNA here is from genome assembly GCA_013389945.1 of Fregata magnificens. NCBI lineage: Eukaryota > Metazoa > Chordata > Aves > Suliformes > Fregatidae > Fregata > Fregata magnificens. The sequence goes on from WAAD01006091.1 coordinate 500,565, forward strand.
GGTACAAATACAGTTATATCTTGTCCCAAAGTCAGTTTCCTGGCCTCTTCAATCAAAATCACTGCGGCAGCAACAGCTCTCAGGCAAGCAGGCCATCCTTTACTGACTTCATCCAACTGTTTAGAAAAATACCCCACAGGTCTCTTCCAATTTCCCAACATTTGGGTTAGGACTCCTAAGGCTACTTGCTGCCTCTCACGTACATGTAGCTGAAAGGGTTTCTCCAAGTTTGGAAGTCCTAATGCAGGAGCTTCCATCAGTCTTTTCTGGATTTCATCAAACCCTTTTTGGCATTCAGCAGTCCATTCCAACAGCTCTTCTGGCCTTTTAATAGCAGCATATAATGGTTTAGCAATCAATCCAAAATTTGGGATCCACAGCCGACGCCATCTGGCCATACCCAAAAACCCTCTTGTTTCTTTGAGGTGGGTACCACAATTCTACAAATTGCTTCTTCTCGTTCTGCACTTAACTCCCTCTGTCCCTGCATTATGTCAAATCCCAAATACCGAACTCTGCCTTTTACTGTTTGTGCCTTTTTCTTGGAGACACAATATCCTGCAAGTCCTAAGAAATTCAATAAACTAATTGTAGCTTTAAGGCACTTGCTGTAATTATTTGAACCAATTAATAAATCATCAACATACCGTAACAAAGTTAGATATTCATTATCACCTTGCCATTGTTTCAATTCTTTTGCCAATACGTTACCAAATAATGTGGGGCTAGTGTTGAATCCTTGTGGCAGTACAGTCCAACATAATTGGGTTTTCCGTCCAGTAGTCGGGTTTTCCCATTCGAAGGCAAAAATGAATTAACTCTGTTCATCCACTGGGATGCAAAAGAAAGCATCTTGCAAATCTAAAACTGTAAAATACGTTATTTTCAGGGATAAAAGCAAGCAGCATATACGGGTTCGGTACCACAGGGTGGACATCAACTGTCTGAATGTCAATTTCTCGCAAGTCTTGCACTGATCTATATTCTTGAGAATTAGGTTTTCTTACCGGTAAGAGGGGGGTATTAAATTCCAATTGGCATTCTCGTAACAGTCCATATTCTAAGGAGTTGATAAATGGTTCCAGTTTTCTCGTCTCTTCCAGTTTTATAGGGTATTGTCTTTTTCTTACCAGTTGAACTCCAGGTTTCAATTCAATTCTAATTGGAGTTTTATTCTTTGCTCTTCCAATGGTATTACTGCATTCAGTGTTTCTTCAGGAATATTTGCCTCTCCATTGTTCTCACATTGAGCCAGCAAACATATCTGTGCCTTCCAAGCATTTTCTGGGGGAATATGTAACTGTACAGAATTTTCAGAGAAAGTTATTTGTGCATTCAATTTACATAATAAATCTCGCCCCAACAGTGGCAAGGGACACTCCGGCATGTAGAGAAAGAAATGAGTTACCTTAGTGTTTCCAACTGTGCACTCCATTGGTTGCAAAAATGATTTTGAGAGTTCTTTTCCCGGTGGCACCATTTACACTAGTTTTAATCTTATCTCATGGTCCCTGAAAGTCTGTATGTACAGAATGTGTTGCCCCACTATCTATTAAAAAAAATCTATTGTTTTGTTCCCCATCTTCACTGGAATCAGAGAATCAGCTGGGGAAACTTTGATTCCTCCGGTCCCCTTCAATCTAATCCTATTTCTGCCAGTACCTCAGTGGCTGCCTCCGTCCCTTTTTCCTGACTATTCGACCACGGACAATTTTTTTCCAAGGACCATCCCGCTTACAATAAGCATATTAATTAGGTCCTAAAGGGGTATCACACTGATTCCACCTCGAATTTCCACAGCTGCCTCCTCAGCCCCTAAATCCACTTAGTAAATTTCCTTTGTCTCTTCCTCTACCTCTCCCTTGTCCTTCTGACAAAGCAGCTAACAAGGAAGCCTCTAGCTGCCTTTTTCTTCCCCCCCCCGGCCTTNAGCCTCTAGCTGCCTTTTTCTTCCCCCCCCCCCGCCTTTTTTTTTTCCCCTGCTTCATCCACCTTTTGCAATTTCTTCCTAATGTCCAATGCCGACTGGCCAATAATCATCATATTAAACGATTTCATATTACTAGCATCATCCAGATTCAAATTTGTCCATTTTCGAGCTACTTCACACATTCTTTCTAATGATATTGCAGCCACCATTGATTACAATATCTTTTCAATTTATCTTTTGTCATGGGGTCCCCACCAAATTTATTCCAATGTATTAGGATGCATCCTAGAGGAGAACAAAGGGGTGCCTCCTGAGAAGCAGCAGAGTCCATTTTGGTACCCAATTTTCTTATTTGTGCGCCTTATGCTGATCAGGCTGCGCACCCTATAACAAGGGACGTCTCCCTTCGTTACCCAACTACCTAACACACTTTGCTTCCAAAGTGGGGATCGCCCCCACCAAATCTGTGCGCCTTACGCTGATCAGGCCGCGTGCACCTAGCACGTAGGACTTAAACAGGACGGGACGTCTCCCTCCCCACAACAGCTTACTGCTTCTCAAGAGATCTCACCTGTTCCCCCCTTTTCCCAATATTTGAAACTACCTCTTTCCAATAGCATTGCACCGTTGTGTCACTTAGCACCCGACTGCAGAAGAGGAGCTGATGGAGTTCCCGATCGATAGGTTGGTGCACGCTGGAATCCACTCAGTTCCCTTCTCCTGTCGGGTGCGGCAAGACGAACCGGGCAAGGCTGTCAGCGTGGTCCCATCTGGGTCACCAAAAACTGTTGTCCCAAAAGCTGGGGTTCGTTACCTGGTGTGCATCGCCTGATTTAGACAGAGTTGAGGTATTTTCCTTTATTACGTAAATGCGCAGATATGGGTGCCAGGTACAAACCTGCACACCGTTGATAGAAGCTAACAGTTATTTATACACAAGATATTAACCATCTAATACGTATTCATTATCCTTCTGTTCAATGATGGGTTAAAATTCTTCGCCTACCATGTAAATGACTATGCATGCCCACTATGGTTTTTGAGACTTTTACTTCCTTAACCTTTTGAGTCTGCAGGTTTCTTGAGCAGGTGGTCTTTGAGCCGGTGGTCGTGATCTGCCCCTGCCGGAATTACCTTTCCCCTCATTTTGCTTAAACTTGGCACCACTAAATAGTCCTTCACGGACCGTTAACAAGGCAGACTATCATTCACTTTGGGGTTTTTGTTCTAAGACAGATATCCCATTTCATTATGACATAGTATTGTTAAGATAAAACAACCTAAGTTAATCTTGATCGATATCAATATTTACAGAGTTTTAAAATAATCTGTGTATTTCACACAAAATAAATTAAGCTTCAATATATAAATGTTGCTCCTTATTAAGGGATAACGAATTGACTTGACAGGTGCATTTGGTACAGAGGAAAACCAGCGGCAGAACAGCTTCTAACAAATTCCAAGTTCCAGCACAAGCATATCACTACAGTAGGGTGATCCTGTTGTAGGCTCAAAGAGATCATAACTTTGGATCGTTGTAGTATCACATCTTACACAAATCCTATTAATCATCAAATGGAACTTAAGACTACTGTTAAACAGACTTGTTAAGTCACCGGAGTAGGACACCTATACAAAATGCTTCCCCATTTAGAAGCTAGCACACTCATTTGGGGTATCAAAAAACCCCAACCTAAAACAACCTCAACACACTACTACATCTAAAGGGCCACATTTACAAGTGATTTTAAAAACCTACAAAAATATGTCGATCGTGCTCACCTGTACTTGTAAGTTACGGATACCGAGACATAAAACATTGACACTATGTGTGTGTGTGTGTATATATATATAAAATAAAGACAGGGTTTACACATACTGTACAATTTTTATCTTGATATAATAAATGAACTTCTTCTTCCACACCAAACACTTTTCAGTAGGTGTATATATCCTTATAAAACGCTAGCTACACACCATATGCAAAAAAACCCTGCAGTTTGACATGTTTTTTACAATTTTATTGAAAACCAAGAGTTACATTTTACACTTAACTTCAGTTGAAGTTACAGCCAGTTTTAACATTGGGTCAATTTTCAGGTCTCCTCTTCTGATGCTCCCCCCCTCCACCTCTTCTCTCAGCATTTCCAACACTGGCTCTGCCCACATACTGTGAAGGGGGCAGAGGGACCAGGACTGAAGCAGTAAAGCACATTCTGATCTGAAGTAGGGCAGATGACACAAACAAACAGTGTGAAATTAACGTTTAAGATAGTCTGTTGGTTCAAGCCAAGCTCTATCAAACCCAGTTTATATTACCTAAATAAAAAGCAAGAAGTAGGAGTTTTTAATTAAGTTTACTTTGAATCCCTATCGATGTCCACCATATTATCTGTAACGCTGTTTCCAAAAACTTGGTATTCGTGAAATATAGATTTAGTAAAAATGCTGCACAGAACCCATGAAGGCATCAACACATCTGCAATGTTACACCTCGCCCAGCTGAGCCTCTTCAATTCCCATTTGAGGCGGCAGAACGGGATTCTTAAAAAGGATAAAACCTCTCAGGTTTTTCCATAAGTCTCCTTGGAAAAGGTCAAAGGCTTCAGCGCTTGAAGAAGCCCGAACTTAAACTGACTCCGGCAAGTTTCATCGAGAATCACTGTCTACCTCAACATCAGTACCTTCAGGGGCCCTAAACGAACTAACGACTGTAACATAAGGCAGGACGCTTTCCTTCCCTTCCCTGAACTAGAGGAAGACTTACAGAACCGCCAACGCGGGGGGGTTTGCAGGGCGACGAAGCCCCCCCACACTGCGCGGGTCCCCACCCTCAGGGCAGCCCTTCCCGCCCCTCCGGCCACGCCGGTCCCGAGCGGGGCCCAAGAGCACGTCAGGGGCGCAGCTCCTCCACGGGCCCACAGCTGGGCCTAGGCCCGGAGCGGCGCCGCGGGCCTACCTCAGCCGAGCAGCCCC
>WAAD01006091.1:506379-522898 GCA_013389945.1 Fregata magnificens
CGTGCCTCAGGCCGGGGCCGCCTCGCCTCGGCCCTTTGTCGTGAGAACGGGGAAGAGCTGCGAGGGCGCTGGGTCCGGGCGGGCTTCCGCCTGCGGGGGAGGCGCGTTGCTGTCGAGCCCCGCGAATGGCTGTGGGGCTGAGGGGAGTGGAGGCTTAGGCGGTGCCGTTCCCGCCGTGAGAGCCCCCTGCCGCGGCGGCCGGCAGGGAGGGGCTGGTGGGCGGCAAACGGCGCCTGCTTGGCGGGTCTCTCAGTACAAGAAAACGCGGCGACGCTCGGAGAAGGGTCCGAGGAGGTTTTGAGGAAATGCCGCTCTTCTGCCTCGAGTTATTTGGGCAGCATCTGAGACTCGGTCGCCAGGCGAGCTGTCGCTGCCCATCTTGTGAGACTCGGGGACGTGGCAGGGGGTCGAGTGTTAGATTGGGACGTTTCAGACATTTGTAGTTGTTTGTCATTTCTTTGTATGAACTGCCCCCTCAGACTAAGCCGCTAACACTTCAGAGAGTGTTCGTATTCTTGTCTTCTGGTACCAAAAAATTGTAGAAAAATCGGTTTTGAAAACATCGAAAAGAAGCGTTACTTATTTTCTGCTAAGGAGCCCTCTAAAATGATGTTTTGCTGAAGAATGGTTTTCATATTTATAAACTAGAGCACTTATACACACACAGAAATATGTTATACATTTAAGTTATATGTTCTTTAAAGAAAAATGCTTTCTAGTGTTTGTCCTAAGGTACTCTTGGAGCTGTTCCTTCTGACTAGAGTGGAAAGCTCTTAAATTTGTTTTGATAATTAAAAAAATAGGACAAAATGTCTATATCCATTTTCGTACTAGCAGTGTGACTATATCAACTGCTAGAACAGCAGCAGGAGTCAGGTTTTTAGGAAAATTCGGAGGCAGGGATGGTAGTCAGTGTAAAAGCTATTTCAGACTTGGACGTCAAGAGTAGGAGATCTTTTGTTTCTCTGAGTTTTGTGCCACAGGGTTACTTGCATTAATTGTAATTGTACGGAAGAGCATGCAGAAATAGCTGCATTCCTAAATTCAGTATGTTTTTCTGTGACAAACCATAAGATGAAAGATGATGGAGGGTTTTTTCCATTTGGATGTTGGTTTTGAAATTTTAAGTGGATTTGTTATATGATTAACTCTGGCTCTAGAGGACCTGTAAGAGTGAATGATCTTGCTTGCTGTTTTGCAGGATCAACCTAAATTGCCCAAATCATCTTCCATTCTGTGTTGAGCATCTCTTTGTTATTAATACTTTTGTAGGGTTTTGTGTTGTTGGCTTCATGCTGATTTTTTCATTTGTTGCTGTCTTTCAGATGGGACACCCAGGCATGCCACATTACCCTCCCATGGGAATGCACCCTATGGGTCAGAGACCACCAAATATGCCGCCAGTTCCACACGGTATGATGCCTCAGATGATGCCCCCCATGGGAGGACCACCAATGGGGCAGGTAAGGCCATTTTACAAGATTTTTCTTCTTTCTTTCTTTCTTCCCATAATGATGTCAGGTAACCCCTGAGGTAGGTAAGTATCATAGTCGCTTGCACATGGTAAGGTTAATAATTCAGGGTATTTTATGCCACCGTTGCTATCCATGCAGAAACTCTTCTCATTTGTAACAGGTAATTGATGCACCTCGTGTAATTTTAATAAAAAACAAATTACAGATTCATACCTATGGCTATTTACAATTAAAGCTTTTTGGTAGCTTGCCTTAGATTTTGAAGAAGTAAGGTTGTCTTACTAATACATACTACAAAAATGAAGTAGTGGCTCTTTTCAGAGGTAGTAATGGTAGAGAACTTCATGTTTCTTTAATTCTTGGGTAATTCTTACGTCTACACGGATGAAAATTGTAGGGAGATGCAAGGGAAGAACTAATTACGTTTTGAATTTTTCAGAATGCCTTCTTGAATCCTAGGGAGTGGTTTATAATTGTGTGTATGTACAGTTGTTGCTAGTGTCATGTGATTGAAAAGTAAACTTGGCCATTCAGATTGACAGGTGTGAACCTGGGTTGACAGGTAGAGTAGCCGGAATCATATCCGTGCTTTTTGCAAATTTAAAGCTTGTATTTTCAATAATCAAAGATCCTTTCCTGTGTGGTTTCTGATTAAATTCTGAAGTTCTAAAAACAGCAAATCTCTTTCTGGGTATAATAAAAATTCTAGTCATACTACTTGTGAGGATGGTTTGCACAAGTAGAAACTGAGTGTCATCAACTAGACCAGAGGGATAGAGTAGACCAGAGTAGACAGAGGATGGCAAGAAAGATTAACCCTTTGAGAAGAGCCCACAAGGTCATGCTGGCAATTCAGTGTCTTCCTTTGCAGTACCTTAGATAGGGCATGTGTCCTTTTTTTTTTTTTAGAGCTTCTGGTGTAAAAAACAATGCAGTTTTAAAAGATGAGAAGGATTTGACCGTTCGCATGATAGCTAATAGCGTGAGCTTTTGTGTGTGTTCATTAGAAACTTAAATAGCAATTCCATTTTATTCCTCTACTTAACAGTTCTTTTGTAGGTTCTGTTCCACTGTTCTCCCTCTCATAGATTGAATATTTCAGTCTTTAACATTTTAGCGAGCAATATAGAGAACTCGGGACTTTTTGGTAGACGTGGAGTAAAAAGCTAAGTGTAAATGGCATGGCGGAGGGGAGATTAGAGGCTCAGTTACCCTCCAGCCTTAAGGATGGGACAGGACGGTGGTATTCTCGCACAGGAACTATTGCGCTGGAAGTATCAGGTCATGTTGGCTTGTTTCCTTGGACAACAAGCTCTTTCTTCCAGCAGGTATCAGAGGTTTATTTGTGAGGCTTTGCAGGATGGGATGTTCTGTAGCTTGTTTTCTCCTTTCTGTGGTGAACCCCTGTAGGACAGGTACTTTGCATAGAGAATAGCAACGGCCTCCTGTCAGCATCATTCAGAGGAGGGTCTTTTCAGAAAAAAATTGCCCTCCTTACCAATTTTTTTTCCCTTTGCTGACTTTGGGTTAGTGTTACGCAGAAACCAAGCAGCACGCAGGGTTTCTTCAGGACCTGAGCCAGGGCTTGTAAGGAGTTTCACACGCTCAGAGCCCCCTTAGTTGCAAGTAGCGGTGGGGCAAGAGTGCTTTCTTCTCCTGCTTCTACAGGATGGCGAGGAGTAGGAGGGGCCGCCTTCCAGTCTTTCCTTCCTCCCTCACCCTCCCAAGAAAACCTTGTGGATTGAGGGTGGAGCAGTAGCCCTACCACATATCCCTGTCTCCGCACGAGATGCAAGATGAGGAGAGTGGTAACCTTATGCTCCCTGAAGATACAGGGGGATGGGGTCACTTGGCCAGCCTGCCAAGGACAATAAAGGTAAAGGGGCATAACTGAAAGGTTGAAGGGGGTTGGCTTCTCGAAACCTGTTTGGGATGAGTGGCCAAAAGTTCATGTTCGTAATGACCTAAATTATATATTTTGTTCATTTTGCCACTTTTTTACGGCTTGTTAGTTCTTAAAAGCCAGGATCAGCGAAAATAATGGCAAATGTGCAAGTTATTAAACACTTTTTTTTTACATCTTTTCAGTGCATCACTTCAGCAATGCGTAACTTCTGCATAACTATCCCTTTGAGACTATAAGCATAAATATTTGAGCAAAAGCTAGCTTATCTCAGTAGCAGTTCTGTCATTTTTTTGGTCTCATTGGACCACCCAACAAACTCAGATAAAAGTCTAGACTCAAACTTTGCATTTCTGTAGTGTGGTATGTCCCCCTTACCAAGTTCACGCTGTTACACAGTTTAATATTGTATGTCTATATTAAGGTTTTTTTCCCAGCACCTTTAAAAAAAGAGTTCAGAATTGTTTTAGAGCTTTGATGTTCAAATTTAATAGCTCTCTTAATCTTGAAGTTGTTTGCAGAAATTCATTCTTCTAGTATCCCTGTACAGTGTTTCTTCCTATTGGTGAGGTAAGAGGAGACAGTTTGAAAGTTGTCAAAAAATGTGAGCAGAACTAATCTTAGACTCTGAGTGTACCTTTCCTTTGTTTGGTTTGTTCCATGTGGCCTTGGAATTTTGCAGAACTCTTTCCCAACCTTTATTTTTCCTGCTTTAACTTAGGATTTCAGTAATAGCTTATTAGCGGATCACCCATCTTATCATTTGCTCTTGTTCTTTCGTAGTTTAAATGGTCATCTTTATTAATATTTCATATCAGACTTTGGAATACTCTAGACATGTTATTCCTAATGTCGATTTTGTAGGAGTGTAATGAAGGGAATCAGAATTCTATACACCTATCTTACTTGTTGTTGCCAAGTGCTTAAAAGGGGTTTTTTTGCATTAAAAACTAGTACCAGATAATTGTTTTTAAATAAAAATAAAAGAATCCTCATATTTTATGTTTAAAATATCATAAAACATATCTGAAATACTATTTAATTATAGATGCCTGGAATGATGCAGTCAGTAATGCCTGGAATGATGATGTCTCACATGTCTCAAGCTGCTATGCAGCCTACGGTTCCGGTGAGTTTAACTTAACTTTTCTGGTTTTTAAAAGCTCTTTGTGTCAGTTCCTGTCGTTACTTCAGTATGGGTATGCCTTTGTTTTCTTGAATTGGATTATGGAAAAGGTATTGCTAATTGCAATGAAGTTTTATCTAGCTCTTGAATTATTGTAAGAAATAAGATTTCTGCAAGAGGTAGAGCTGGTGATAGTTGGTGTCCTATGGATTTTCATCAGCCTTTAAAGTCTCCTCTGCATCTGCGTCTGCTTTTCCCTTCTTTTTTCTGTCTGGATTCTGCTTCCTGTAATGCTTCTCGCACCCCTGGCTGCCTCCCTTGTCCCTCACCGGCTTGTAGCTTGGCAGGAACGAGTGTGAACTCTGGCTCTTTGGAGGGAGGGCTAATTGTCTGACTAGTATATTTCTGATTTTTCTTAAAGTTTCTGAAATTCAGCGCATTTGAGATCTTGAGTAAAGTTTGCTGAAATTGGTAAAGGTATGAAGAAGTTATTTGGGTGGAAATGGGAGAGGGAAGAGTTAACAGACATTACAGATGAAGTCTCTCTCTGAAGTGGGAAAGGCTAAATGTCTTTCCTATTAACATAATCTTTTCAGAGATTTAAAGTAACTGTAGGAGATCCACTTAGTTCTTTCCACTTAAATTTAGAAAGAAATTATTTTTTGTTTTCTTACCATGCAGATACTGCATCCCCAAGTCAGATTTCAGCCTTGTAGAACTCTGAATTTTTCTATAGTGCTAAGCACAAAACTTTTGCTACTGCTTTTGTTGATTATTTTAAAAAATAAGTTGGTTAATACTCCACTTGTTTTTTTCGTTAAGGGTGTGCTGAAAGAGATCTTTAATTCATCTACTAAATATGCTATGTGTAACTAGATGTATTGTGTTAAGCAGTCCCATCTGCCCTCTGGAGTAATGAGAGAAAGACCATGAAGATACTAAGTTTCCGCAAAATAAATAGAGAAGGAACTGTTAGGAAAAGGATGTAATGCCACCTTGACACGTGCTAGATGACTGAGAATTCATACCAGAGAAAGGATGTGAATTATCTTAACAGTGGAGAAAAACTTAAGTTCAGTGCTTTATCAGACACTAGAGAATCTGCCTGTTAGTTATGAGTTTGTTTCTCACTGCTGGTCTCTGTTTAATGAGATCTGAGTGTATGTTACAGCCTTAGTGTAATTTAAGTAAAAGTCAGTAACTCCTTAGGCAAATTCTTGGGAACTGTGGTTCATTAGTTCTTGTGCTCATGTAGCCACTTTCTAATGCACTAAATATTTTGGAAGCTGCCAAGTAGGAAGGATGTTAGTGATTTTCCTCCGTCTCCCATAGAGAAGTTGTTATGAATTTCTGACAAGTGATGCTCACGAAAAATTTTGAAAGAATTTCAGACCTTCAGGGGGGAAAAAAAAAAAAATCTTAAAAATGCTATGGCCAAAAGAGACTTAAAAGGGAGGGATCGGTGCTAGAAGCAGTCTGATTTTGAATTTTACTCTATATTTTTACATATTCTGGCAAGAGGGCAGATCACTTGGTTTTCTAATACTGGATTAGGAATCAATTCTAATTGAATTCAGTCTGTGGATACATGGTATTTAGGAGGCAAAGCAGCATGGCAGAGGGCTCCAGCTGTTAATTTTGCCCTTAACCCTCTTGGCAGCGATAGTAGGAGCTCACACCTTTGCGGACGTGTATGAGAAGGCATTTGTCTGTCATGGCACCATTCTCTTACCTCTGCTATCACGTGTGTACCACAGCCTTGAAAGTGTTTCAGAAATAAAAGAAAGATTTTACCACTTCCTAATTTAAAATAATTTGTCAATGAGTAAAAAGTCATGATCTTCTTTGCAGCCCTGATCATTTGCTTGGTAAACTTAATGAGATTATTGATTTGTTGTAATTTTGGCTCTCTGGTGGAAAATACCTTCTCCAAGTGTAAAACGTAATCTGAAGCTCATCGAGGCCAACTGCGTGATTTATACTGATGTCAGGGCTCTTTGGTCTTGACTGTTTCATCCAAGTGTGGTGCTCTTTCAGACCACTGCTATGCAGGTTCACTACCTGTCTTGTGATCTACAGAAGTGTTTGCTTCCAGAAAGCTGATTAGAACCAGTGTAATTCCTAAAAGTGATTATTTCAGTCAGATTAGCGCTCTTACAATACACAGCAAATTAGAACGGAATTTGGAAAAGTAACCATAGGCACAAGCAAAGAAACATGTCAGAAAGGTTACTTACTGGAGACACAAATTTAACTACGGCCTTGCTTAACTGACAGTACTTATGCTCACGGACATATGCATGCACACAGAGTAGCTGAGGGGTTTTTAATATACAGAATGCACTTTAAAGGCCTGCATTTCATTGATGATTCAGCTGGTTTAGTCCTATTGGATAAGATCAAACATCATTGATCAAATACTATTTCTTTTCTCTTTTTAACAAATTTTACTTTTTTACTTGAGGAATTTTTTGTTAATAAAGTTTGTAGAAGAGAGCTGAAAGATAAACCCTAGCAAAAGATAAACCTGCAAGCTATATTTTTGTGTACAGAAAAAGAAAGAAATTGGGAAAACTCTAGTTGAATTCTGTTAATCTTTTTCCTTAGTTTGAAAGAATTTCAAAAAGGATATCTGTAAGAGCTTTTGTTATCTACAAGCAGTTTTATGAATTCAACAAATTCAACATTAGTATGTTCAAAGGCTTCTGCCACATAATTATAACAGAAGCCTACTGAGCTACTCCAGTAGAAATTCAGAATCTCTCTTCACCCCCACCCCCCAACCTACTCATTTGGGAGATAAAGATGTGTATTGGAAAGATGGCAAGGGACCCCCTGGTGTAGTTTATTTTATATATTGCCTTTCTGAAAAGTAGCTTGATGTTCCTAATCGCTTCTTTAAGGAGTGGTAATCATTAAGTGGGCGATGGGAAGCTAGGAGTCCATATTTAAGGCAGTAGAGCATTTTGTTGCTGAAAGTACTTGTTTGGATATGTACTGTATTTATTGATGATTTAATCACAATTATACTCACTACTTAAATGTCTGTTGATTGTTTCTACAGCCAGGGGTGAACAGTATGGATGCACAAGTAGGTAAGTATAAACAATTAGTTACCATTTCAAAATATTTCACCAAAATTAGGTGAAGTATTTAAAAAAAAAATTATACTTTTCTGTAAAATGTGATTTAGCATTTCAGTAACTGACATCTTCATTGATTCCCAGAAAAACTTTTTTTTCTTTCAAACACTGATTAATTAGAATCTTTTATAGAAAAATAAAGCAACCAACCCCTTTTTAAAATTATTTTTCTTAATTTTATTTTTTAGGTGTAACACCTCCTGGAACTCAGGTAAGTGAAAACCAAAACTGTAGAAGATTATAATAGCAGTGTGGTGTTGTGCATACATGGCTTTACAGGTTTAAATGAAAACCTTGTATCTTATTTTTATTCTTATATGGAGCTTCTTTGCTTATTTGACTGTCAGTCTGTAATTAATGCTAAAATTAATAGCTCCAAGTGTGTTTCTTATTTGTCAGGTAGATATGGTTTTCACGATCTTTTTGTGTGAATGTAGTATTTTGTTATTTAAAGAAATTTAAGCTCGAACTAAAGTAGGTGTGCATTTCTGCTGTATTCCTAGTTCTTCTAGTATGCAGGACAGCAATATGAGGTGTTTGTTGTGGTGTTTTTAGGTCTTTTTGCCCTACCTGAGCAGCAAGTGAATTGTAGCCTAGATGCCTATGTTACTTTAAAGCTGACTGTTTTTGGATTTAAATCGTTGCAAGTGTTGGGCTAGACAGTTACTCGGGGTAGGGTTGGGGTTTTATTTGCGCTGAAGAAGATGGAAGATTGTTCCTCTTTCTGTTTTTCCTCTTCTTTTTTTTTTCTTTTCTTTTCATTTGTCCTTCCATATCAGTTTATAAGCAGATTTTTATTTTACTTACGTTTGGGTAACTTTCTGCCTGTTACATATTAATGAATATTTTGCTTTGGCAGTTCTAATATGTATAGCAGAATTCAGTCGCGATGATTAAGCCTTCTTTGCTGTTCCTTAATGCAGCTGTGCTTAGTAGGAGAAGCCAGGTCAAGGTTCTGGTATTGTTCAGTCCCATGTGATTTATTGGAACCCTTATTAGCATTGTCAGCTTACTGAGAGTTTTGTTACCAAACACTTTAACAATAAAAAGAAAATAGCCTGTATAGTTACCCGTAATAAGTTTGAAAACATCACTGTGGCTTTTGAAGAATATAAAGTACTAACCTCAAAAGAATGGTTATCACTACTTCATCAATTTTGCTGCTTGTTGGTAATTTAGCTTAACTTCTCCCCCCAAGAAGTCTTGACATTATTTGAAATTTGCCTTTGTTAATGTCCCCTTCCATGTTTGTGGGAACATAGCATAATTCAGTAGCGTAAGTAAGAATAAATATTGGGTAGGTTGCATGGAAGGTGATTTAATGTAGGTTGAACTTGTAAACAGCAAGGTGGCTTGCAGACCAAATTTACTTCATTAGGTGATTTTCACTACTCTGCCACCTTTCCATCAGATGGGAAATTACTGATGGAACAGAACTGGTGCTGTATATCTCAATATTGAAACTTTTGAATTGTGAATTAATGTAACTTTGTATTGAGGTAGGCAGGTCATCTGGAAGTAATCTCAAATTTTACATTTGTCTTTCATGGCATCTTGAATGACCATAAATAACTTTCAGTGACCATCAGATTTCTATTTAAAATTTTGTAAATATTAAATTACTTCTCTAGAAGATCTCCCAGACATTTACCTTTAGTTTTCAAGATGATGAAGAAAATAATTTGGCTAGATAACTAGGAGGTGGAATCTGTAAAAATAGTCATGTGGCCTCAAAGATACCCCATTGTAAGTTCTTTGGGGTTTACTTCAAAATTTGGGGACCTTGTACCTAGCTTAATTATTAAATATCGGTGAATATGAGTTGTCCTTTTATTTCTGAGATTTGCATTCTGTGTAATTGAACAAGGGAATTGGACCTATAAGGAAGTTGTTTCTCCTCAGCCATATGCAGCAACTGAAACAGAGTAGATGGCTAAAGCTGTATTCCGCCAGTCCTAATTTCAGAGAGTTCATGTAAACTGTTGATGAAAAGCAGTAGGAAGGTGCTGCTGAGTTCACACTGAACTCTTGAAGTCAGAATCTTCTTGAAGCAAATTTTCCTTAGTTTTGAAAATATTGTGTGCTTCTGGGATTTTCACTTGAAGGTGTTAGGGACCGATCACATTCACTTTTGTTTTCTTTTCTGATGGTAATTGGCTGCCTGGATTGCTGAATGGGAGGGGGATGTGAGAGACTCTTAATAGCTCTTGTCACAAAGAAGTAGTTTCTTGAAAACAATACTGACTTAAATGTGTTTAGATTTTGGCTTGCTCTCTCTCCTTTGCTGATGAATTACTTAGTATATTTAATATACACATGCAAATGAAAAACAAATATTAACCAGAATGTCTTTTCAGAGCTCTGTTTTGTTTCACCCTCAGACAACACATCCCGTAGTTTGTGCAGCCCAGCAAACTGCCACAACCAACAGTTCTGTTAATGAAGAGCACTCTAAACAGGTTTATCTGCTTTCCACTTGTATTTAACTTTTTAATGGCTTTTGATAGCATCTCAGTCAGCAATTATTGTTCATCATTAATGGTATCTTTTATTTTTCCTAGAAATCTACATGGACAGAACACAAATCACCTGATGGAAGAACATATTACTATAATACTGAAACAAAGCAGTCTACATGGGAGAAGCCAGATGATCTCAAAACACCTGCTGAGGTAAATTAAATTCAGATGAAGATTACTGTACTGTGTGAGTTTGTGTGAATGCAAGAATTTACTAGCAAAACTATCATGCAGGAGGATAGCTGTGCCAATAGATTTTCTTTTTTGTGTCCAATGGGAGCAGACTTTTCAAATAAGAAATGTTGCTAAATGTTTATATCGTGCTCCTTATGTTGGTAGAACTTGAGGCTGCAAAATGGACAAAACTCTCAACAGTTTTTCTCAATTTTTAGATAAATTTTCCTTATTAAAAAGATGGCAGTCTTTAATATTTAGATAAGTAATGTGTTTGTTTATCACTAGGGAGGATTTTCCTTGGAAATTATATGCCTTGTATTTGTTGATCCTTAAGTTATTTCTTAGCGTAGTGTTTGTGGCTCACTTCTAGCTATCCTTTTACTTTTAAAACACCATTGTAAGTTTGATGTTATGTTTCTGTTTTCTGTCCATTAGCAATTGTTGTCTAAGTGTCCCTGGAAAGAGTATAAATCTGATTCTGGAAAGCCCTACTATTATAATTCCCAAACAAAGGAATCGCGCTGGGCAAAACCCAAAGAGCTTGAGGATCTTGAAGGTAACGTTAACAAAAATGAGTAGGGAGGGTGGCAGTGAGTTGCAAGCTGAGCACATGCATGACTTTTGGCAAAAACTTGGTATCAAAGCGTAGCAGTCAAACTTGTGTTAGAAGTGAAATCTATTGACATAAGCTGTATGTAGTAGGGTTAATGCAGTCTGTGATTTCTGTGGAGTAGTCTTGTCGCCTGTGTCCTCATCACCATCCCTTTTGCCACTATACCCTTAGTTCTTCCCTATTTATGTGGCGGCAGCATCAGCTCCCCCTCGTGTCCCTGAACAGGAACTGCATGAGGGTGTAACGTGCTGTGGCTTGTTCAGGGCTATGTGCATGCTCTCTGTGTTAGCAGTAGGTAATGCTTCAAGTCTGTCTTCGTTTTAGGGCTGTTGTAGGCTTTGACTCTTACTTAGCCACCAATCCTTTGGAAACTTGTAGGAACTCAGAAGGATTTAAGAAGGGGTTTAGGTTGATGGGGGAAGACGAGAGGCAGAGGGGCGACCGTACTAATCCTCGCTCACTTGGGAAACCAGGGTAGAAGAGTGCTGGACGTCTGTAATACAGTGTAGCTTATAATTGAGTAAGAATTACGTTTTGTTTCGGTGTCTTGGAAGAATTTTGAAAACAGTAATGTATTTTATACTCAAAGCAGTGGTACTGGCTGTCTGCCGAAAGCCAAAATTGGGTGTAAGGATTTGCTTAGGTATCAATTTGCTTTTAATTTTTGACAAAAATTGTTTTGATAAACTATGATGTGGCAAAAATATTAGTAGGGGTTTTTAATGCCCTTCTGCATTATAAAGGCAGTGTCCCCTTTTGTACAAATGTCATATGATGCTGTGCTCGTGTTTCTCACTTTTAGCACGGTTTTGTTTGGTATTGTAAGGGAAATAAGATCTTGATGAAAAATCTACAAAATCGGCTGGGGTAAGAAATGAGTATTTTAAAAAAGTACTACAAAGAGTAAGCATCAGTGACTACTAGAATAAAAAAGAAGGAAAGATCTGGGTCAGTAAACCTGACTTTATCTGTTCTTTAAACTAGGCTGTTAAAGTAGAAGTAATTATTTTAAACCAAGAAGTTGTTTTTTATATACCCCAATCTTTATTTAATGGGATTTCTAAATTTTGTTTTAGTCTGAATTGATCTCAGTCTTTAAAGGGCACAATTATTAAAATTATTGATAGTAACAAAAATATTTAAAGCTATGCTTTTTTTAAGTGATGTTGACAGTAGCTTTTTACCATGCATATATAAACTATTTTTGAAGCTGTATTTTGATTGTTTTTTCCCCTTTCTCCTCTAGCAATGATTAAAGCTGAAGAAAACAGGTATGTGCTTAATGGTATGCTAATGTTTTTTACATTAGGCTGCCTATTGTTTCTTAAAAATGGAATCTAGTCCTTGAATCTTAAAACACTCTCCTTGCAGCTTTTCATTCCAAATAGTGGCTTTAATATATAAAAACTCAAATAATATATTCTAGTTTTCTTTTTAACTGGATCGATGTACGTAGATACAGTTTCAGTAAAGCATTTCCGTTCTCTGAGCTAAGATTGTTTTGTGTTCTTCTGAGATGCAATCTTTGTAACTAGACCTAAACCTCTCATTTCGTACGTTATTAACTTAAGCTACAGGTTTCCCTAAACCATTAAGTTGTCCCATGCTTGTATGTGACTGTTCCTGTTTTTTGATACCTATAGCACAAAGCCCGAAGAATCAACTCCAGCAACATCTGCTCCAGCTGCTGCAGCAGAAGCAACAAACGCAACCTCCACCGCCACAACTGCTGCTGAAACTGCCGCAGCTGTTACTACCACCACTGCTGCTTCTGCAGCAGCAGCAGCCCCTGAAGCAGAATCTGCTGCAGCTTCTTCTGTGGTAGAAAATGAGAGTACTGGCACAGCCGCAGCTGAGGAACAGGGACAAGCAACTTCTGCACCTGCTGCGCAGGAACAGAGTGGGGAAACTGCAGCTAATGCAGCAGATGACTCTTCCAAGCAGGAGGCTTCAGCAGAGTAAGTGAAATTACAAAGCATGTGGCTTTGCTGCAGTTTTGTATTTCTTCTAGAATGTGGTTTATCGTCAGTTGTAGGTGGCCAGGCTTCTTTGACAGTTAGCCGTTTCTTCAGTGAAACGTGAGCATGAATCAATGGCAGCAGAGAAGAATAATGAGTAAGAAAGAGAGGAAGAAGTATTAAATCTATTTTTAGAAAAATTAACACCCTCCCTTTGCCAGCCCTCTCCCAAAGCTCTTAAACTCTACAGAGAACATAGTGGCTTGAACATTTCATGCATTTTTCAATAGCTGTAAGAGTTTCCCGGGGTAACATTATGTGCGTACCCTGTATGTTTCCTCTGCCATAGATTTGTGCAATTGGCTATCGTTAGAAGAAAATGCAATACTAAATAGATCTTTGTCTGTTCCACCAGAAATTAGATCCTTTGGTTTTTAATAATGGAGAATTGGTTATGTGGAGAATTATAGCTTATGATTTTTATCATTCAAGAAAAAAAAAAAAAAACCTAACAAAAAAAAAAACCACCCCACCACGCCGTGGGGGATTATAGCCATCAGGAGATAATTAAGGGCAAGAGACATATTTTTAGGCACTCCCTTTTATATTTTTTTAATATATTTTTTTTTCTGCTAAATTTCAACATTATATTTTTATTAATCATTTCTAGATAACTTGAGCAGATAGCCAGTTGCATAAGTGATAATACTTTTCTGAAATAGTTTGCTTTTTTGATCAGTTACATATGATGTCTGTAAGAAAAAGTCTTGTACAAATTGTGGTGTTTTATCATGTGTAACATTATTATTTTTCTTTGAGTTGCTATTTAAAAAACTCATTCTATCTGATTATAGTGGTTTATGACTCTTCAGTGGCTCTAACTTAGAAAAAAACCCTGCTTAAATAATAAAATTATTGATTTTTGTGTATAGTGCTGCCTCAAAGAAAGAGGACGACGATGCCCAACCAGTTAAAAAAACCTATACATGGAATACAAAGGAAGAAGCAAAGCAAGCATTTAAAGAACTGTTAAAAGAAAAGGTATTTCAGTCAACTATTCTTCATGCTTTATTGAACTACAAAAACTGCATTTGCCAGTAATTGCTAGACTTTTTTTTTTTTTGTGAAGAATTTCTCACTCTTGTGTCCTAGACAAGAAATGAGGGAAAAGAACGCTTTTTTCCCCAGCTCTTTGGGTGAGTGGGGAGGTGTTGAGTTTTCATCAGGGCTCTCAGTTCAGTTTTTTCTTATTTTCTTCCTCTTACATGATCCCCACACTGTAATGCAAACTTGTAGTCTGGTCTTTGTCCAAAATTCAAACTGGAGCAGTGAGTGATTTGACAGATAGCTTCACTAGATGCTTCAGAGGCAGACAGTGTAGAGGTTCATGTGGGAAAAGGGCAAACTGTTAGATTTAGTATGCAGTGTTTCCATAAACTAGTATGATCTAAAGACACATTTTTTCCCTATGAAGTAGTAATTCTAAAACTAAGTGTTGTGGAAATTATGGTTGTTGGTATTTTTGTCTGACAGTGAGGTACATTTCTAATAAAGTGTTGCCTGATGGCCTGAGCCCTCAATCTTTTATCTTTGTTTTAAAGATGGAGATGAAGTGGGAGTAAAATGAGACTGGCTTTGGCTTTCCCTCAGAGTATATGGGACCTGGTTGTGTTTTGTCTAGTGAGTCAACATAGTTGTATAGGAGACAAACTTCCAGAAGAGTTTATTGTAGAAATAGCAATAATCCCCAAAGTACCTTGTTTTGTTTTCCATGTTGACTATTAATAAAATAAAAAAAAAAAGTGACAAAGAATGGTGTCATAACCTCGAAAGTGTAGTGTGCTTTTTTTTTTTTGTAAGGGCTATTTTTTAAGGAATCTGTCATTGTTGGATGTTGGTTTCATGTCTAATCGGTTAATGATTTAATGTCTTCACAGCGAGTACCATCCAATGCTTCTTGGGAGCAAGCTATGAAAATGATCATTAACGATCCTAGATACAGGTACTGCTTGATTCTTTCCTCATTACATTTCTACACAAATACTGTTTTAGACAGTTTGACTTTACTGATGTAACTTTTGATTGTTTTAATAGATATTTGTGCATTTGTGAACGTGTACCATTGTCAGGGAACTTCGTTCCTTTACTACATAAAGAAATGCAAGTCCTAGGCTTAATTTTACATTTGGAAAAGATGTGGCAGTTGTTCTGTTTTATACTCATTAAATGATTTTTTTGGGAATAAAATCATGCATTTACAATGACAGAGCTAAAGACTTTCTAGGTTGCTTTTGTAAATGAGTGGCTGCTGTAAACATTGGCAGAACAGTGGTTGATATCCATGATAAAAATAGTATTGTAATGTGAAATGTGTAAATGCAACCTGAAAGCATGATAGTAGCTTGTGTTTTATTATTAACCGCTTTTATTAGTAAGTGCTTGTTTTTATTGCTTTTTTGAAATGATCTTCCATAATCCTGAGGGAGAGACAGTGTGATGACTGGCCATTTAGGTTATATTTCATTTTGTCCCAAAAATCTGGATCATTTGAATCTGTTATCTTTTGGCTCTCTGGTTTTGTTTTTCTAATTTAATTCCCTTTTGTATAATTGACATTGTTTTCTTTCTCTTGATATGAAGTGCTTTGGCAAAATTAAGTGAAAAAAAGCAAGCCTTTAATGCTTACAAAGTTCAAACAGAAAAAGAAGAGAAAGAAGAAGCAAGATCAAAATACAAAGAAGCTAAAGAATCCTTCCAGCGTTTTCTTGAAAACCATGAAAAGATGACATCCACAACAAGATACAAGTAAGACTGATCTTAAATGAAGTTCCAACCTTCGCTAGCTTGCCGAGTTAATAATCAAATCTTGCTGGCTTGCTCTTTGTGAATGCTAGCCTTTGTATGCACTCAGCCTGGAAAAGCTTGTGACTAAGATTTTTATAGGAACACAAATATTCTCATTTTCATAGACCCAGGCAAAAAGCTAACTCAAATGAGTGGTGTGCTGATGATAATGGTTTGAGCTTCTAATAAGTAGAAATATAAGATAACACTGAGAGGAGTTTTATATTGCGTCTGCTGTTAAGAACAAAGTAGTTCCGATAGCTTGTTTATGGAAGTTCATGCCCAAAGGGAAGTGTATCTGATAAGCCTGTCATGGAAAGTTTCGTATGTCTGATTTCATGTTTGCTAGAACAGTGGCCTGAACATGTGCTAGCCCTCAGATAAAAATACTAATGTAATGCACTGCAGGTGAACTTGCACTTCTATGGAGAGGAGCGTATAGTGGCATCAGCTTTAGTTTTTAACTCTTTCCTTCATTTATAACAGATAGAAAGCTGTCACAGAAAAAGTTGCTGAAGACAGAAAATTAGGGAGATGTCATACAAAAAGCATTACTACTTAAAACAGAGTTCATTTAATGTTATCGTAAGCCAGTGGTTCAATATAAGTCAGTGTTCACCAATAAATGATTGTCTGCTTTTTCTTTGTTTTGTATAGAAAAGCTGAACAAATGTTTGGGGAGATGGAAGTCTGGAATGCGATATCTGAGCGTGATCGTCTTGAAATTTATGAAGATGTCTTGTTTTTTCTGTCTAAGAAAG
>WAAD01006091.1:522927-535374 GCA_013389945.1 Fregata magnificens
CTTTTTTCACTTGTTATCTGTAAATCAGGGGCAGTCAAAATGCAAACAGAAGGGGAGGAATCTGTAGGAAAGGCATGGAGAACCAAATGAGAATGTTGCTGCGTTACTGTGAACCATATACTGCTTACAGGGTACAGGTCAGGTTACACCCTCTCCCAGAGAGAGAGAGAGAACAGAAGGGAAACAAGGTTTATCAACTATGAGACACTGTAGAGAGGGGCTCTCTAGTTTAGAAAGATGTGGTGGGGGAAGGGGACAAAGAAAAAAAGCATTGGTGGAACTCTTCAAAACTATGACTGGTTTTGTAGAGGTGAGTTTGGACACAGTTGTTCCTTACTTCTCATTATACAGTGCATAAGGGTTATTCAGTAGAGGTGATGAATCTGTACCTAAACAAACTATTGGAAGCTCTGTTCCTGCACACTACACAACTGAAATTGTGGAACTAACTGCTGCAGGGTAACATTTTGGAGATCAAAATTTCCTGAAAAGCTACCTGTCTGAAACTGGGCAATCATGCTAGCAGTAGATTGCTCTTGTTATCTTTCCCTCGTTCATTGCAGTCTGCTGGTGGACAAGATCAACCCCTGATTTGACTCTGTATGGCAGATAAAATGGCAGTTTCTTTAAAAGGTCTTGTTTTTATTGAGATATGTTGTTGGGAATTTTTCAATGTGTTTAATTTTTAGTATGATTTTAATAAATGATATGAAGGCCTTTGTTCTGAACTGCTCTGAATCAGACTGTGAAACTGTCACTGGCTTGTTACAGAAAGCTGTGTTTCCTTTAACCTCCGTGGTACCATACTGACTGTGAGGATCTGGCCCTAACTGTATATGGTCAGTTTGGCTTCACTGCAATTTGGTAGTGATGCTAGCACTCACCAACATCCTTGGGTACATGGAAAACAGGCAATTAGAAACAAATTGTGTAGCAAGACTGTTTCTGAAATTGATTTAAGCGGGACTAGCATTAAGGTCCACACTCGCTCAAAAAGCAAAACAAACAAAGAGGCAAGCCATCCAAACAGTACTGCTTAAGGAATTGTGTGTGATTAGCATGTCTGGTTTAGATCTGGTCTTCAGCAGCACAGTGGGCTGTGGTACCTTGTTGTAGCACTGACTGTTTACTGAATGTACCGGCAGTTTCCTAGCAGTATCTCTAAAAGATGAACACCCTTTCATGAGCTTTTCCCATCTGTCGGGAGCAGTCAAGAGATAATAGTACTGAAAGGGTTTATCTGGATGCAAGTAATAATAGTATGCAAAAACTGTATTTGGGTTCAAATACTATTACGTTGATTTACGTGTAAATGAAAGATTTGATTTTGTGTTTTCTTGGAGTACAAACTTGATACTCATGTATTTTTGTCTGTACAACCTCAAATTTAACAAAAAACAAACAAACAAACAAATGCATTTTCTCCTCAGGAACAAGCCAAACAGTTACGAAAGAGGAATTGGGAAGCTTTGAAGAACATACTAGATAACATGGCCAATGTCACTTACTGTACTACTTGGTCGGAGGCTCAGCAGTATCTGATGGACAATCCTACATTTGCAGAAGATGAGGAACTTCAGAGTATGTAAAAAGTCTATGTGTTTCTTTTGGAAGAGGGAATGAATTTGTCTTTAGCAGTGAGGACTCCTGATTCGGTATGGCTTGCTCTTGCCCACTGCAGAGCCACTATGATAGCTGCCAAGCAGCCTGTGTGAAGGACCCTGTCTTGTTTGGTTCCTAGGAAACAGGTGTCAGCTTCAAAAATAGTTACTGGTTCATCTTAATGATAAAGCAAAAGATACCTTTTTTGTCGGGATTGAATTGCCTTTGTAGTTGTTAGCCTTTGAAATTTGAAGTATTATTTGATAACGTAATCTGTGTTGCAAATACTTACACTACCTTTGCTAGACTGAGTGAGGTCCCGCGGTGTTTGCTTTCCTAGAAAAATACTTGGTTTTACTCTTCTAGAGTAAGAAGGCAGTTTTTCCATTATGAGGATGTTTTTCTTATAAATGAGTTGATCCTGTATTTTAAAAGCAGCATATGCATTTACACAGCTGCTAAAGTTTGACAAAGATGCTCTGTGTTCTTACCTGTCCTGTGTTTTTAAGATACCCATGGTAATGCAGGGGGGATGCACAAGTGCTCATCCACAATACTTTTCTCATAAAGGATTCTGTGCCCTGTATTGGCAATAATAATTTATCCAGGTTGGGGGAGGTTGGTTCTGGCTGCTGCGCAGGTCTTCGTGTATTTCAGTGCTCAATGAAGCTTCCACTCACAGTAACAACTGGCAACCGTTATCTCATAGTAAGAAACTTTCTACAGCTAGTTGGAAGAAATACCTAATTTTTACTCTTACCACTCCTTTGTTATCTGTTGCTAGACATGGATAAGGAGGATGCACTGATCTGTTTTGAGGAACATATCAGGGCATTGGAAAAAGAGGAGGAAGAAGAAAAACAGAAAAGTTTGCTTAGAGAACGAAGGCGGCAGCGTAAAAATAGAGAATCTTTTCAGGTTGGTGGACTTTCTTTTTCTGTCCTAGATGTGTCATGTGGTTCGATATTCTATGCAGTTTTTTTATTTCTTAGGGTAGGCTAACGGGTGTGTATAATGCATCAGTTATCAGCATTGTAGCATTTTGTCTGCTGTATAATACATCTGTTTGCCAGAAAGCTGCAAGAGTAGGGGAAAGTAAGAGGAAATAGATTTGAATGGGAAGGAAATACAACTGGAACACTGTAAACGGTGGAGGAAAGCAGGAAGAAAGGATGATGTAAAAAATGGGGTTTTTTTCAATTGCATTTTAACAAAAATGGAATTCCAACTATCAAGAGTATCCTTCCAGCTGTTAGCCAACTAAAAGTATGAGGAGTGACTATAAATTTCCATTTCACTTGTATTTTGTAGCTATTTTTAGATGAACTGCACGAGCATGGACAATTACATTCAATGTCCTCTTGGATGGAGTTGTACCCAACCATAAGCTCTGACATCAGATTCACTAATATGCTTGGTCAACCTGGTAAGAATACTGTCTCTTCCAACCCTGTAGAAAGTAAGGTAAAGGTCTTGGATTTGGGGCAGAATAGAGCAGGGTTATTTGTATATTTTCTAAATGTTTAAAAAAATGCAGCTCTTTTATTAGAGCTAGCTTTTGACTTATCTAGTTTTTTCATCAGGATCAACAGCACTTGATCTTTTCAAGTTCTATGTTGAAGACTTGAAAGCACGTTACCATGATGAAAAGAAGATAATAAAAGATATCTTAAAGGTGAGAGGGGGAAATGCTCCGTTATGTGATTTCTTCTTTTAATGCCTAATATATCATTCAAGTGAACTCTTTGCTACTGGGAGATGGGATTTCACATTGTGTTAATGTCGTGTGCGTTAGCACTGAAGTGAGAGTTCCTGACTTACCTGATGCCAAAGAAGTAATTTTCTTGCAGGATAAAGGATTTGTGGTTGAAGTGAATACTTCTTTTGAAGATTTTGTTACGGTCATCAGTTCAACTAAAAGAGCTACTACTTTAGATGCAGGAAATATCAAGCTGGCTTTCAACAGTGTAAGTACTAATGTATAGGAATGTTCAAAAAAAATTGTAATATGAAATCTCTTGTAAAAAGAAGAATTGGCACTTACTTTCACTGTATTGCTATGACTACTTTCATAATATTTAAGAGCAATGCTTGCTTCAGAGTTGCTTATCCTGATATCAGTTCCCAAAATAAAGATTGGAGCGGTATATCTTTATTCAAAACATAAACATTTCAACTTGAGAAATTCTGTGGTAGGCATTAAGTAATGTTCTCTCATTTATACGTAACTTTTCTCATGAGGGATTTTTGTGTGTCTGTGTGTTTCTGTAATTCTGGCTTGCATTAGGTATTAACTCTATTCTAGATGCTGTTTGAAAAACAGCAGTTGCATGCTTTAAGAATAAGTAATCGGTTAATTTTCCTGTACGCCCAGGTGGCTAGTAGAAAACTCTAAAGGTGAACTGTCACTGGGCTTTCCAAAAATGGCATTAAACTGATTTATTTGTCTTCCATTTTGATATCGTTCAAATGATCTTACAACTTTTGTTTGATGTAGCTGCTAGAAAAGGCAGAAGCCCGTGAAAGAGAGAGGGAAAAAGAAGAAGCTCGCAAGATGAAGCGGAAAGAGTCTGCCTTCAAGAGTATGTTGAAGCAAGCTACTCCTCCAATTGAATTGGACGCTGTCTGGGAAGATGTATGTATTGTTGCTTAATTATGAGTCTTTCCAAATATATTTAACAGGCTGCTGCATGCTAATGCTTTTATCAGTAAACCTATAGTGTTTCTGTTCGTATAACTTAGACCCAGAAAAATTGTCCCGTCATTTCTTCAGTAAAATTTGAAGTTTGATGTGAATAACTTCATTCTATTGATACTTTCGTTTGAATACAATTTAAAACAAAACAAAACAAAAAAACCTAAACCCAACCAACTAACCAAAAAAAACCCCCACCACCACCCCCAAAAAAACTAATCACACAAAGCCCCCAAACTTAATTTAAATGGAGATAAAGCACTCTGCTTAGTTAACAGTCTATAACTTTGTTCTGGTAAGAGAACCTTTAAAAACATTTCCTCTCAAAGTATACTTTGTATAAAAATGCATGCTTTAACAAGCTTGCATGGCTTAAACAGCATATGGGGGGAAAAAACAGTCTTGATTCTGCATGCGTCCGTCCGTTACAGTTTTACTCAAGACCATTTTGGTTGTGAAGCTGGCATAAAGGTTTAGCCTTGTGACGGTGCAATGGCTTTTTCAACTGCTGAAATCATGTCTTTTTTTTGCTATTACTATTTTTATTTTTGAATGGCTGTATTTCATATTAGTATTTCACTGCAATTTTTCTTACAGATCAGAGATAGATTTGTGAAGGAACCAGCATTTGAAGACATTACTCTTGAGTCTGAAAGAAAAAGAATATTTAAAGATTTCATGCATGTACTAGAGGTGATTATTAGTTCTTTTTTTTTTTTTTCTGATTAGAGAATATACAAAAAAATTCTTAGTTGATAGGCTCTTAAATGTGTGGGAAGGGAGAGGGATTTAACAGAATTCTACTGATTTCTGTTACAGTGGACAGTGTGCGTTACGTAAAGTAATGGATATTAAAACCTCATCTTGAAAGTAAGGAACTGAAGAATGTGTTAGAGTTATTTGATATTATTTGATACATAGTTGTTCTTTTAATCTGCTTCCCTACAAGAATATTCGGAAGTTAATTTAGCATCAAAATTTCCTGTTTTATTTTAGAAAAATTGTTTCTTGCTGTGATGTCATACAAAATGTGATGAATCTTCTGCAGTATTTTGTTCACTACAAATCTTCAAGAACATGCCAAGCTCTGCAGATGTACTCTCCCCCCCCCCACCCCCCCCCAGCCGATTTTTTGCTGATGTGCAAAAGGGATGTTGTAGCTTAGTTTCATTCTTAACTTTTGGGTGGGCTGCAGTAAGAATTAAGCTGCAGAAGTTTTGACACATCATTCTTGTTGAATAAGGTGCTGTTTTTTCCTAGATAATGTGAGATTTGATTTTTGCAGTGCATGCTCTTTGGGGTTTTTGTTTCATTTTCTGGATTTTGTAAGAGATTTTAAATGGCTTAATTTCAGAATTTGAAATTTGGCAAAGCAAGGTACGCAGTCTATTCTAGGCCATCTTGAGCAGGGGCTTTAATTGGAAGCATTGAAAGAGGGATCCAGGTAATAGAAGCTGTGTGCATCCACGCCTAAAGTTGTATGCTTCCTTGCTTCTAAGTGCTTCTTATTACAACTTTAACATGGCAATACTGGTAGCTCTTTATGGGTTTTAATATAAAGCACAATAAATGCTTTATTTTTTTTTTTAACCACCGCTAGCTGTAGATGCCTTGTGGGTGATAAGAAACATCATTGCAGTTCCTTGCTGTGTCCCATAGAAGGATTATAACATTTGCCTTCTCTTGTACTCTAGCATGAGTGTCAGCATCATCATTCAAAGAACAAGAAACATTCTAAAAAGTCTAAAAAACATCACAGGAAGCGATCACGTTCTCGTTCGGTAAGGTGTTCCATGATGTCTTAATCTACTTGTGTAACTATTTGTAATGCTGTTGTCTCGCTAAGCCCGTTGTGTTGTATCTCAAGGGCTCAGAGTCTGAGGATGATGATAGCCATTCAAAGAAGAAGAGGCAGCGTTCAGAATCTAGATCGGTTTCTGAGCGTTCTTCCAGTGCAGAATCTGGTATGAGATTGTTTTGTTTGTTTTTAAATTAATTTTACTGTTGTATTGCTGGGTCTTTATAATTTTACTGATGTATTTTTGTTTCTCCATATGTTTGCAGAGAGAAGTTACAAGAAGTCAAAAAAACACAAGAAAAAGAGCAAGAAGAGAAGGCATAAGTCTGTAAGTGCAGTTAACTTTTTTGAGTAGGCTAATGGGCAGCTTGACACCTTGTGGTTTCAGTAATCCTGTAATCCTCCAGCTGTCTTTGTAATAGGGACTGTGTGAGGTCAGACGGGAGGAGGGTATTGGCAACATAATGACTTTCTGTTACATATACCATAATATTAAACCATTGAAGACTGCTAAATTTGGGGGGGTTTATCTGCAACCATGCAAGCAGATGCAAAGGACTGTACAAGTAGCCAGGCATTTGCTGCTTATTATGGCAAATCTTGGTGTTTGCTTTTACTGTGGAGCGCTGGGAAGAATGCCAGCCATCTTTTCCTTTTGCCTTATGCTGAGCATCATTCCGTTTGTCTGCTTGAGTACCAGGGTTGTGTTCGAAGCTCTGATATCGAATGTACTGGAGCATCAAAAGGACCTAAAGAGCAGAAGGAGTTTTCACTCTGTGTGAGGCCAAAGAATTTTTTTTTTTTTTTTTCCCTGGGTAAAGAAAGAAGTTTGAGTCTCTGAACTCATCTTGGCTGCAAAACTCTTCAAAACTGATGTATTCTTCCATTTCTGTAATTTTTTAGCAGTTAGCTGAGCCCGTCAGTGGACGGTGTTCACAAGGAGGGGGGATATTAATTGTTAGCCATTGAGTAAGGTACTAGCGCTAAAGGGTCGCAACGCAAACAGGGTCACATAAGCTTAGCAACACTGGGATGAAACGTGGAATAAAAACACAGTGGTGACACCTAATCCCTCACAGTATGGTTAATGGCCCAGTGAAAGCCCAGGGACATTAAAGTGATAAGTATGGCCAAGCAGCTGTGTCACAGAAGAATGTTTCCCAGATTTCACCCTCTCCAGAGATCTCACTGAATGAACGACATTTGTGTACAGAAGAGATTCGGTGTACGGCATCCGGCATGCCCCGTCCTTGCGTGTGCTGAGAACGATGGAAGTTCTTCATATTGAACAAACTTCTCTCCTTGTCTTGTCGCATCGCTTTAGTCATTTTTTTGCATTACTTACTTCTGCCATGGTTAATAGCATGTGCTTAATTAGTAACTGCTTTAAGCAGTTGTTTAATATGTTCTATATTGAAATGAAGTCAGACTTTTCTGAGGTGCGGTTATTCTATAATATTTAGTGTATTTAATATTAATATTTAATATTTTTCCCTTTTTTTACACAGGATTCACCAGAATCGGATATTGAACGAGAAAAAGACAAAAAAGAAAGAGAGAGAGAGAGTGAAAAGGATAGAGCTAGACAAAGATCTGAATCAAAACATAAATCTCCTACTAAAAAACGACCTGGAAAAGATTCTGTAAGCTTTCTTGTTTGTTCCTCTTTATCTGATGCTTTGGGCTTTATGCATCAGCAGGATGCTACAGTATAGCATGCAAGCTTTATAGGTTTACTTTAAGTAAGGTGCTAAAGCTTTATTTATGTTCCATTTGTAGATATAAAGGACCAAGCGTTCAAGCAGAGCTTGATCATACAGATCCTATTCCCTCATTTAGTGGGTTTTTTATTGATGTGTGAAATTACTGTTTGATTAAGTGCTATTTATTGTTGCTCGTTGACGTAAAGTGTGAATGAGGCACATTATTTTATAGACAGTACTGAAGTTTTGTCCGTACTGTGACAAAGTAGTATTTATGACTAAACTGCCGTTCTTTTTTTCCATCCAGTTGGCCAGATTGATCTCAAAAGAGATGAGCAGCACAGCTGGTTAAACATTTGAGTGACTCTGTGGCACCTGCATTCAAAAATTTTAGTAGTTGCAGTGCTGGGCGGGTGCTAGGCTGACGTGGAAGAAAATCTTAGTGGAACAAAGTTCCACAATTCTTGCACTTTTCAAGCTGGGAAGTCCTGTGGGAGCGTGCTTGTGGCTGCGGTCCCGCTCATTGCTACGGTCATTCTGTGTGTAACTTGTTTTGGAAGGGGCGTAGAACGGTATTTTCAAAGACGCATCAAGCGTTTGAATGAAAAATAGAAACTTCTTTCAGTTCAGCATCTGTTGGGGTCTCAAGGGGGAGTTGTAACCAGAGCGAGGCATATTTGGATTGTGGTGGTGCTGTCCTTTGGGATAACGCCCCATGTGTTCCACCTTCTGAGAGGAGATGGGAGGGCAGATGTCTGCTTTTTATATTCTCTTCTTAAAATCAGTTGCATTGGCCTCCAGATGCCTTTGAAAAACCCAATTACATGGCCTAGGGCGGCATCTTCTATTGAGAACATGAACTTGGGTGCGATTAAGCAGACAGAGTCTGCAGGAGGAACTCAGCTTAGCTTGCAGTTTCCCCTTTGCCCTCCCCATTTCTTGTTCTGGCTGCTGCTGCTCTCAGCGTTCGTGAGCGTGGCACTGAGCGGCCTTCTGTGCCACGTGCTCCCCAACTTTCTGGCTGTGTTCCTGCGGAGGGCCGTAAGGGTAACGGTGGGGCACAGGCTGTACCGCCAGCGAGCCGGTACCGCACGGAAGGTAAATCGTCCTTACCGCTAACCTTGCTTCTCTCCGCAGGGGAACTGGGACACTTCTGGCAGTGAACTGAGCGAAGGGGAGTTGGAAAAACAGAGGAGGACTCTTTTGGAACAACTGGATGAAGATCAATGAGAACATTATTTATACCAAATATGTTTACATTGTGGCATAATAAAAGAAACCAATGTCTA
Source organism: Fregata magnificens (assembly GCA_013389945.1). NCBI lineage: Eukaryota > Metazoa > Chordata > Aves > Suliformes > Fregatidae > Fregata > Fregata magnificens. The sequence goes on from WAAD01006091.1 coordinate 532,015, forward strand.
ATTCAGGACGTGGGTTCTGATATCCTGAGTTCCATTGTTGAGATAACAGTGGGTTTTAATTTTACCACATAAATACAGTCAAGTACTATTATTATGGGCCTGGCATCAAATCTAGAAAAGTGAATGAAATTCTGAGTGCAAAGCTGAGTGTCTGTCCTGGACCTGTTAGGCCGGACGGATGCTCTGCTCACTGCGGAGGGAACCCTCCGAAGGGAACAGCACGACGGGAGGCGTCTCAGTGCTCGCTGGATCTTGTCTGCGGGCCCAGGGAGGCGTTGGCACCTTTCTAGCAAAGCATCTCTTACATACGGTCCTTCCTAGAAAGGTAGTAACGCGGGTTTTCCTGGCCGGTGTAGGCAGGTGAAATTTCATTTTTAGAAAGAGATTCTTAATATAGTTTCTTGTGGTTTAATTTGTTTTATTATGGATTTTGTTTTTATTTTGGAAAGACGAAGGCAGCGGAAGGGGAGTAACGAATCCCATTTCTTGGTCTGTACTGCAAAAAACCGTCAGATATTGGAATTGCTCTTTTGTGAACTGCGTCACTGGCCAAACCGGTGTTGAGCTTTTGTACGAAACGGGAGACTTGACCTCCTGGCTGAGACTCGTGTCTAAGTACCGTCTCAGAGTGAATTTTTACGGTAAATTTTCAAAGCCCTGGAACTGTGGTTGATGGGAAGGCGATGGGCCCTGCGTCGCAGTGCCGGCAGAGGGTGCTGCCTGTCACAGCCGCCTCTCGTCTTCCCCTACAACCCGATCCGGAAGAGCTACGGGTGTCATTTCGGTGTTTATCTTCCCATTAAGAAAATTTAAAAACAAAAATCAAATTGTAAATGAAGTTCAATGTGTTGCCTTAAGAACCTGCTGAAGAATGTACCACCACCTTTCAACAGCAGCTGCGTAGCCGTGTCTAGAACATCCCTTAAAAAGGGAGAAGGAGGAAGCTTAAGCCCTGTCTCCTTTCCGATTGCCTCTGGCCAGTTTGCTTTTAGGAAGGCTTTGCCAGCCCTGCTCAGTGACAAGCAGCGGCTGCCGTGGGACATGCTCGGAAACCTCTCTGATTGGAATATTTTTGTACATTTTTATCAATTATTAAACCTTGTCTTCTAGTGCGTACTAGTATTTATTTCTACTTTTAAATGCTCTATACAGCTCTGGTAAATTATTACTGCCTTCTGATTGTTGGATTTAACAAAAGCTATTATTTGAAGACTGTATTTAGAGTTCAGCTTCCTTTTCGGTGCGTTTTTTCTAGTACGTGACAGCTGTTACTAGCGCATAAATCCCCAAAAAGCCCAATTCACGCAGCGCATTTTCCTGCTGGGGTGGTTACGTGATTCAGACTTACTCTTAATACTACTACTTGAGATGGAAATTAGTCATTTGAAATACAAACCGCCGGCGCCAGCTGATGCGCTGGACACAGCAGGACCCGATGACCTCTTTTACTGAGCTGAGGTGGTACTCGCAGGCTATTCAGTGCAGAGGGCATTTAAGATTGGTGTTGCCAGCGGAGCGAAGAGTAGTTGCTTGTTACCCAGTCACTGCCCATCGCTTAGGGAAAAAAATACCTGAGTTTGGTCAAGCAAGACTTGTGGTAATTCTTTGTATCCAGTAGCGTGTTTAATGTCAAAAGCTGGGAAGCTGCTGAAGCGTCGGCAGCAGCTTTGTTCCAGGTTGCTCCCCCGTAGCAAGGGGCTCTCCCAAGCGTGGCAGGACGGGCAGGAGTCGGTGCTCCCAGGACTATTTACAATCAGCCGAGACTGTAAATACGTATTTTGCTAACCATGTAAATTCACTTTTCTGGATTGATACTTTAACATGGAAGTGCGTAGATAGCATAGCGGGTGGCAATGCCCAAGTGGAAAACAGACCAAGCAACGGCTTAGAGAAGGTGAGGTTAACCGCTAGGCACGTCTGTGTGGGATCTACACTGATGTAGAGCTGGGGCAGGGGAAGGTAGAGCGTGCGGAACTAACTTAGACTTTGACAAGTCATAATGGTTTGCAAACGTGTTAGAACCTATGATGTACAATATTTTGTTACTGCCTTGCATTTGCGTAAGGAAAAAGTGTTTCTAAGAAAATATTACTTTTAAAAGGTTTGCCTTTATTTTTCCATTAAAAATAAAAAAACTGTAAATTATTCTAACGGGATTTTTTTTTTTTTTTAATGCCTTAGATCTCGCAAAAAAAATGCATTTAAAAGGAAAGGAGACTGCTTTGAAAATGATCCTGGCAAGGCATAATTTAGTTTTTAGGGAAATTAGTTCAGGCTTTTTTGCAGGGTGGGTTTTTTTGGGGGTGTTTGGATTTTTTTTTTTTTCCCCTCCTCTTTCCTGTTTCACAGCCTCATCTTTTCACGGTGGCCGGTCGCTGGTGTGGTAGAACCGCGGTGCCTGTGTAGCCCAGCCATGGTCTTACAGGGTGATTGCCTCTCCTGCCTGGGCAGTGCAATAAAGCGCTGAGCTCAAACTCTGTGTTTCTGCCTTGAAACTGAAAGGATTTTTAGCAAGATCAGTTATTTTTAAGTGTTAATGGTATCTATCACAGTGTTTAAATTCGACTGTATTTGATTTGTGCGTTGTTTCGCACAGCCCTCGCGCAGCCGCTGTCCCGTTTGTGACGGTTCCGTTCCAATCCCATCTCGCAGCTGCCACCCCACAGCTCCCAGGCACCAGCTCGCGTGGGGCTGCCTGCACCCGCTCTCACCCTGCACGCCATTGTATTTATTTTGTTAAACCCTTCTAAAAATTAAATCTGAATTTTGGCTAAAGTATGAAGTTGTTCTCTTTAAGTTTAGGACTTAAATATTTGCACTGTTGGTTTTTGTGTATTTATGGCAGACTACGCATCACCACTCATTTTCACAAAGAGAGGTCGGCATCTGCTGCAGCCACATGGCTCTTGGACCAGCAGGTCCCTCGTCCTGCGCCAGGTATCTTGCAGTGCGTGCCCACCGCAGGAACAGGGAGCCAGCGTTTGTCCCCCTGGCCTCTTGCTAGCCCAGCTATGCCATAGCTAGGAGTAAACTGATGCTGTGAATTACCCGCAGACTTATTTCGGCATCGATACTGCGCGTTGATCACTGGTAGCAGAGGTTGGGTATTGAACAGTGGGAATCCACTGCAAAGGCGGCCTCGGCCCAGGCTGGGGTGTGAAAGGGCCTCGGAGGTTCCTTTCCATCCCTTCCCAACTCCAACAGCCGCAAAGAACTGCACTTTGGAGGGGGGGAAATAATAAAAATACAAAGAAAAAAGCACCAGGGTGTACTTCCAGTCACTGAGTGATCAGATGTATAAAAGCAAATGGTGAGTGGTTTAAAAAAAAAAACCACCACCACCTCACCACCACCCCCCCC
>WAAD01006091.1:535400-687697 GCA_013389945.1 Fregata magnificens
CCCCCCCCCCCCCAAACCAACCCAGCACCCAGGCTTTCTCGCTGCTGCTGCCGCAAGCTCCAGGTGTTCACCTGCACAATACCACCTTTTGTGGAAAAAGCCATAAAAGTGACACACCACACCACCACCACCCCACCCCCCCCAGATTACTGTGTAGTAGTGTAAATAGTTTATTTGATCTTATGCCAGGAACAGACCAGGAAAGTAACATGAACTGCTTTTATAAAACACTTCTAATATTGCTAAGAAGCAGGTCTATTACTAGAAAAATATTAAAGAGAACATGCCAGCATTATATTCTAGTTGTATGATAATTTTTGTCTTCAATTAAAAAAATACCTTTGAGCTTAAGAATGTGAGAGCTAGTGCTTTTAACCGCTTGCCTAACAATTTATTAAATTAATTGTCAAATTTTCTTACGCAGATTAAAATACTCTTCTGTCACTGTCAGTGAGGAAGGAGGCGATTTGGCATGTTCTCTTTAGCAGGTCAAGTACACGTTGCTGTAAATGCAAGAAGGTGGCAGTTTTTAAAGTAAACTTCCTGTAAATAGGTAAGCAGAGGTCAATGTGGTAACTTTGAGCCCCCAACTGTCCATTTAGTTAAATATAAAAACAAAAACTATAAGTTAAAATAACATTCAGATTGTATAGCACAGGCTGATGCATTTTTTTTTAAACAATATTTACAATATTACCCAGAGGCTACAGTGGGAATAAAAGAGAAGTGTAAAAACCATAAAAAAACTGCACCAATTTTGTAGCAAAATATCTGTACATTTAAAAACAGATTATCATATAACTACACATGATCCAAGAAAAAAAAAAAAAAACGGGACCTTCACCAGTGGTTCACATAAGCACAACATAAAAGAAAAAGAAATTCAGTGGTTAAATACTATACAAGAAATTTTACAATTAACATATTGATGCAATGAGACCAGGAAAGGTAAGCTGTAAGCAAAATGTATCTTGGAAAGTACAAACTTCTCTTCAGTCCAGTTCTTCACTTCTGAAGATCACGTACCCCGCCGGCATGAATTCGGCTTCATCTTGCTGCTCTGGGATACTGGTGCAAACTAGCAGCGGGGGGTGCATAACGTTGCTAAAGTAAATCTCCTCTCCCTTTTTAAGCTTTAAAAAGGCAGTGTATAACCTGTAACCTACCGGGATTTTTAGGCTGGGCTTCCCTTTGCCGACCAAATGATCCTTAGCAGGGAATTTGAACTGGATTGTCCAGGGAACTTGGGGTTGGCGCAGGGTATCGATCCTACGGAGCAGGGCACGGGATCATTCTCTGCGCGAGTAACTGAACTGCAATGGTCCTCAGAATCCTAATACTGATTATTGAGATGTTAATACCTTAGTGCTAATTAATAAATACACTGTTATTCGAAAGCTGCCTCTAGCTGAAGAACATAGACATGCCTTAGCCACCCTTCTCGTTTTGTGCATTTGCAATGCGTTTGCCCCCCTAGCACCCCCGTGCCTCAGCCCCGCATTGCACACCACAACCATCTCAACCTCAAAGTGAAGACTTGTGTTCATTTGCTATACATCTTGTGATCACCGACATACACGGTACCAGATCCTAGCTACGGTGGTGTGCAGTCTGTGTGTGTGGTGGGAAAAGGTATGGGTCTCTTCTTGGAATTAGTTCCATATTACATATAGAAAGCCCTTAAATGTCTTCCTTTTTTTAAAAAAAAAAAAAAACCACCAAAAGCCAGTAAGTGCAGCTGAAGCCAAGGTTAATCCCTCAGCAGACAGCACAGGAATGCATTTAAAAGCAGAGCACGTCCAAGTATTACCTGTTTACAACCAGTCGGGATGCAGGTCAGGTCCACAGGAGACCAGTCACTAAACTTTTATATAATCAAACCAAACTAAACACCCAAAAACAACACGTATTTTACATTTTGGTTAAAAATACTGAATAATGTATTGGTGTAAAAATATACCCAATCAAATCAAGTCCTATTGCTTTGATTAATTTGAGCAGGTACTTCAATTTTAGGCACTTGTTAGCTATGGTTGAGTGGAGAGCCCATCGCTGACGTTCCTATGCATTTTCTAGGTCTTTGAGCGCTTCAGAAGGTAAATTTTACTGTTCCCAAGGCTGTATATGAGTGGCAGAACATAGAGTTCACACGGACAAGGTATCATTCAAGCACCCCCTTTCCTTGACACCTGCAGGTCTCCAGCTCACATCATTATTTCAGCACCGTTTGCAGAGCGCAAGTTCTGATCATCAAAGCGCCGCCGGACGCTTCTCCTCACCGCGTCGGCCCGTCGGTATGGCTGGTTTCTAAGATCTGCGGAGAGGAAAGCGGCGTTCGTAAACATGCACGGCTCGCCCACGTGCACACACACACGCACACACACACGCACACGCAGTCTAGACAAGGAAAAGTCCTGCTGGAAGCCAATCAAAGCAGCTTGTGTGGGAACAGGAGAAGGGACTTCAACCCAACGAGAGCAGAAGTGAGCAAATACTGACGTGCCCTTTTACTACGCACCCAAGCAGCAGGTAATACTGGTGAAATGCAATGAAACGCTGGTGAAACTAAATGGAGTTATGCCATCGAGTCAGGGTCAACGTCTCCCCACCCATGGGCTGCTAGTGTTTGTTAACGTCAGTAAGGAAGGCAACATCAACTGAAATCGGTCTGCTTAACGTATGCCTTGGTCCTTCACGCAGCCTCTCGAACACTAGCGTGAGCTGAAGGAGTATTCTAAAGTGGGTACAATGGTGCAAGTGTTTAGCAACACAAGGGTGGGTCTATGCTCCCTATATAGCCATTTATTTAAAAGAGGGTGCCCTGAGAGAAAGCAGCTGCTACGCTGCAACCGGCTTGCAAAGCTCCAGCTGCCGTCCTGCCCCGCTGCCACCATCGCGCCCGGCTGCAGAGATGCTTCAATAGCCGAAGGCAGCGGAGTGGCCAACCCCCTCCCTCCTCCTCCTCGCCGGCAGCAGAGCCCGGCCCGACCCGCCCTGCTGCTGCTGCTGCTGCTGCTGGGGAGGTGAGAGCTCGGGAGGGAAGAGGAGGGAATACTGAGCATGCAATGGATCGAACAGTGGAGAAAGCTGGAGATGGACGTGTTGATGAAAGCCTGTGTTACGTGTGCTGTTACGTGTGTTACATGTGCTGTTACATGTGCGGCTACGATATAACGAGCACACTCGGGACACCTGAAGACTAATTCCAGTTAAATTATTTCTCTCCTGGAAAACAAATTTGCAAACCCTCCCTCAAATTTCCTGGATGACTTATGTCTTGGCTTAAATACAACTCCCAAACTTCTCAGCTCTTGGTGTACCCCAGCAGAAGGTGCCTTTGCTTGAGGCTGCCCTCTCCCACCTCCATGCTCTGAGCTGCTGGTTGTCCATCCCTCATGTCCCGTTCGGTGGCCGTAGCAGGATTGAGATGGGGGCAGCAGAATATCCAGGGAACTACGGGGTTGAAACAACCTGGGGACAAGACTGCCTATCTCAGGCTAAACTTGGAAGAGAAAGGGCCAAAGCAGAGAGAGCATGAAGACGGTCACCAGCCCATGGCCTGTGGATCCCCGACACCACCGAGAGTGAAAACAAACAGTCTCAGTCTCCACTGGCCTTTAGGCTCTCACCAGTATTACTCTTAGCCACATCTACCAACAGGCTGTCTGGCATACAGAGAGAGGAGGAAGCTAAGTAAAAAGTGATGCTTGCCAGCTCTGTGTATCCTCCACCACCGGTGTGCTAGAAGAAATCCTTACCCTCGAGTGAACATTTGGAAATTTAGTGATATTATTCTTCTTTAGGGCTAAACAGAAAAAAAAAACAAAACAAAACAAAACACAAAATGATGGTTAAGTAAAAAATGGGATGGAAAATGAAGAGCAAGTCAACTCAGCGTTCAAAACTCCCAGGCACGTTAGCCACCAGAGCAAGAGGGGGTAAGGCCAAGGCTTCGAGAGGAGGTTAGACACGGAGAGGAAAGGACAGGAGGGCCACCCTCGCCTCTCGCTAACCAAATTCCAAGCTGCTTTGAAGATTGGCTCCAGGAAGATAATACAGCAATTAACTCGAAAGAGCAAATAACCGTTGAGCTGATTATAGTTTGCAATTTTATTAGAAGCATTCATAAAAATACATATCGCAAAAGTGAAACACTGTTGTCTTCTTAAGCTGCTGAGTCCTTAATTCAAGACAACAGTGTTAACAGACATGCTGGGTTAAACACACCCGTCTTACACTTTACACCACACGATGTAAATCGCTCAGTTCCATGTCAAGCTTTTCATCGTCACAATTTCTGCGGTTCTGGCAAATAACCGAGTGTTTCCCCAGCTCTGCTCCTTCCCTCTCCCCCCTGGTTCATGCACCGCTGCCGCTACCGAGCCCAACCTCAGCACTGCACAAAGTCCAAGTCAATTGGAATTGGTTAGTGCTCAGTAAACATCTCTGCTTTTATTTAAATACAGTTGGCATGGAACTGAAAGAAGTTAAATATGGATGTGACCGAATGAGAAAAGATTTTACGCTGTTCATTTTATCCCGTATCTCACATGCAGACAAGCATGCAGGTGCTGGTTAAAAAGTCTAAAACAAAACACTCCTCGCAGAGGACGTACGTTATTACAGACAACCCTTCCAAGCCAGAAAGCAAACCCCAAGAAAGTCCCACTTAGTTCATGCAGTCCGTAATTTTGCTTTGGCATACAGCTGATGTATTACATGCAGTTTACACAGGTAGCCCAGCATACAGAGAAAGATCTGTAGGCCAGAAGAGATGACATAGAAAAGTCAAGTGAACCGTCACTTTTTGACTGCATTTGATCTCCTCAGTCTTGTGAACTGTAGGAAACCTGCACCAAATCTACCGTGACTTCCACCACTTGCTGTTCTATGGCATTTGTCATGAGGGTGAGAGATGCCTTTGAAATGCAAGGATGGCCAAAAGCATCAAGCGCAAAGTCGATGGGATGGAAGAAGTAGTTACTGAAACACAAGAACATGCAACAGAGGTGACATAAATACAACTTCAGGTGGACGCTGGACGTCACTACACACTCAACATTCCTGGCTGAGATCCGTACAAATGAAGAAGTGTCAAAAATCTACAGCAACCTTTCTTTTTTCTAAGAGCATCAGATGTGAAAGAGGAATAGTTTAGTAATGGAATTCCTCAGTGAGAACAGGTTCGCAGAAAAACCGAGAGCCCCGCTTGGCGGTTCGAGCGGTAAAGGGCACAGTCTTCAGCACTGCATGGGAATAACAGCCAAACAGACAAACAGAGCCGTGAGAAGCGGATCTATCGCATTAGTACAGTGTTAGTGCTCGGTTACGGACACCCAGGAATGGTCTTACATGTTCCAACCAGCTGTCTAACCACACTGCACTTCAGTAGGCTTTGGCAACAAGGCGGTTGTAAGTCTTTGCGTAAGTATTTCTTGTATTACATCGTTTTCCATGGTTTTGAGAGGCTATTGCTAAACGTCTCCAGAAAAGGGTGTGTTCTTAGACAGTGCTCTGCTCCGGACCAGCAGAGCTTTTCTGTGCACCTGATGAGGCACTATCGAATTTAAAATGACACTTCCGATCATTTCCATACCATTGACAGAGATCTCACGGGCCGTATTCAAGTGACCTTGGCCCTACCTGACTTTCTGTGCCTAACCTTTATTATTACATGGCTTGAGTCCCTCAGGGACACCCCCATAATGGGAAATACTAGGCACAAGACCATCGGAAATGTTTAATTTGAGGCTGGCACTCCCTCCACTGGACTGCCTTTTGTGTGTGGATGGTCTTCTGCCACACAATCTGTTTCTCCCACAGAGCAAGAGAACCACTTTACCAATTAAACAAGCTTCCAAGAGTATGAAGGAGTTGTAGAAGTAGTAACAGATTAGACATTACAGCAATTCTGCCCTTTAAATAACGAATATTATCTTAGGAAGCTATTAATCAAGGTTAAAAAGAGCTGTGAAAGCTCCAAGCATTTCAGCCCTGTCATCTAGTTGGGCAAAAATTCCCTGGCTTTCCTTAGTGAGTGGTAAAACAGCTCTCTTCCCCTCCTGCAGGAATAAGTCATGTGAAAAACATTCAGGAGCAGTAGCCAAGGAAATCCTGCCCAAAGACCTTTTTTTGAGCTTCTGTGCAATGGAAACAAAGCTATCGAAGTGTTAAAATTGTGTGCCTTTCACACCACGGGTGAAGATCGTGCAGTAAAATCAAAGTACTGCAATCAGAGCAGCTGTATAGATTAAAAATGATTTGACTCCTGAGCAAAATGCTGTTTAGAAGGCAGCTCTTTTTATCAGCAAATATTTGCACCAAAGTCCTGACTGTCTCTGGCTGTGACAGCGGGTTCTGCCCCTCTCCCTCCAGCCCTAGGTTGGGATCAGCAGAGACTTTGCCTACCAAACTGAGAAGCAGTAAAAACAGAAGCAGTTTAGGGTCATAAATCATTCAGGTTTGCCTAAATGATTTGCTGTAACCGTGCAATAATGTGGTGCAATTACTGTTAGTACATTTTAATGAAAATGTAGGCTCTTAATAATGTTAAACATCCGTCATTCATTCCATTTACGGTGAAAAAAGGTTTCTGGGAAAGATCTGCACGGCATGCATATCCCCACCGGAGCATCTGCTGCCACACCAGAGGCTCTGAACTGGCTACTCTAAAGATCAGAGACTGAGTACGTCCCCACATGCTGAAAGAGAAGAACTAAGAAACACAGTGTGTGTCCGAGGCCTGCGCACGGAGCATCGGCAGCGGACACGTAAAGGCAGGTCACTGGGGTTGGTTTGTTATGTACCATTAGCAAAGGTTTCTATACTTGATTCACATCATATAAACAACGTCCTAAGCTGTGCTCAAGTAACACGTTTTTAAGAAGTACATGAAACACTTACAATACCTACTAAGCAGATATACATTTCTATCCTTTGTGAAAGGGCCTCTGAGATTATGGAACAAAAGGTGTTTACCTGTTATAATATCTTCAATAGCACCATCCTTCCCTTCGTACACATGCCTGTTATCCTTGACTTGCCGCCGTCTGAGCTCTGCAATCAGCTCTTGCTGCTGTCTCTTTGTTTTATGTGAAGGAGACTGAAAGCAAAGAAGAGAGGACTTGTAAGGACTGACCTCCAGCTCCCCTGCTTCTCTGTTCCTGAACGTGAAACACCAGGTGATCCCACTGGTAGCAATCAGCAAACAGTAACTGCCAGTTTTCCGCCCAATTTTGCAAGACCGGGAAAGCACACGCATGCGGTTAGCTCACGTCCCATGGAGAGGACGGGCAGAGTCACAAGTTAACCTGGCTGCCAAGCTGCTTTTCTTTCTTACATTTGTAATCTACTTCCAAGCCTTCTCATCACTCGGAACTGGAGCTTCAAGCTCTTACCTCTGAAAAGCATTAGGGGAACAAGAGAACAGGCTTTCCTTCCGAGGGAAAAAGCTTGGCTGTGATTAAAGATCCCAACAGCTGTGGGAAGCAGCACCAGCCAACCAGGTGGCTGTTTTAGAGCCACGGGAAAGTTCCTCTAGCAAATCTAAAGTGTTACCCCAGAAAAAAAAAAACACGTCAGGAAAGCTCCTATAAAACGGTAATGTGGGGCTCAGTCCTGCTGACAGGGAAGGATCTGGGAACAATAGTTCCTTGCCCCTGTAAGCGACGGGAGGCTCTGCACGCTGAACACCAATGAGGTTTTAACAGATACAAGGCCAGAGCAGAACAAAGTTTAGCTAATGGCAATGTGGACGAGATGACTTTGTCTCTTCAGTTTTTCTTAATTTGCAGACTTCAAAGTAGCAGAATCATACACTTGTATTCTTTTAGCTTATTTTGGTTCTCTCCCCATAAGGAGAAAACTTCCAGTGACTCTATTTAGAGGCAACTATAAGTTGGACAACTGAAGTTCTTATACAGAGCTGAGGTTTCTGAACTACCAGGAAAAAGACATGAACATGATGGCTCCTGCCTGTTAAGACGTATCTGTTTCGTACCTTTTGGTCCTGTTGCTCCATCAATGCTTCTTGCTCCATAAGTTTTTCCATTAAGGCCTGTTCCTGCTTTTTTCTCAACTCATTCTCTTCTTCTGCTTGCTATTTATCACAAAAAAGCACAGGTTATAGCTTCCAATTGCTACAGGGAACCTAAATATGACAAATGAGTAACACTATCACTTGCTACCACGGGGCTTTCCAAGGAAGCAAGCTTGCCTGTAGCAATTTAGCTGCCTCTGAACACAGTCTGAAAAACTGGGCTGGGAGAGACCTTCCTAGGTCGCACAAACCATCCTCTCCCAGTCCCAAAAGACGTGTATTCAGGGTTAAAGGTGTAAGCTGCAGCCCCCCAGACGTTCAATTTCTGAGGATTCCTCCAGCATTTCAGACAGCCGTGTTGTCTTTAAGACCTGAAAATAATCCCAAAACAACTACTTGTGCTGCCCCGGGCTGGCCTTGCTGTGCTGTCAGGGATGGCTCACATTGCGTCAAAGCTAGAGGGAGCCACGAGCTGTTTTGTTGGGTGCCCCGAGCCGCGCAGGTACCAAATTGGGTTCAGAGGGACAGAAGAGAAGAGGAGGATGCTCCTGTTTACCTTGTAGGCCTTCACAAACCGGACAAACACTGGGAAAAAGACCGAGGGGGGAGTCGTCTTGGGATTTTCCCCAAAGTACTTCACAGCATCATCAAAGGCATCCTACAAAAAGCACAGATTTACTGCGTTGCACATATTTCAAGATAAACTCACCATGCATTACTGCAGTATTCAGTGTAAAGGGTCTAGATTTCCTCTGCACATGAAACCCTTGGCTCAGACCAGCACATTTACATCTAGCGCTTGAACTCGGGAACAAATCCACAACATCGCTGCACCTTCTCCTCCCTGCTGTGTATATAAAAGCACATCCTTTGCAGTGACATGCTGCTATTCACTGTGTCACCCACACCCCCTCACCAAACCCCGAGAATAAAGAAATACCTGGGCTATTTTGGCATCATCCTGCAGTTTCTTTAGCTTCCCTTCGTTGTTCTGAATGAACTCCTTCAGCATCGTGTTGTGGTCATGCATGGTGTACTCACGCTTCGTCAGATCCAGGCCCCTCTGCAGCTCCTTCACATCCAAGAGGACGTTTTCAAGAGACACTAGGAAATAAAACAAAACCGCTCCATCGCTCCTGTTCCAATACCCCCACTGAGAAGTGCCCCCACAGCCCATGTGTGGTGTGCCGTGAAGTCCCTTGGACAGCATGCGTGCCACCACCAATGGCCAGGCACAGGAGGGTGACAGTACCTGCAGCAGCCTTCTCCACGTAATGAAGTTCGTTGTAAAAGAGGGATACGTGCTGGTACTTCTCCTTGACCACATTAGAAATATAGTGCAGCAGGGTCTGCTTTCGGTCTGTTGACTTTGTTTCTAGGAGCTGGGGAGAGAAGGCAAAGAGATTGCTGGGTGGAGGTGCAGCAGGCTCCAAGCAAAGTGACACAACTGGTGCCTGCCTTTCTCTGGTGTTTCTCCACCTGATAGGGATGGCTGTAAAAGCTCATTTAAGTGTTTAGCAGGTGGTTTTCAAGTTGTTGGTCTGCAGAGCCTCTGAAGACACATGCCTTCTCCTAAGCGGCCCCCCAATACAACAATAAGCAAACCAAACTCACACTGTCTAGCAGGGAGCGCCTTCCCCGCTGCCGCTCTCTGCCTTCGCCGGCTGGAAAGCACCAACCAAGTCCCCCAGCAGCCACTCACCGTGTACACAAAACGCAATCCCACCTGGTCCCCACAAGGCACCTCTGGTTTACTTACCAGGTCTAAACTCTGTAGCTTAAATCCATACACAGCTCCTCGTTTACTGCTGTTCATGTAGTTTCCAAGAGCCAAGATTATCTGCCAGGATGAAACAGAGCAGAGCATGAATTTTCAGGACAAATGCACAGCGCTTTAGAAACCTCTGGAAGGAGAGGTGGTATGTCAGCATCCAGGTACAGTTTCAGTATATGTAAGGGGACACACTGGTGAGTGACGGAGCTATTGAGCATAACTAAAATCAGACCTACCTCCAGTATTTTCTTAAGCTTTTGGGATGACTTTATTGAGACAGATGCAGCTATTATTGCGTGAAGTTGCTGCAGGTAAACACAGGAAGAGCTTTGGTTAATGCATGTCCAACCCAAGAGGAAAATTAAAATCTAAACGCTCACATTCTGAAAAAACCCTCTTGTTTTTCATCCATACCGTGGGCCCTAGCATGAATGGTATCGTGCCCTGACACATCAGGATTTCAAACAATTCATTTGCACCGCAGATTTACCACACTCAGATGTGGTTGGGTAAAAGTGTATTTACATTTCGATCCTTACCACTGTGAAAGATGCATCAGGCTGAACGGGACATACCTCAGAGCTCACGGACCAGCACTGATGATAACTTTCCCTGATGATACAAACAACTAGATTTTCATTTAAACCAGTTTTAAAACTTCCACAGGGTAAAGAAATAGGACAGTATGGAGCAGTCCAGGGTACAGACAGCACCTGGGATATCAGAGTGGTTGCCATATGAAAATATAGCTTGAAAATCACTTTTTCATTTGTGTAATTGTTTCTTGTTCTGTCTCCATAAGAACTGATAATCACTCCACAACACTCAAACCGTCTCTCTGTCTTAGAAAAATTAAAATCTCTATAACCGCCTGGCCCACACCTTCGCAGGACTGTAACGCTCCCCGCAAGCTGACCCGTGCTGCAGAGCGCGGCTCCCAAGGGGAGCCTGAACCCCCGGGAAGCCCTGATCCCCGCACAGCCAACGCATCCCCCAGGTGTTCCCAGGGGTTGTCCCTCACTCACCGGGGTCAGCATCTGGATGCTTTCTGCAAAGTTGCCTATAAACGCCATGATGGTCATCTTCTGCATCAGCCTCTCAATCTTGCTGAACTGCATCATGAACCGGTCTTCGTCAGACAGGTTCTCAATGGGTTTCCTTTCCCGCTCATAGAGCCGCAGCACTTTCACTTCATTCTCGGTGGGCAGGAACCGCATGAGGCATTCAACAAAATCCACTGGCAACGTTTTCAGGTCAAACCTGCGTGATAACAAACCAGAAAAAGTGGTGTTACGACAATGCTCTACACAAAACGATGGGAAATTAAAAGAAGTGAGAAAGCTGCCAAAGGCAGCTCTGCCTCCTACACTGCTCAGCCTCACGTGAGCCTGAGTCAGTAAAGCAGTGAGAAGCTATAAAGAAGCTGTGAAGTTACTCCTGCTTGTGTTGCCCTGGCTGGGGTGGGGGACACGGTCCTGCATGTGAAGCTCTCTGCACACGAAGGTGTGAACAAGGTTACTGTGCTGATGTGAATGGTGCTGCTGGGCACCTTGTTTCTGTTTCCAAAGATGTGGCCCTCCACGGCCACATCTTATTTTTATCGGAGAAGATATGCGGGGAGGAGTAAATAGCCATTTTATTTAATTGGGCCAGAGCCCTGTAAACCCCAACTGCTGAACCTGCCTCAATCCGCAGCAGGTTTGGGTCACCCTCCTCGCCAGCCCAGAGGTAATGCCTGTGCACCCAAAGTTTGAAGTTATTCCTTAATGGAGAAATGGCAGATGTTTGTCATGGCCACGAGTACTAAGTGCTTCTGGGTGGATTCAGGATCAGCCCCAAGGAGCAGGTACGCCTGCGCTCCGTCCCCGGGAGCTGCTGGAGTCAGCAGGCAAGGGTCTGTATCGGCACGGGATGGGGCACAGCCGAGCCCCTCGCTACACTCCTGCGGCGGGGGTCTGCCGTGTACCTCGGGCACACCTGCATCGCATTGGGGTTTGGCACTGCCTGGGGCCATTACATAAACCTAATTCTATGCAAAACCCTTCCAGTACACTTGGACTAAACTTGTGCTTTATGGAGCAAACTAAAATAGTTGTCTCTCCCTGATACTCTGGCTTTTGAGTGATTGTTATAACAGAAAGTACTGTGCAAACAGACTGAGAGATGCAGTATGCAATGGCATACTGTGGATATACATGAATTAGCTTCTTTAATAAAAGAAGTGTTAATTTGTTGAGCCTAAATAGTGATACAGCGACATAAAACTGCAAGTTTTTTATTTTAGTTCAAGGGAGTCTGATTTCTGGGAATTCAGAATGGTTCCATCCTTACTCCTGGATTTTTTCCAGATGCAAAAACATTTACATCAACTGCCAATTCAAAACCATTCCACTTACCAAAAATCACAGTAAATCTTAAACACGATTTCTTTGCTGACAAGTGTTTTACTTACACGTGAATAGCTTTGCATATTTCATCTGCTGTCTTTCCAGCTTTTCTTAAAGTAATGGCAAGATTTTTGGCCCTGTTGGCATCCAGTAACGTGACTTTGTTTGACCCTTTCTGAGTTATCTTTTGCTTGCTTGAAGTAAGATCAATGGCTGGACCTTGGGCTTTTGTTTTGAATATTTCTTCAAATTCATCCACATTTAAATCCTAAAAAGGAAAGAAAATGATTTGTCCCTCCCACAGCAAACACTAAAACCCGCACTGCCTAATACTGTGTCAGAACCGCAGTACAAACCCTGCGACGCTGTGACTACAGCGGAGTTCTTTGATCAGGGCCTGCAGGATGTAACGAACATGCGCCCCTGAGTTAGTGATCAGGAAATCTGGCCTCCACCCCCAACAGCCCCATACACATTCAAAAGTTCAGGAAAATATTCATGTTAGCACTCAGGCTTTATCCAGCCATGTGCTTCTTCAGGGCACGGGGAGCATGCAAGACCTGCGTACTCAGCTCTGCTCTGTCCTGCTTTAGGCTTCGTTCCCTGGCACGCAGCCACCCACCCAAGCCTAACTCCTACAGGCCGGACCCGCAATTTTAGGCTGGGAAAAATGCATGTTCCTCATCGTGGCTGATCTGTTTTAAACAAATGCATACAACAGGTGCATACAACAAATGCATACAACCCTTTATAATCGATACTACCAACTACCATCCCTAATTCTCGACCAAGGCACTTACGCTGACCTACTGGGTGCCAGGGGCCACTGGATGAGCTGTTTGCCAAAATAATTGCTGCAATCTATCCCTGCAAAGACTGATATTCACTTGTGTTATGGACAGAAGTGGGAGGCAGAAGGCAGCAAGCAGCACTCATACCTCCAGGATCCTTTCGTCATCTATTTCATTGAAGACCGTCCCATTGATCTGGTTGGGTTTGAGGGCGACCCAGTTGAACACCGGCATGCGGAACTTGGTCTTGATCGGCTTCTTGATTTTCACAGCTAAAGACAGCAGAGGAGAAGAAATGATGAATTCCCCAAACACTGAAAAACACCCCGTGTGCCCAGACTGCAGTTCTTGAGTCGGCATTTCAGCACTGGAGGAAGAACTGGCCAGAGCTAAATTATCACACTGAAAAGCCTGGAAAGATCTTGCTGCCCTGACAGGCAAACAGCGCCGAGAGGCTTTCATCCAGCCCCTCAGCTGTTTCAGGCCCAGCCTCTGCAGAACCAGACTGAACGCCAGAGGCTCTGAAAACTTCACTAAAGGAAATGTGTTATTACTTTATTACCGCATGTTGTCTGGATTGATTTAAAAGCCCAGGCTATTTTTAAACGCTACAGAAAATGGAGAGAGTGGTCAAATTTAACCCTGTCCTGCTGGTTGCAGAGCCCACCCCGGTGCGAGCTGATGCACAGCCACGCACAGCTGATCTGCGATCTGTGTCACAAAACTCAACATAGAATAGGCGACAAGAAGAAAAAAAAGTCCCTTTCCCAAGGTTTTTGTACAGGGAGAGGCCCCTCCCCCTGCCTGCTGCAATGGGACACTGCTGCTTCTCACCAGGTTTGTCTTTTAAAGCAAAAGGGGGTGGGCTGCAGCACACATCAGCTTTGACATGGCTGAAATAATAGGTTTAACCTTCTTGCGCTGTGCAGAACCAGTAAACAATTTAGTAACTTACACAGAGAAGCTATGAAAACGAAGACTGACTGCTCTTATTAATCTGTGAGCAAAGTAGAAAAAAAGCCATGTTGGAGCAAGGAAAACAACACTTCTCTATTCCTATTCCTAACAGGTCTGGAAGGTACGTGAATAATTTCTGTAATTCAGTTCTCATTTCTTTGTATCTTGATGTAAACATGAAGTTGTTAGTTGCTACAAAATCACGATGTTCATTAAAGTGATCAATCAATGTTTTGCTCCCAAATTACTTAGAAAATAAACTGTTTCTTTCCAAGCTGCAAACATGAAACAGAAAACCTGGTCCTTCCTCTCCAGTGCTGGAAAAAAAGAGCCATTCAGCCCGCAGCGGAGGTCCGTGGCAGAGAGGCATGCAGGGGACAGCCCCTGCTCCCCCCACCGGGGACGCTCAGCCCCGCAGTGCACCCGTGCAGATTCACCGCTCCCCCCAGCCAAGGACGGATCATGTTTGGTTTAGTTCCGTCCAGTGTTTGCTCCTGACTCCTGCCTACCCTCCATTCGCAGCAGGAGCAATCTTGCTAAACATTTGATGCTCTGTAGAGATGCTAGATTTTTTTCCCCTTGGTGTCAGAAGATGGCCGGGTTCCCAGGTTGCAAAGCACTTGAGCAAATCATTATTTTACTTTCCCCTAACGATTCTGTACATATGTTTTTGCCAGGACAGAGATGACCTATTTGAGGGGACAGTCCCGTTGTGCACCGGAGCTGGGTGAATGCTGAAAACATTTCTCTCGCTTTGTCATTCCACTTTTAAAACAAGAGTCGAGTTGTGTGTCCCCGTCCCCTTCAAGCTCGTGCTCATTTTGCAGGGACACGACAAAGAATAAATTACTGGCAAGAGTATTTGCTTGAAACAAAGAACCGTAAGTAAGTAACAGGAAACATATACAATATTCAGCTTGAAGTCTGTGTATTTTGAGAATTACATTAATCCAACTGGAAGACAGGAACACACGTGATCAACTTCTGCTCATCTAAACTAAACAGAGCTTTTCTCTCTGATTAATTAATGCGGTTACTTCAAAATAATTCCTAAAATAAAACAAAGGTAGCTTTTTCCATCTGGAACACCCATGAAAAAAACATTTTCCACTTGCACATACATCAGAATAGATTATTAACTGCTCCTGGGTTATTTCAGGACAAGAAAGGGAGCTAACTGCCTCGTGGGCCAGTTCCTGATGTAGCTAATCAAAATCTCTCAAAATTTCCCTTTCCTCTTCCATTACAGAGGTGACGTCCCTGGGAGTCGTGCCGCTGCCGGCAGCACAGCGGGGATGCGGTCACGGCTGGGGACCAGACCCCGCAGGGGGTACTCGCAGCCGGTGAAAGCTGTTGCTTCTCAGCACTCGGCCTCATTGGGAAAAGCCTATCCTCAGCATGACCAGTGCTCAGAGAGCGGCTTGAGGATGGCTCAAAAGAAACCACACATCTTAATCACTTGCTGAAGTGCTTTGCTGAGTCAGGGCCTCACGGGTGCCAAATCCTGATGGTTCGCAGCACCTCCAAAGCTACTGCGTGCTCCGGCTCTGGCTCTGTCCAGCAAGCCCCTGCACCAGCCTCCCCCTTCCCCACTGCCCACACAAGTCCACGGGCACACACACGGGCACAGCACAGAGGGAAATGCGGGGAGGTGAGTAAATACTTAGCAGAAAGCAACCTACAGAAGAGCTTGATTGGCCCGTCTTACCAGGAAGCAGAAAGAACAGAGAAAAAAAATGTTAGTAACAGTCAGAAAAGCAAAATTTGTTATTTCACTGACTCCCCTCAGACGCAGAAGGTCCCTGCCCTGAGAAACACTCCTTTCTGTGCAGCTATCGTTATCAAGAAAAGGTGCTTTCACTCTCGTTCCCTCTCCTAACCCACTGAAGAACAAAATATCCATCCTGCCTGGCTTTGGGCATCTCACCCAAGCACCTAAGCATGAAGCTCGGTTGCGGGGGCTTACCCCTGCCATCGGTGCAGCTCAGAGGAGCCATGTGCAGAAGCAGGGCTTGCTCCACTGCTCCCATCCCCAAATAATACTGCAAGGATGTCAGACTAAGGCACGGTGTCTGGGCACCTGGTGGCAAAACCCCCTGCTGCTCACAGCAGCTCCTGTGTCCCCAGCAGCCCTCTGAGCACCACCACGGCCACATCCAGCACACCCCACCACTCTGCACCATGGGACCACTGCCTGCTCTGCCAAACCCGTCGGGAGGGACCAGCCCGTAACCTCAGCTGTGTCGTGCCTTTTGTGCATTTATTTTTAATACAACCTGGGACTGTCTAGTTCCATGATGCTTGTCGGTTTCAGAAGAAACTTGAAAGGCTGGAATACTTAATCAGGTTTCAAAAGAAAAAAAAGCTATTAATGAGAGCTCCTCGGTTTCTCTTTCTGGCCTCATATCATACTCTTGAGATTTCCTGGGGCGAAGTGGTGCGATACTGATCAGCATTTACTTGCTTGGCATATGTCAGAGGGTGCATAAAAATGGGTTTTAAGACGGTCAGTAAATTTCTCTTTCTTCCAAAAATTTACAAAAAGTTTGCCATTTTTTTGCACAGATATTTCTTCATCAAGTTCTCAGAAGAAAGCAAAACCGTGAAGCTTTGTGTTTCTTTCAAAACCATGTTTTGTTTGCTTAAAGCCAAAAATGATAATGTTTGAAAAATATTTCTGGCAATAGCTTTAGTTTCAGTGAAGAAGCCATCTCTTCCAGACCAAACCAAAACGGTTTGGTTGATAAATGCTCTTTCCTTTTATAAACCCCTCTAAGTATAATACCAGTAAGAGATAACGGGTATTATTTAGGTGATTAAGAGTAACAAAGTTCCACCTCAGTACCCTGTCCGCTCTAGCCGACGTGCTCTGACCTTGCCTTTGCTTACTTTGCCACCAATCCACAGCACGCTGGGGAGACACATGGGCATTTTACCTGCAAGTCCTGAGTTGAACACCACGGTGGGAGAGGCTGTCCCGGGCAGGGGGGGTGCCGACGGCGGGGGCGGTGGGGGGAGCGGAGCTGCAGGAGCTGTCTCCAAAGCTGGACCTGGGAGAGGAGGTGGCGGTGGTGGTGGTGGAGGTGGCGGCGGAGGCGGCGGTGGAGGCGGCATCGGCACCGACACAGGACCGTTTTGCACTACGAAATGAAGGGAAAATGAGGTATTATGATGAACGCTGATTGAAATATCGCAAGCATGCACAGAAAGTCACAACATCCACCTTGTCCCCCGCTATACACCTCCTCTCCGCCACTATACTGGCCCTAGCATTGGTTGGACACTTCACCAAAGTACTTCAGTGCATTAACGCAGCAGGGAATTACCCTAATAAAAGAAGCTAGTATTTTTTTCTATCAAATGAAGGGCTCGGAAATGGATCAGACAAACATGGGGGCCACCCAGAGAGTGAGAGTGCAAACACAGCCAGGGGACCTCAGCATCCTCGGCTGCTGCAAGGTGCCATGGCCTGCAGGCTCATTACAATTGAAGGTGGTTTTGTCAGCGTAAGGCTGCTGTGACTGTCCCTGGCACAACAAACTGCACCTCCAGCTCCCGACCAGCCCACCTCTTGGGGACAAAATGCTTCTTACCTGCCTCAGATGCTGCTGCTAAGACGGGTAATGGTGGTGGAGGTGGTGGCAATGGTACTGAAGATGCAGGTCCAGCAACTGGTGCAACGCATGTGCCAGCCACAGCCTCTGACCCTGCCGGCACCATCCCAGAGGCCAGAGCAACAGGAAGGATAGAGATGTCACCATCACCTTTCTTCTGGATCTTAATGGTTCCCTGCTTCTCCAGTTCATGGATCTTTTTCTCTAGCGTTGACTGTCGCTGGATGGCTTCTTCTTTTTCTTTCACCATTTTTCTCAAGGTGTGAACCTGGGTATTTGCATCTTTGTAGATTTCCTGAGAATGACGCAGAAACAAGGAATTTGCACAGAACAGAATAACAATACCAGAAAAGGAAGAGCCTGACACAGGAGGGTCACTGCACCAGGCACTATCTTACAATGAGCTTTGATGCAAACCATACATCTTCGCTGGTGAGGAAGAATTCATTTTGTGTTTTTCCCAAGCTAGCAGCAAGGCTGTGCACGGTACTGAGTCCTGGGAGAAATCTCACCTGTGGGCACCCACACCTGGGGGTGCAGAATTTCTCATCATCACTTTTCATGATGTCTCCCATTTCTTATGCTAGTCTTAAACATATAGTGTAGGCATGTTACCTCGATTATTGACTTTAACAGAGAGTATCTGATGCCTTGCTGGTTGCTCTACCTATGAGCAGATGTTGGCCCATAAAGCAAAGCAGGAACAGAGCTCCTGGTCTGGAGGGGAGATTGTACCTGGAAGCACCCAGGGCAGACCCTCTACAGGAGCCCTAGAAGCACCACACTTTGGGATGACATTTAGGCTGAAGTTAGTTAACATTATACTAATAATTTTTGTTACTAAGTTTGTACACCAAGAAGTAACAAATCTGGATTGTGCACAGAAAGCTGGCTACACTTGACAGCACAGACACAGGGCACTTGCTCCCGCGTCCTGCTGCTGTGCAGCCCAAGTCTGACAGACCCCAGGTCCACCTCCAACGCCCCTCCGCAGCCAACCATATGTGCAAAACTCCAAACACAGATGCTACCGACCTGAGTGATAAGACATACCTGTCTCATTTACTGATTTGCTGGCACATTCAAAGAGTTTTATGTCCCCCTTTGAGTGCGCACACTAGTAATTCTACTTGAAATCTGTCACGGGTTCAAAATTAAGAAGCTAACAGAAGTCACTTGGCCTGTTAAAAGAGTCATTACCTCCCGAACACAAAGCGCGCAGGAGATCGCTACCCTGAAGCGTGGCACCCAGCCAGAGCTTTCCCATCGCACTTACCCGAATCACATCCAGTTCTTTGTTTCTTTGCATAAGTTGTTTTTCCAGTTCCACAATCTTTGCCATGGCTTCGTTCTCCGTATCTTGGAGTTTTTCAGATAACTATCATTCAAAAGAGAAATAGATTATGTAAGTGGATAACAGTAGTTTTCTCAACCAAAATGTCAGGAACGCGTGTTGGAGCAGTGGTACGTAGTACATCATTGATATTCCACCAAACCCTGAAGTCTTTCTTTGGAAAGAGAGAGGGTTCCTGCATGCTATCGGGGGGACACTATGTGCCCCGATGAAGGTTCCTCTGATGATGAACGTTATCCTTCAGCTATGACCAGCAGGTAACCTGGCTGGACTGTATCTATGAACCTGTCCAGGTAAGAGAGCCTACTCTGCAATAAAGCACTTAAAATGCAATTATTTTCATACACACTAAGTCCGATCTGAAACCCCAAAGCCCCACAGAATACCACAGTGGCACTGTTGCAAAACCAATAGATGCTGAAATGGTGGAACGTATAAATATCACCTCTCACAACGAGGCTAATTTGATTAGTAATGAATGAAATGGTTTATTTTTTTCCCCCCAGGGTTTTTTGATTTATTTTTATTTTTTGCCAGCCCCACAAACCTGGGATCTGAAAGCTCTGCTGTTCTTGCTGGCTTTTTCCATCACCACCAATCACACCGACCCAGGTGAGGCCGCAGAGGTGGTGAGGTGGCACTGGTTGCTGTGTTTTTGAGATAAAACTTCTGCAATTCTATTATTAGTATTTCTGCCAACATAGGACAGAAAATTACGTCCATACTCCTGGGATGAGTCTAGTTTATGTAACGAGATCAGAAGCAAGCCCTTAAAAATTTGCCACCAGAGTAAACCATTAAGTTTCTAAACAGCTAAAAGGAGTAGATCTATGAAGCAAATGGTGCCACTTCTACTGATTCACTTTTCTCTAGCAGAAGAGCACCTCAAGAGGGGCAAATACTGCACAGCAAGTTGTTTTAAGAACGTATTTATTTTACGTAATGGCCATATAGGAATGGTAACAGAATGACCCTTTTATGATTTTTTTGAAGTATGGAAAACATTTTAAATTTAAAACAGCCCCTACCTCTTGAGTCCAGTAATGTGTTTTAAGACACAGACAGGATGGTTATCTGCTCTATTTACCAGTACTGCATTGCTGAGGAATTTGCAATTTCTATGTAAATTAGCTTTCCCAGCTCATGATAACTCTTTGCAGAGGCTCCACGAACCAAGTGACTCCACCTGGAACTGCAATCGAACTGAAGCTGAAGCCTCCGAAGCTGCAAACCTGCCGTGCCAGGGCCTCGGGGGTGCGACCCTCTGCTCAGCTGGGCCCCCAGCACGGGGGGTCATCCCCTCCCAGCTCACTGCCTTTCTGGGGATAAACGAGCTGATGCTATCAAGGTGTGTGAGCGCTGCGGCTGTGGCCACGTAAGCACTTAGACGGGCAGGCACGGTGCAGCATAGGCCAAACTGTCCCTTGATGTACACAGAAACGGCGTGTCAAGCCCCACATCAACAAGGCAATGCTAGTCCTTTATAAGAAGCTGGGAATTGTGTCAGATAGGAGAGTAAATGAAATGACAGAATAAGACATTCTCTCATCAGGTCAATAAACAGCTTATGAACAAATCTTTGTAGCAAACGGAGCACGCATTAACTAAAACATGCAGAATATGACCTGCCTGAGATCTCTTGAATTCCTTCACTTGCCAAATATCCGATTATTCCCCCAATACAGTACTACTAAGGCTTTTTCCAGGTGAACCTTAGCCCAAAGGTTGTAGCCCCGCTGCGCCTGTGCTTCCACCTCCCAAAACGGGCAGCAGCAAAGCCCATGTGCAGAGCAGGCTCTGAACTACCTCAGAGACAAAGGTGACAAAGTTTGGTACTAACATGGGAAATGTTTTCTTCCAGTTCTTCAACTCTTTCCAAGGCTGCATTCTTGGTTTCAGCATCCTCCAGTAAAGCTCCCACATCAAAAACGTTATCCAGGTAAGCTTGTATTTGCACCTGCAGTTTGTCACTCTCCGTGTGTTTCAGTTTCTGTAAATCCAAGAAGACAAGGGTGTCACTCAGCACTGGCAGCCCTCTGCAGCAAGAGGGCCGCAGACAGCAAATGGGGTGGGAGAGTGGTGGGACCTCAGGCCGCTGCCATCGCCCAGGAAAACACTTTGCATTTTAATGTCAGCTGGGTCATAAGCGATAAGCAGTCATTTTTGAAGACCAAACATCCAGAGCTTTCAAATAAAGCTAAGCAGCAGCTTATCTTCTTCTGTTAGTACAGAGGACACTACTGCTTTTCTCCATGCTTGCTGCTTGCTTGTGGAAAGCTCTGAATCCACCACCCGGCCCTGGGATGGTGCAAGGCCAGCGAGGCGGGCAGCCAGCGGGACCGACCCTGCTGCTACCCACGGTGGCCACCAGTTCAGTGGCCAGTAGGCAGAGATGAGGCCATCACTTGTGTTTGGGTTCGAAGCAGCAACATGGACCAGAGCAAATCCTCCAATTGCTCTCGCTGATCTCATGCTGGGTTTGCTGTGTTCAAAATGAGCATGCTTTATCTCCAGAGATAACATCAGAGCACGCTTTGAACAGCTCTGCCTGTTCCCGATGGACCTGCAGGGTCTGTGCCACCCTGGGACCCCGAACAGACCTGTGCTTGGTATCGCCACATACAAATACTTCTTGCAGACAGCAAGAATCCTCTCTCCTGGTTACTGCTGAGCAGAAGGCAGCAGGGGCAAATCAATCCCTTGTCAACACGAGCACTGTTTTCATGTGTGTGCTCCCAAGGGTAGGGACAGGGAGAGAGAGAAAAAAACAAAAGGGGAAATATAAAAGCAGCTTTCTTCTGAAAGAGAGCGTTTCCCACAGGATGCCAGAAAACGCCTGGCTGTCAGGAGAAAACTCAAAGGAGGATTTTTTCACACAGAGACGGAGGGGGTCCTGGCAGCACCTGAGCCGGGGCCGACACGAGGCCTGCAGCCCGCAGCTGGAGGTCAGGGACGTGGCGCGGGCAAGGACGACTGTGGTTCATCCTCCCTTTGTTATAAGACGAAGCTATAAATTTAGCTCCCAGCCTGTAATTGCAGTTAGTTGCAGCTGATTTTCCTTCTGCAGGGGTGGCTCCAGGCCACAGCCCCCAGTCAGCGGCCAAGGCACTGCATTTTTAGCAGAGACTACGGGACAACCCTGCAATGCCCTCCTGAAAGCTCCCGGGTGAGGGGGTTTAAGGAGGTTTAAGGCTAGGCTGGGCAGCAGCGGCGCTGGGGGACGTGGCATGGACCCTCCACGGCCGCAGGCGGGCCCAGTCCGCACCCCCACGCAGAGGTCAGCCCCGCCGGGAGAGCAGACCCACGCTGCGAGGCAGTGGAGACCCGGGTCATACTCACATCCAAATACTCATCCAGGCCGAGCTTTGTAAATTCGTACTGCAGGTGGACTCTGAAGTTCATGTCTTCCACCGAGTGGACAACGATGTTGATGAACTGCATGCAGGCCACCTGCAAGGAGAACCGCTGCACGTGAGAGGAGGCGACAGTGCAGCCCCGGCTGCCCCCCGAAAGCCCCTGGCGCAGGGTTGGGGGGGCTCTCCCGGGGCCCCATGGGTCAGACACAGCGAATGACCACATTTCCTTGCGGTTACTACAAGGGGAAATTGTGATCTACTCTTCTGCAGCTTTTTTCCAAGCCGGTGCTGGATTCGGGCTTACGAGGCGTTTGTCTGCTGTGATAAAGGCAAACACAGGTTCCAGGAATTAAGTCATGTCTGCAGAGTCTACCTTTACTGCGTGGCAGTGAACAGAAACACTTTCCATGCCAGCTCGCACGGCCAGACATCATACAAGCACACAAGCTCTTAAGAAAACAATGCTGTTTCTGAAACGGTCTGCAAAAGTGAGATTAATTTTGCAACTGGAACCCCTAGCTTAGGAAATGGGACTTTCACAAAAGGCGCTTTGTTGTTTGCAGAAAGCATGTTTCCAAAGCTGTGGTTTGGTAACTGAACAAGGGACCAGATCATAGGAGTTGGCATCCAAACACGTCCCAACACAGCGAGGGAAAGCAAAAGGCTCTCAAGCGAAGTGGGTCACAAGCCGTATGAGCGGTGGGGGAAACCTCCTGCAGAGCGGCAGGAATCGGACTACAAACCCCAAAAGGTTTGCCCTTTACTTGAACGCAAGGCATGGCCAAATCCTGCTCTGCACAAGTATCCCCAGCCCTCTTTCAGCACACAGATGATCATGTCTGTGACCCTCTAAGATGCTTTAAGAGAGGGTTTGCCTACTCCTTGCTGGGCTTCTCAAGGGCATAACCCTATCCTGCTAGCAGCGCTGCAGTAGGGGTAATACCAAGCTTCTCAACATATCTGGAAAGGATCTCAGTAGTTCTAGAACGAATCTGAGAGAACATAAAATCAAAGCAACCTGATTTTACCTGCAGGACAAGCCTCCAGGAGACCCCAGGCCTCTGGGTCATTTTGTGGGCAGAAAGAGCTGAAGGCCACTCGCTGGATCACCAGTTTGCTACAGGGAATTGGCTAATTCTCTGTGATCTGCTACAGGGCCCAGAGGATAAACTCATGAACGGGCATCTGCTGCATGGTGGCCTTTGACTACAGGTCTGGCCAGGATGCCCTGGGCTCCTTCCCGCCCGAGCTCCCAGCAGCTGCTAGGCTGTCATAAAAACATTCCCGGCTGAACTGCCTGGTACTGCCTGGCTTTGGAGGAACCGGGACCACCACAGGGACACAGCAAAGGTCAGTCAAAACCCTTCAGCTACATCTTCCCATGTAGACCCTGACCAGCTTTAACTACTCTGTTTCCAAAATGACTTTAACCCTCGATAATGCAAAGTTGTGAGACTGGTAACAGGGATAAACCCAAGGAAGAGAAGAAGGAAGATGGTCTAAAGACTCATCCAGGAGCTCCTGTGATGCCTCATCCCCACCTCTTGGTGCGTACCTATCTCTTACACAAACAACCCGATCCAGGCAGCTGGAAACGTAACTTCAGATTTTGAGTCTTTGCATGACCGTTTCCAGTTCCTGTGGCGAACCCTGGTTCATCCTAGTGCTGGTACCGGCTTTCGCCAGCTGAACCCTGCTGTCCTGTCAAATCACCCAGAACCAAATACCTTTATTTCAAATGTGCTTTTGTTATACTTGCTTTGGCTCGCACAACGTTAGGGCCAAATTCTCATTTCCTTTCTCAGATCCTTACATACACAACTAAGGAATTTATCAAGTCAGAGAAAACTAATCTAAGAAAGTTGCTTTTAAAATGAAGTAAGTCAATGTCAACAACAGGAACCTTCTCTAAAATAGGTTTGCCTTTTTGTTGCTCTTTCCTCCCTGTCGATCCATGCAATTAACTGCGGCCCCTTCCAGCTACAGCTTCCCAGACCGCTCTCCATTTACGGCAACATGAAAGCCAGGTTCTGCAGGAATAGCTCTTTGTTTATGTTCAGTCGTTGCAACTCCTTGAATTACTCGAGCTTTAACATTCCGTCCTGGAGCCTGGGCTCCAGCACCCATTTTATCCCATCCGGCGGAAAGGAGAGATGTCTGCCCTGGGCACACCCTGGTGCGACCCGCAGGTTCCTGCAGTGCTGGCGGGCAGCGCTCGCAGCAGCGTGCGGAGCACATTAGGGCCAGATGGTGACAAGAATGAGCAGATCTGCCAAATCGTTTGTCATCAGCTCTCTGTTCTAGCTTTAGGCTTGTCATATAGTCAAGCCCGTAGTTGGTGGAAGCAGCCCAAAGATGCAGATTTTATTAGTATTTGGGCAAGTCCTAAAAAAACCCATATTTATCCTCTTTCAAGCAAATTTCACCACTACCTTCAACCTATGGCCTGGGAGGACCAGTGAATTTTCTTACAGGTCGTCCAGATGGATGCTGAATATTCACAGCTCACCAGGCTTGTACGGACACACAATCACATGCATATTCCCTATTATATCCTTACAATACACCATTTAGTATCTTAAATAAAGATGAGGGTTTATTTTTTTTTTTTAAACAGTGGACAAATCCCATAGCTCACAGCAAGGTGGCTGGCTGCAGGCTGCTGCCACCATCTTGCTTCCAGGCTGCGCTAAGCAGTGCTGCTCTCCCACTCCCCAAATACGATTACCCCTCCCTGCGAGCATGGGAAAAATGACTAAGAGTCGGGTGTTGAGGACTGACAAATCTTTCTGTTAAATTACAGACTAAACTGTACGTACATCTGAGAATACTTAGTGTATACTGTGACTACCAACATGTCCTTACTGAGACTGCAGTAATAAGGAACAAAACCAACTGTAACATGTCAGAGAGTTACTGAGAGCAGCTTGCTAACTTGAGTAAAATTGCAGGGATCACTGTAACTTTTTTTTTCTTTTTAAAAACAAGAAAGAGGCCATCCTATTTTGCTCACACCACCTCCTTTTTATTCTGCTGTCCCCTCAAGGGTGTGAACCTGCCCTGGCCATCAGGGCTGCAAGCCACTGCCACCGGAGTGTTCAAAGCCTGTAGGAAACAGCACACTGGGTGATTTAACACCTAATTCTTGGCAGAAAGAGGTCTTTAACACAAAGCTCAGCACTAAAACAGTATAAAGTGTCAGAGATGCTTAAAAGAGGCCTCAGCAGACCGGCCAGCGTGAGCAGGTGGGAAGCCCTCCTGCTCTGCTCTCACCTCAAAACAGTATCACGTCAGATCCAAGGCGCTGAGCACGAGCAGCGCAAGGGAGACTGCACTGATCATGCCAGCATTTGTTTTCTCATTAAAAATAGGACCTAAATTTCTCACACTTCTGACACGAGCACTCAGTTGCCATAGGCTTTAAAAAAATGGATATGGAAGTATTTTTGATATCGGACACGTAACCAGCTGGCTCATCCTTACTGCCACGACCTCTGCCTTTCACATGATGCCAACGTGCAAGCTGGCGCTGGTGCTTGTGGGTGCCAGCCAGAGCTTCCTCTCTTGCCGTTCTCTCCTGTGCTCCAGGGGAAGTGGATTTGGTGAATAATCATGCAGATGCACACTGAGGAACCAAAAGTGCTGCAAACTACTGCTATATTTATCAGCAGATAAGGACAGACAGCAGCTGCAGCGAGTCTCTCCCACACTTCCCTGTCTGTGACTCTGAGGATGTTGGCACACGGACAGAACAAGCATCTTGGTATTGCAGAAGCTGCTGCTTTGCCGCAGTGAAATAGCACACATGACCAAAAGGCCACTTTCCTCTTACCTTCACTATGGTACAAGGCATTTCTTGTAGGTAACTGAACTGAACTGAAGCTAAAAATGAAACGCACATTATGTAGTTTGGAATATAAAAAAATTGTATTGTGGTAATTTTAGGCCAGAGATCAGAAGGCAGATACACCTCTGCCTACGCTGGCAGGACCAGACACAGTAAACACTTAAACCAAAGTTTGCTGACGATAAATAGCACTCACCATGAAGTCTATATTGTTGTCTTCATTTCGGAAGTGCTCCATCAGCTTCTCAAAGCGCTGTTTCTCTCCACACACCTACAAAAGAATCACCACGTGTTTGTTAAACTATAGCTTACAACAGACAGTATGAAAAAACATTTAAAAAGCAGCTCATCTGCTTGCTCAAAACCTCTCCATCCAGGTTTCCTCTCGTTAAAAATATTCTTCTTCAATGACAAATCCAGCAGAGGAATCACAGGTGAGCACCTGTGCTGCAAGTCTAAGAGGTCAGGTGCAATTATAACATAACTCTTTGTGTCTCTTCTCCCCTTAAAAATTTAATCATACCCACTGATGGTATGAATGTAGCAACAGAGTTGCACCAGGCTATGCCGCAGGAAGACTCAGCCTCTTTCACAGTGCAGAATTGGCTTTCCACTGTAATATAATGTAATTAAGAAAAAGAACAAATTACAGGGAGGAAAAAAAGAAAATTATCACCGGCTAAATGAGGAGTGAAATACATCAGTGTAACTATCAGCTGGTCAGAATTACAGAGCCGTACTACAGGGGTGTTGGCAGGAAACACAAGCAACTTGAGGGAGAAATAAGATCTAAGATAAAGCAGGTCTTAGGATACTGTTTAAATCTTATTACTTCCCAATAGCTTCTCTGGCTCAGTCCTACTTTTCTCAGCACACAAACCATCTACAGTAATCCACACCAAAATCACAAAATACTAAGTACGTTGGAGAGCGAAAGGGAGCAGAGGTGAGCACCCGGAGCTGCACTCATTTCCCCGTCCTCCCCACTTAGCAACTGCAACTCCTCCCTCCGTGGTGCATTGTTTGCGGTATTTTTTCTACCCTCACGTGAGCGGACTACACCGAACACCCAAGCTGTAGGGGTAGGAGCTGGTGCACGGCAGCTGCCCCACACATACCCGCCCCAGAGAGCCCTGCTGTCCCAGCACAGTCAGATGGGAGGTGATGGGGGCAGTGCCAAGGGTCCCACACGTTCCCAAATCCACTGGAAGCTTCCTCATACCCTGCACCATGAGTTGCCTTCTGGCTTGCTGGATTTTGGTGTCAAACTGAGCAGTGAATGCAGAAAGAGCACAGGCATGCTTTTCTGAACAAAGCCGTGAGTGCCTGGGTAGGCACATCCATCCACGAACAGTGTTAAATGCTGTTCCCAGCTTCACCCTCCTCAGATGCTGGCTGTTTGCAGAGGCACGGGAAAAACCCCTGGAAGAAGCTGTTTTGCTCTTAAAGGTCCTGAAAAGCAGAGTCCGGTCATCTGGAGGACTGAAACTTCTCTTCTCCTGAGGAACAAAACCCTCGGTGAGCCCAACAGGCTCCTTCCCTCCTTAACCAGATGTTACCCAAATGTCCCGGGAGCGCTGGGTGCTACTGATCAGGAGCAGAGGGGACAGCAGTGGGACCTCCAAGCCGGAGTGTCTGGTTAGGGTCTGCCAGCTTCCAAGCAGCACACCCCTCTGAGACACCACCTGCTATTTCCCTTAAGAGCCAGCTCATGGCACAGCAGTTATGTGAAATTAGCCAATGAACGGTAATTAAGGATTGGCAGGAGCACTGGCTATTTCTTTAGAAACTAACCTCTCTAGGGCAGGGACCGGTTCTTTGTACGGATTTCTACGTTTGTGCCTCCCGCAAGGAGACCAAATCCCCAACTGGGGTTTCTAGATACTCCCAAAAAGCAAGTTCTTTACAAAGTATGCATTGTTATTACTATTCCCATATCAGCTTCCTCCTTCTAACTGTATCTATCTTATAGCATGTACCTACACAAAGATTAAGGCACCGAGCAGACCTCACTGAAGTCACACAGAGTTTAGTGGGACCTAAACCGAGCTGATCACAAGATCTGCAAAGCACTGCGAGTAGTGGCCTGCCGGGTGACCTCTCGCCACGCTTTCTGCTATCTGTTATGACTGAATAAAACATACTTGTGGTGTATGTGATACATCTTCTGTCATTCCTAAGCAAAATTGCCACAACTGGGTTATTATTCTGCTATTTGTGGTCAGTACCTGACGTCAATGGGAATTCTGCCACTGGATGTCTGTGAGAGGACAGGGACGCTGGTTATGATGAACTATTTGATAACATTACCATCAGTATTCACGGCCACAATCCCACAAGTTGCAACTAATGGGCTCCGTGCAGGCTCAGCAAACCCGACTCGCACAGCCTCTGGTAGGCAGGGCACTGAAGTCCACACAAACACTTGCTAAAGTTTCCAGCTGAACCTTAAAGACTCACAAGGTAGAATAAACACAAACAACAAAGCATGCACCCTCATGAAAAACAGATCACACTTTTTGGTCAAGCAAATTATCATGATCTTAAACCCAAAGGACTTGGCTCTCTCTACAGCCTGTGCCATGAAAGTGGTTTTGAAGCATTAAACGCCTTTACATGGGCTGCTCCACTAGGCCCATAAACCACACGTTAAGGTCTAAGGTACAGTAAAACAGAGCCAAGACAGACCCACTCTTGGATGGAGCAAGCCTCCTTGGTATTGCCTGGCCTGCAGTTGTGCAAGGGGCATGACCTGTCTCTCTGCTTAGCAGAGATGGGGTCCCTGGGACACGGAAAGGACGGGTGGGTTTGGAGAGCCACTGCCACCCAGCTTCAGGCTGTAAATCTTCAGTCTAATCTCGGACTTTTCTTCAGGACTAATCCTCATAAAGCCTCCCTACAGCGTCAGGAATAGCCTTGCTGGGAGATCAAAGCCCATGCACCGCACACACATTGCTGATGGTTAGAGCAGCTCCAGTGAAAACTGAGGGCAAGCGAGCGAGCCCCTGCCCCAGCCTCCCAGCACGTTTGCTTTGCAGAGGCTGGCTTGAGAGCTGGCGTCACTGGTGAAGAGCCTTAGGCTCTGCAAAGCCATCAAATGGCCAAACTCAAATCCAAAATGGCCAGGAGCATCCTTGGGAAAACAGGGAGATCATCATGAGTGTTTTGGCATGACTATCCTGGTTTCACAAGTGTGCATTTAAAAGCAAGAGGTGGGATGAGCACACTCCAGCGGGGACCAGAGCACCTCCGCACCAGACGACGGCACCAGCGCTGCTGGCATCCCATCCGGCTCTAGGAATTGTTTTGTTGTGAAGATGCTCAAGTTCATTGACCATGCAGCAATGTGACCTACTCCGGGCACTCGCCACGAATGCCCTACCAGGCACCTTCTTACCGAAGGCCCAGCAAAAGCTCTCCTGGCGGGCTGCAGCTTGCAGGCATACAGCTCTGCTGCGGCATTACACCCCTCCCGGGATGCACACGCTTCCATGCGGGCAGTTCCATGTACGCCCTTCAGGAGGAAAAGAGACGAAACGCTGCGAAAAGGCTGACCTCCATCAGGAGCAGCCAAAGAGAAAATCAGAATCTGGCCGAGTTTCAGGAACCTCCTGGCGCTGTAAGGATCAAAGGCAACAGCCGCCCGACGATATAATTTGATTTTGGAGGTGTACGCTGGGTCTGATCCAACTCCCACTCAAAGCAAACGCGAGGAACCCTCTCCTTCACTTGCACCACAGGCTGCTTAGATGCACTCACCCCTACGGTATTATCCCAAGCCTTTTTCTTTCCTACTGGAGTAAATGCGATGGTATTTCAGCTCAACCAACTGCAAATTCTTCCAGTGCTCTCCATACTCTCCCCTCCCCACAAAACAGTTAACAGTCAACATCACGAAAGAAAAAAAAAAAGTAGGTTCATCTCAACTTTGAGCTCTAAACAATCGCATCTCTCTTGTACCCACTTCAGAAAAAATGGAGCCGATTTAAACAAAATCATGTATTGTGGAAACAAACATAACAATGGTGCATACGATCACTCAACAATGAAAGCCAGAAGGACTGATTTCTGGGAAATATAATGTAAACCGTTCCACATGGATGAGAAAAGCTGACATAAACAACTACAAGCCATTTATGGCTGACTAATTAAATTAAGGAACATCCCGAAGTCATACAGCCCCGGCAGAGACTTGCCAATCCCGGGACACAAGCAGCCCCGGGCTGCTGATAGCAAGAGGAAAAGCAACAACAACCTGCGGCTTTCAGTGGCTGCTCGCAGATATTTCACACTATCATCAGATGAGTCAGTGCTGGGAACATGTGTGTTTCAAGAGACAGCGAGCTGACTTTCATGAAATGATATAATTTATCCTGGAAGATTAAAGAGAGTGAAACTGTAGATGAAGCCTACAGCCTGAAGATTGGCCAAAATCCAAGACGAATGCCGAAATCAAATCCCACCACATAAAACCATATGTTGCCATTTATATTTGAATAAATTTCCAAGGTCTGTCATTTGAAAGTATGGCTGGGACTAAGAAAGGCTGATCTTTCTTTTATTAGCATTATTTTGTGTAAGAAGCAAGATTAAACGGGTTACCACAGCTATAAAAAACCTCTGTGTCTACTTGGGCTGTGAAAAAAAAACTTTTTAGGTTGCACTAAGCCCACGTCATTCTAAAAGAACAATGTGGCTTTATGGAAAACCACCCACGAAGGGCCCTTTCTCTGGAAAGGCTTTGGGTGCTAACGAAGTAAACCCGTCACAGATCTGTTACAAAGGTACAGTACAATGCTATAAGGAAGAAAAAGGATCCATTACGAAAAATTTAGTGACGATTGTATCTATATCCACCTGGCGATGCTCTCAGGTCATACAGTTCACATCTAGATCACCCAAGAGCAAAGTTCAACTACGACAACCCTCGCGTTGCTCCTGCTCACGTGGCCAGATTACCGTAAGATGCTCCCGAAAGGCACCCTGAGCAGACAGCCAAAGACACCAAGGGTATTCTGGAAAAACTGAAGATGTTTTCACGTGCAGTGTCCGGCAGAAAGTGAAAATCCAGGCTCATCGAAGCACATCCGTCGTCCTCCTACCTCAGACAGTTATCTGACAACATGAAGCACCACCTCCTTTTGTTGGAGGATGGAACTCGTAACTAACCCTCACCAGGAGCAAATATAGTGTGCTCCATATGGAGATGGCAGCAAACAGAGGCAGTATTTCAGGCTTTGGAGCTGCAGCTCGTTGGCAATACAGAACGCACACTATGAGATACAGCTGCCAGACCGCCATCTCCTCCACATCTGGAGGACTGATGCTCCCAAGCCTGAGATGCAGTGCCCCATCCAGGCACAGAAACTGCCTACTGCATCTGCCTCGACGCAAGTGTCAGTCTATCAGCAAAGGGGGGGAGAGAGAATGACAGCTCTGAGCTAGCAACATATGTTCATAGAGAAGACATGAGTAAGCTCACCAGCTCACAAAATGCCCCTGTGCCAGGAAGCAGGTAACACCCGGTGGTCCCAGGCTCCAGACAGAAAATGAAATAATTTTGGCTGCATTTACGCTCAAGGTGAACATGGTCCGGCACGGCAAAGGCAGCTAACAGTGACCTCAAGGCAGGGAAAACAATTCTCTGAAGGACCAAATTTAAAATACCTAAATCTTAGCAAAGGCTTTGCAATACAGGACATTTTCTGTCAGTGCAAACATGAAAATGACCATCTGCCATGTGTTGCCCAAAGGTTGTTTTAAGCTGCTCCCTCCTCCTTCAATAACTTTTCCAGCTCTGTAAGAGCGAGAAGCGGTAGCACCATTTCACAGCAAATATGCACTGCGTACAGGAACGCAGCCCATACTGGATATGGTGTTATAAATAGCCTGATGTGTATGCAACCCAAAAGTTCATGGGACCCTGTGTGAACCTTTTCTCCTGTCTGTACTCCTTTATCCGGCGGCACAATGCTGGCTTTCTCTCCCCCACAACAGCCCACTGTGATCAGCAGATCCCACCGCCGGCAAGCAGCACTCCACAGAAACACTTTGTTTGGACTGATCATGCTGACATTTTTGCAGTTTGCTGAAGAACAAAAAATCAGTTTTCCCCTAAGTTACTGGTTAAGTAAACAGTCATTTAATACTTACTAGGTTAAAATACCTTTTACTTCTCTACCAGCAGGGTTAAGGCACTCTCAAAATACTGCTACAGTGCAAAAGACAACAAATGTATTTACATTTTCCAGCACTTGCAAACAGTTTCTTCTAGTACTGAGTTATTATAATGGCCCCTAAGAATAATTCAGAACTGCTGTTTTTCAGCGCCTCCATTCATTATTCAAATAGAGAAATCTGACTCTGAATTAAGCATTGTGAAAACTGAGGGCTGAACAATATTGTCTCACTTCGCCGGAGTGAAAACTGATGGAGGTAAACAATGAGGTTCATTTGCTGTGCCCCCGCCTTTCAGATGGACCCGGCCTCTGTAAGCTCGGCATTAATAGTCATAACCAGGCGATGCGTGAGCGGATTGCGATTCTTCTCACCTGTCAGATATTTCAGAGCAGCAAACGCGTAAGTCAATTAAATTGATGTTAAAACAAGAGGGAGCGCCAGCATGCTGGACCCCGCTCCTCTCTCATCCCCTGGTCTCCAACGAGTTAGGCCAGCTCTTCTCTCCCCAGCACGTGGGGAAGTTCAAATGCTGGAATAACCACCAGACGATGAGCTCCCCAAAAGTTTTCTGGATTACCTGAATTCACATTTATTTTTTGGCATTTCCTGGAGCAAAACAAGGTGTTTTCTTGAAAGGTATGGTTCATCTTAGGAAAAGCAACTCAATTCTGGTTTTATTTTTAAATACTAAAATTGTTTCCCGTATGGAGAAGCACACAAGCATACACTCACCTTACCAAATTCAGTTATTCTGGTATATGGTTGTATAATAATCAATTTAACTGCTTTGCTGGATTAGAGCCAAAGTCAGGAAGTGTTCCCTGCAGAAAGCCAGGATTATTTCTGTCTCACTACAGATCCCAGTCAATTCTTTTGCCTCCTCGGTTTGGATCCGTTTTAAAACTACTATTGTGCTTATTAAAACAAACAAACAAAAAGAGTGGTAGAGTCCTCTGGTCTCTTCCCAGAAATATTTAGTTGTTATTGAAGTAAATTCTCCTATGTTTACAATGGAGATTAATGAAAAGCTGCGTAAGGATCTGAGACTGTGCTCCTTAAAATGTTAGTTCGGAGTGCTGTGAAGTATATTAAAAAAAATGTCATTTTCAGATCTTCAATAAAGCTGAGGAAATCAGTATTTGCAAAAAACCCCAGAATTTCTTTGTAACTGTTTTCATTATGCAATCACATTAGCGCTGTCGGGTTGTGATTTTTTGCAACATATCCGTGAACTTACTGAAGCTATTTGTTTATTGGCTACTATGCTTTCAGTAAATGAAAAACATGTAAACCATGTAAATAAAACGGCTAACTAGAAATGCCGCAAAAAAATTTAATTTTGAAGCAAGGCCATAAGTGAGTTGGAAAGCAGCTTTCTGCACTCCTAGCCTCAACAAGCCTTAATTCTGTTGAACTATAACTTTTCTGTTAGTTCTAGTTCTGGGTGTTCTCACCAGATTTCATAACCTTGCTCACAGTTCGCCTGTCCACATTATTTCTGTGCCTTAGCTCTGAGGAATCCTTATTTAGGTTTAGATAATGCTGTGCTGGCCTGCGACCAAACGTGCAGTGTTTGAGCCGGGGAAGGAGTTTATTTTGGGTGGCGGTACCACGGGAGGTCTCGCTGCCCGCTTCCCGGGGACACCCCGCGATGCCGCCCGAGCCCCATGTGCAATTAGGCTAATTCAGGTATTTCTGGGGATATAGGGTGCACTAAAACCTTTGCCCCCAGGCTCTGTCAGTGATGTTTTCTACAACTAAAGAGAAACGGGCTGAGAGACTCTGGCTCTGACTGTAAGCAAAAATTCCTTAAAACTAACTCAAGAGTCAAAGGTGTGTGTGTGTGTATATATACACACATATGTAGGTATATAAATATGGATATATAATGGGCAAAGCATTATGTAGTTTTTACTGGGAATACACAACCATAAGAGACTTTACCGTGAAGCACACCTAACCCATAGCACAGCTCGGAGCTGGCCCCTGAGGAGTCCAAGCCATGGTGTCCATCAGGACAGCATCGTTATCAGGTTCCCATCCGTGCTCGCTTCAGCCTCCCTGGGAAGGGGCTCCGAGGAAGAGCTGGCCCCAGTTAAACGGTACACTGCTCTTCAGTAGAACATAACACAGGTCAGCCGGGAGAGCAGAAACTCCTTTACGAGCTGCGCTTCCAAGAGGAACACAAAGCAACGTGGGGTTTCGGCACTCAGATCAGAAGAGAGAGAAAAATGCATCCTGAGTTAAAAACTGTTCTTGCACCCGAGGGATTGCTTTGCCAAGGTGCAAGCCAGAGCCCGACACGTGCAATCGCACAGGCAGACACCACGCCACTGCGGTCCAGCCTGCAGGGATTCCTCACCTGCCCTGCAGATAGGGACAGCCAGTGATCAGCCGTTCATTATCCCACTGATGAAGGGAAGTCAGGTCACACAGAGTTCAGTGCACTGCAATTTCCCCCTTCAATATTTCGCTACGTTTAAAATTTATTTTCCTCCAATTCACAATGCCAGCCATGTGGAAAGCCGAATTTTCCCACACGCTGTTTCACGCCTCCTGGACCAAGACCTGGCAGGGTTCAGTTGACTCAAATTACAGCTGCCCTCTCGGATGAAAAATGCTTGGGTTTTCAACCTGCTGAAGACACCTTTATCTCACCGTAGAAATCTTGACATGAGAATAGCAGGTTTGGTTATCCTCATATTCTTTTTCTCAGCTCTGTAAAACCTCCTGCATCTTCCAACCAGTATCAACTGCAGCAAAACATTTCCTACGCTATTTGCTCTCGGCAAACAAGTATGTTAGAAGTATCCAGTCAATGGCAGTGATGATTAAAAGATCCTCTCAATCTGTAGAATCTCATCAACACAAAAACATCCTTCCTTGACAAGGCAGCAATGAATGAAAGCATTTTCATTATGGCAAGATGGCAGTAAAATGACAGAGAGCAAGGGCAGCTTTGGAACGATGCTTGTTTTGGGTCCTGAGTGAGTTACCACCGCGTGGCTATGCTGGGGTTTAAGCAGCACCGTCACCACACCACGTCTTTGTGAAGTGAGCAGAAGCGTGTGAGAAGCCACACACTTGCACCATGCTGGCTCTCACCATTTCTGATGGCCACAGGCAGATTCACCAGGACACGGATGCGCCTGAGCTCCAGCACAATGTGCCTTTGCAAATTCAAGACAGCATTTCCAGGAAACAGTAAGGGGAGTAAGCAATGAAATGATAGTAAAACGAAGCTTTATTGTTGGCAGTAAAAGACAGCAGCTTAATTCTCTGTAAATCCACACATGCAATCACACTATTAAAATGAATTAACTACTCTGAATAAGCATTAGGAAAATATATCTTGTCTTCCAACAGTGCACTCAGCCTGCTTCAATTTAAACGGAGCACGAGCTCTTAGCATCTGGTCTGTGACCCTCGGAGCTCCCCCAAAGCTGTCTTGTGGCTAACTCCGCTCTCATTTTCTTCCCCTGGTATTCTGCTGAAGTGCATTTGCTTGTCCTGCAACACAAATCCCAGGCAACTCAGATAAAACTGCATAGCCAGTTCTCACAAATCCATGGAAACAAGCACAAAGGG
Source organism: Fregata magnificens (assembly GCA_013389945.1). Classification (NCBI taxonomy): domain Eukaryota; kingdom Metazoa; phylum Chordata; class Aves; order Suliformes; family Fregatidae; genus Fregata; species Fregata magnificens. The sequence continues at coordinate 571,287 of WAAD01006091.1, forward strand.
CTGGGAACACCGCTAAGGAAGCCCACTGGCAAGCAGGTAAAGGTGGGGATCGCGGCGTGCCAAAGAGCTCACCCAGCCAAGGATGCGATATCCCATTCGAGCAGCATTTGCCTTCAGTGAGAGGTGCTGGGAATAAGAGGTGGCTGGAAATAGAACCAGCAACAGGCCAGAAAGTGTCAAAAAAATAACGCAATAGCCAAACGCCCAAGCTATTCCAGTGGGTTACCTGTGACACAGTAGCTCCAAACGATTTCCCATAAATACAGCACAATTCAGTCAAGCATCACTCAGAAAAAGGAAGTTTTCCAGCTGCAGAGTGCAGGTGGCCGGAGCACAGCCGGGGCCGCTTGCTGGGCGGCAGCCTCCAGCGCTACCACAACCTCCTCGTACTTCTTCTGCTCCAGAACCTTTCAGAAGCTGTTTGAGGCCTGATGACACCAAGAGCGGCTGCAGAAAAACCAAAACACCTGCGTGCCTTCCTGGCTAGCAGAGCTCCTCGTAACTACGATCTGACTGTCCTGCAAGTATGAACTTAGCCGGGCTGCTGAGGCTGTTCTTGATGTAGAGGCTAAGCAGCACCTGGACTTCAAAAGCGATCAGAGCTACGAAACTAACAACTTTGAAAAGAGAAACACGGGATGGTGTAAAAATCCACCTTGCCCAGGAACAAGCAGGGACAGGGTCTTTGCACTTTAATTTGAACTTTCCCGTTTAGCCCGGAGCGAGGCCTCCTGAAAACACATGAGCTGAATTTAGGCTGGAAACTGGGGACGACTCACGCAACGTCTGCACTGGCCTGGAAGGAACAACCAAACCCAGGTGTGCGAACATTTGGGGCATTCCTCTCTCAGAGAGCTGGAAGTTGCTGTTCTGTCAATGCCGAATAGTTCCCAAAACGTAGAGCAGGCTGCAGAAAGCAGACACGTGCACCACGAGAGACTGACCTAAACCATCCCCTGCTTGTACTCAACATGCAAACTCCTTCAACATTACAGGGAACACAAAGGAGAAATACAAAGATGGATGAGAAACTAATACTGATATCTCCCTTAAAATTACTGATTCATTCCATACAACATGGATGAGGATTTCATTGTAACCACTTCCTGCCTTTTGGCAGAATTTTTAAAAAAAAAAAAAAAAAAAAAAAAAATCTTCAACAGCTCTGCCACTCACCAGACTGGAACAGGGGGCTCGTGCTTCCTACCGCCAGCGCAACTGCGTGAAGCCTGGTTTCCTCAACTCTAATGAACTTTGCATAGAACACCCGCCTTTCCTTCCATCCATCCCAAACTACTCCCTCCCTCTCCTGGTCTCCATTCCCCATCAGTAACAACGGTTCTGGATTTTGTTTTCCCGTTGAGTTCCGCTTTATTCAATTCCATCTCCAGCTCCTGGTTTGTTGTAAACTTCTTGGTGGCTTTGAAATATCCACGTGTTTCTGCATTCAGAAGTGATCTGTTGTTCATCATGATCTTAACCCTGTACTGAAAAGCGAGCACTGCGCTACGTCTGTAATGCATAGAGCTGAGTCCCCTGCAAAGAGGAACAACCTGCGCACAAGAATCAATGATTTCAGGTGAAGTAACTGGACAAGAATAATTTTCAAGAGACAGCTTAACAAAACAAACCATTCTCCATTTGAATATCCTGACTCCAGCCAGAAAAAAGATTGGCCTGTAAAATCATTTTCAAATTAAAAGTCATTTTCAAAAAGAATTCTTGACAAGATTCAGATCAGCTGTGGTCTTCCAGCTCAGTCAGACCCTGAGAACCAAATTCTGTTCTCATTTACATCAGAGCAAAGCTCAAAGCCTAATGAAATATTTGATGTTCATCCTGATGCAAATGAGAGCAGAATTTGGTCCGAAATATCCTGGTTTCCCTACTGACTTTATTACAGGGTGAGTGCTAGGCAGGAGTTCAGGTTTCTTTTGAAGTTATTTTTATGGCAAGGAGATAGAGTGGCAGAGATCTAGTTTGACGAGTCTAATCTGTCCTAAATATGCACGCAGTGTCTGATGAAAGAACCACAGAGAAGCTGTGGCAGCCCTGCAACACATAGTTACAGAAGCCACACAAATATTACTGAGCTTACAGTAATTTAAGTTGGAAGTACACTGCTAGAAATCTAACCCTGGGTACTTTACATGTCAGCAACTCAGAGACTTTTACTGTACCAGCTGAATGAGTTATAAACATGAAAACTTGAAACCATTACTGACAACTTGCCCAGGAGGAAACTGGAAAACAGCAGCACAGAGCAAGAAATAAGCAGCATGATTGGATAAAGAGAAGAACAGCCAAACGCAGAGTTGAGAAGGGTAAAATCCCCTCCTTGCACACCCGCTTCACCTGCAACATCCAACAGTTCCACTATAGCAAATGACTTGATCAAACACAAACAGGAACGGAATAAATAAATAACAGCAGACAAACCGAATGTGCTACACAGGAATTTTTGAATGTCAGCAGGAGAAGAGAGAGATAATAGAGCACTTGGAAAAAAATGAAGGAGCAAAACCTCGACTAAAGACATCAGGAAGGTAAGAGAGCAAATGGGACTTTACACGTCCTTCTCTGTGGCACGCAAAGGGCCCGTTCAATGAGCCTTACAGACCCTCCCGACCAATGCTATTTCGGCTGTAGTCATTTGCCCAACTTATCTGTAATCCCTCACACTGTCCTCCCTCATGAGCCATATTTCTTCTATAATAGAGTAGTAATAAGCCAGAAGAATTTAAGCCTGGAATAATAACATTGTACTTTGCACGTTTACGGTGCTTTTCCTATTTAAAGCACTTCTCTCCTATTACCCAATTGTTCTTCATAACAATCTCATCTGCATCTGCTTCTGCGATTCCTTCGTTTCACAAAGGTGCAAATGAAGACAAAGATACCAGCAGCTTGCCCAAGGCTACAGATGAATAAATGAAAGAACCAAACTACAATTTCCAGTTCCAGTTCTGTGCCTGCAGTGAAGGACTGCAGACCTTTCCCCAGCTGGAAGCAGAATGTCTTATTTCCATATTCTGACCATCCCTTCTGCTGGTGTAACCCAGAAGCAAGGCTTTCTCCACGGTCACACAATACTTCCAACTCGACTTCCACTTCACAGCCAGGGAAGCCTCGCCAGCAGCCATGCCATTCCCATTACCTCTGTCCTCAGGTAACTCTACATACACAACACAGCTCACACTTAGGACAGGTCTGGTCTTGTGAAGCTGAGGTTTCTACAACAGGCCCACACTGGAGATCACTTCAAACCTTTTGCTCTGGCTCTGTATAATGACGAGCACCTCAGAAATACAGTTATGGTGCAGCTCTACGACATGCAAATATTTACAGTGGATGTAAATCAGAGATTGGTATCTCCCCACCAGAAATAACTCCCCAAACACAAAAAGTAAAAAAATTAACAACTTGGCTTGTTGATTATCTGCATTAACCCACTTATAGCAACAGCGGCATTAAGAAAAAACATGCTACATGTTTATACACAGTCCAGTTGGGACTCATCAAGTCTAACAATTTTTGAGCTGGTAAGTCTAGATTCATTTTTTCTTTGATAATAAATCCACACATATATCCAGGACTCAAACTAAACTAGAACAGCAGCTTTCTAGGACTTGATTCTCACACTAGTGCTTCTGAACCTACGTACAATGTTCTCAAATCCCATTAACCACTGTATGCAAACATGTGATACGCTTCAACATATACACCTACGAATGACACTGTTTTCCTCCACTTGAGCCTACTGGAATACCTGTATTAATTTCAGCAGTCACTGTTCCATCACAGAGACTTGATTTTGTAATTTCTTCACAAATAAAATTCCTACTGATAGTAAAACCAGGAGTTTTGCATTTCAAGGGTTTGTGTAAATGGTTCTGAAAATGGGAGATCTAATACACCATTCCTGGTTGTTTCATCTAAGAACATACAAAAGTGTTTAGAGACAGAAGAACTGGAGTAAAGCTCTCAAGATCTCCATTAGTTTTCCACTTCAGGGACACAGCTTGACTGACCAAAAAGTAAAGGGAACAATTCACAGTCTGGATTCACCTTGTTGGAATTATGCCTCTTTTATGCAAAAGTGCACAAAACGGTGGCATCAACACCACTGTCTGATTCTTTGCAGCTCAAAGTGACTTATGGAATATCTGCAGTTTATGGAAATCTGGGAAATTTAGCTGAATGAGAAAGCTCTAGCCAACGCCATGTAAGAGAACTATCAACACGCACATCAAATTCTAATAAAGCAGAGTAACGTACCTCCTTAAAATTATCAAATGCAGACAAAATTATTTCATGCCCTCCTCTGACGAGGCAAACAGCTGCTAAAAGTTCCAAGACAAGGGCCTTTGTCCTGCAAAGAAAAGAAACCGCAACAGTCAATGACCACCACGTGATGAACCATCTTCTTTCTACCTGTTTCCAAAAGGGATGCGGAGACATTGGGAGACATAGTTTGCATTCCGTGTATTTTTATCTCTTGAAACTAGTAAACCTGCAAGACACATAATGCTGAGCATCATCTGATCCAGGGCATTTCGACTCTCCCAGGATCATGCAGTTTTCCCCCATTTTAATGCTTCTCAAAACATGCAAAAATTTAAATCACAAATTGTACTTGTTGAAATTCAAGCAAACCAAAGGCAGTTGCATAACTCTGGTAAAGGCAGACCACATCAGCCTTCGACAGCTTGTACTCCCAGAGAGTTTGCCTGCACAAACCCGGAGAGGAGGCAGTTTTACACAAGCCAGGATCACTGCACATCAGGCATTAGTCAGCTGTCTTCACCACAATGCAGCCCATTTCCTCTGAGCCCAGTTTTTAATGAATGTGTTTATAACTCAAATCTGTATTTTTCCTGATACAAATCTGAATTATTTTCTATGATAATTTGTATTATTCATAGCCACAAAAAAAAAAAAAAGATGTGGTTCACTGAAGTAAATATAGGATGCCTTGGCATGTCTTTCCCCTCTTGAATCAGAAATTTGGGCAACTGATTGACAGCAGTGCTAACACAGGCATATTAATGAGAGAAGACAACAGATTACTGAAAGAAAAGCATGCAATAGACTCAGTGTAACTCCAGTACAAATAATCCCCGGTACTTTCTTATAGGGTTCACATAAGGCAAAAGCACCAACCGGACCTTATGTTCAGATGAACTCTGAGCAGTTATTAAAATCATGCAGACATATTAAATTAGTCTCATGCTAAAGCCATGACTCAAACCAGATGTTACAGAAAAAGAAATACCTTTTGGCTTTCAAAGTGTCAAGGTTATCTTTGGAAACCAGAAAAAATGTTCACTTTCCTAGGAAATTTTAAATGTATCATTTTCAATTCTTACTCATCCATTTTTTTCCTCCCACAAGAAGAAAATCCAAGCTCTTTCAGACAGGATCAAGGGGTTCTTACTACAGATCTTCAGTAACATCCCCTCCAAGGGCAGGCTATGAACCGCGTGCACGGGGACAGGGGAGGGCTATCTCTGTGAGCACAGGGCCCAGGGGGATGCCCAGGTCTCCGATGCTGCCTGGACTGCTCACCCACGGGCTGCCCACGCGTCTGGGGTGGGAACGGGGAGAGGACAGTTACAGCTGTGTCTGCGGCATCTGTTTGGGCACAACCAGAGGAGACAGAGTCCCTACATCCATCCTCCACCTGGCCTGCCCGCTCCTGCGGCACTTGGGTCCGCAGTGTGCACGGTTTGGGATGGGATCAGCTCTGCAACATCTCTCAGAACTGCTGCTTCCCTTTTTGCACATCTCAGACAACCCCAAGCACTCAAACCTCCGGTTTCTTCAAAAATCATGATAGGGCTAAAAAAAAAAATTAGGTTTTGAACAGCACTAACATTAAGTTTTGTCTTCGGATTATTTTAGCCACATCTGAAAGCTTTTTTTTAAATAAACAGAAATCTAAATAACCCACTACTTTGAAAAATGGAAACTTAGGCTCTCTCTTGATCACCTGATTTCCAGGCACAGGACATCAAAAATGATAAAAACAATAAACTTCCCATATCCTTCCCATGTATGCTGTGCCCAGGCTTGCTGACTAAGGGCTAAATAAAAGAAAAGAAGGAAGTACCTACTTCCATCAGGACAAGATTTCAAGCAGTGCACTGTAAGGCAAGCGGACAGCCTAAGCAAAGGCTATATATATACACATAGACAGTGCTGTTTAGTTTTGTCTCATCCCCTAGTTTTACCTTTCTTTGCAAACACCAGTATGTCAGATTTGGTTTCGTTAGACATGCAAGAGGTTCACAGCTCCAGGCTTTGCTGGAAGCGGCTGCCAGGGTCACAGGTGTGTGCGGGGAGAGGAGGGGACACAGCCTCACAGCCATCAGTTCCACTGTGCAATTACAACATCACTGCTGTGGCTGAACAGCAACCCGCTACAGAACAAGAATGAAACCCTCTCTCAAAGACCTAAGGACCCCTCAGACAAAATCTAGTTAAGAAGATTTTCCTATTCTTCAGGAAAACCCCATGCTAAGCTGCTCATTATCAGCAAGGTCTTCTTTGCACTGCAATAGAGCTGGAGTGCTTAAGCAGCAAATTTTCAGCTGAAGAGTCAGTAGCTCCTGAAACCAATGGAACTAGATGGCAATCGCTCTTCTATTTGCACCATAATACAGATTTAGTCTGATTCAGAATGAAGTATGATTTTTGCTACAGGTTTGTGCATAAACATACCCCTGAAAACCCCTTTCCATGTACTCTTTACTTACCTACTTCTTAAACTCTCTAAAAGCAAGTGCAGCCTACCTGGGATTCTTGTTGTTCAAACTTAGTGCAATTTCATTAACGGCATGTGGATGCGACATGACCATATTGAATCCATACTGAAAAGAGAAGGGGAAAATGTTGTTTCAGTTTTGAGGCTAAAATTATTCGTTTTAAAATCCAACAGATTACATATCTCTGACCAGATCTGGTGGCAGTCTTTCACAATGCTGTAAGCCAAACAAAACGTTGTTGAGTTTACCAAGTCAGCCAGCACATTTCCATCTACCACCGTGCCTAACAACGTCTCTGCCACTAACAGTGTCGAAAGTACTCGGTTTGGCCACGTCAGCCAACAAAATGGGGTCCAAGAGCTGCTCCTACACCACTGCCAACCCCTCTGCTCATCCTTTCCCCTCCCTCCTCTTTTTATTTCTGACTGTCAAGTGCATCGTTTACCCTCTAAAGAGGAATTTGCAATTCAGCCGCCAATATCACTTCTTTTCCAGCATGCATGCTGCCAGAGAGCGACTGCATCATGCAGTTATCGCACGAGTACTGCTGGCTTTGCTCTCCAAAAATGAAAAAAGAACTGCTTTGGAAAATGCTGTGTTGCTTATTAGTACAAGATCGTTGTTTGCATCCTTCCCATCAGAGGTAAGAAACTCTGTAAATCCTAGGGAGCCGGTATCCCCAAGGGCAGAGTTCACTTACGCAGCCATGTTAGAAATACCTCGTACGACCATACAACTCGTAATAAAGGTGTTCACCACAGCCTTTCTTTGAAGCATGTAACTTTTAGCTGTTACTGTTTTAGCAAAAAATCCCAAGTCTCTGTAGCTACCCGGGCATGCCATATGATCACAGCATCCCACTGAAGAGAAAAGAAACTCATGAAAATAAGATTAGCTTTGGTCTAGTTTATTCTTTGACTTGCAGTATCGCAATTGCCTTGCAATAAACATGTAACAAGAGCGAAAGCTTGTATTTTCCATCAGTGCATAGCTCTTCTGAAAGATTCTCATATTTCCTAAGTGTTAGTACTAAATTCTGAGACAAATTATAACTTCAGTTGTGTAGCTGCATGTCTAATCAGTTAGTGCAAACTGAGCCCATCACTGCAAACAGGAACTGGCCCAATATGCACATGCTCTTATCTACATGTGTCTTCACAGCTGTACTAAATCATCGGCATGGGTACACAAGGACTGCGTTACATTGCTTCCCAGCCACACTGCCTAAGAATCAGTAAGAATTTCAACCTTCGCAGCGGTTTTACCTTAACAATTCACCACCAACCTTCTCCTCCCCCCTCCCAACAACAAAACAGTTATATGGTCCTAAAGAACAGAAAGGGAAATACCTGGTAATTCATTATGGCCCGTAAACACATGATGCAGACATGAACATCATCTTTTTTACTCACTAATCTGGAATTTTTTAGTGTTCTTCGGCTTGGCAATGTGTTATACCTGCAAACAAAACCAGCTCTCATCAATCACAAGGCTATTTTTAGGTGGTAAGAATAAAGGAATGGAAATACTCCTCTACTGGGTGAAAATGTAGACATCTTTCAGTTCTGCAGAGCAGACGACCATTGGACAATACACATGCAAATTAAGCAGAAAAAAGGTCACAGGATGTTTACACTGGCAGTGTACGAAGCTCCAGATGCACGGCTCCACGGCTGCCTGCTGGCCACCGCTGCCCAGCCCAGGGCCAGCACAAACCACGAGCTGCCAGTCTCAGCCCTTCCACCCGGCGCAGCCGATGCCGCCAGCCACAGCACAACTCATCCAAAGCCAGGTACCTCCACCTCTCGTGGCATGCGACAGAGAAAGAATGATCCACCCACAAACAGAGGTATGCAGGATTTTTTTCCATGCACTTTACTCTGCATGAGCAACGGCACAGACTTTTAATGGAACTGAACATTCATAGGCATCAACAAATGTATTAATTCCCACTGCATTTCATTTAAGAATGGTGCCTCTCTTCCATTCTGCAGCTGAGCTTTCTGAAAGCCCTCCAAATTATTTGAGGAAAATACAGCCCTTAGGAACTTTCTTCAGAACAGAGGCATTAATTATTTTAATTGTAACCTCTAACTGGTAAATCAACCTTGAATTCAATTAAATAAGTACACGGAATAAACACAAAAGGAAATCTTTAAATATGTCATTTCTATGGCATAGTAAATGAAAACCACATTTCAGCTCTTCCTGAGATACTGCTTATTTTCTTTAAGAAAAAACATGCTTCACGAGCTGAGCACAGGAAATTGGAGACAAGGAGACGGGCTGCCATATGAAACACATATATGTTCTTACATATGTGAAATTGAATAAGCAATGAGAGGATTATGATTATGGTCAAGAAACTCTTTTGACAGTGATGAACTAACTGCTGCAATCAGCCGACGGTGTCTGTGGTGCTGCCGCATTGCCCCAGCGAGCCCCGGGACCAGCACACCACACAGGACAAGCCCCATCCAAACTGCGGGGGGTCTGTGGGGCCCCCAGAGCTGTACCAGGGACACGTAGGGTCTCCGCAAAGCTGTGCAGGCTGTCCCAAGCAGCCCCAGCCAGCGGCACCGCGGGTGATGCTGACAACAAAGGTGAAGGGTGGTGTTTGAGGTTAGAAAAACACATTCTTTATCCTGCTCCCCAAATTTACAGTGTAAAAACAGCCCAGAGAGAAGGTCCAAGCAGGTTCTCAATTAGTCACAGGGCTGCAGCATCCAGAGGTTTACTCCTGATTTACACCTACGCAGGTGAGAGCAGAGACCAGAAGGGCATCGGCTCGCTGGCTTGGAGGCTAATAAAACCTCTAGGCAGGCACAGTAATCCTTTTGCATTTCCAACTATCACACTCGGGCCTGAAAATGGAGGAAGAAAGTATAAAATCTGCTGATAGGAAGACAGAAAGAAAAATCACGTGATGCACGTGCAGTGATGTGCAAATTCTGACATTTGTTAGGCAAAGAGCAACTCTGCTGGGGAAGAAAGAGAAATTCATAGAGCAAGCTTGACTGGTGGAGTAAATACAACCTCCAGTAAAAACAAGACTTCTTCAGACAACTGCAGCTGGCCTCACACTTGCCAATGCCACCTTTGCAGCCTGGAGAACATACACGGGAAGGCTTTTCTTCCATTTGATTTGGGAAAACAACTGCAGTGAGGAAAGCTTCTGGATTACAGTATCCTCCGCTCTCACTCCAGTCCCTAACCAGGAGTTAAAAAAATCAGTGCTGGCACCCAGCAATGACTCAAAGCACAACTGCAAACACACGCCAAGGCAGGGTGAGAAGGTGAGCTGGAGAACAGGAGGGCTTCCAGGGGGCACGCAGACCCAGGCTTTTCCATCTGAGAACTATCCCAACACTCCAAGAAAGCATGAGAGTCATGGAGGGAGTTGACGAGGAACGATCTGTCATTATTTCTCATAACATGGGAACTACGTGGCATCACATATAATTATCAGGTGACAGGATCAAAGCAAACCTGGTAATTTTCAAGGCACTCCTCCACACAGTGCTCCGGAGAGTGGGAGCTCTTCAGCGTGACTGCTGCGGAGCCCAGAGCCTGGCACAGGCTCCAAAAGCACTTACACCAATTCACAGAGGAAAAAATCCATCAAGAACTATTAAACATAAGATGCAATCCTTAGATCAGGATGCTTAAATCTACAGACTGCTGGAAGCAGGAGCATGTACCAGGAGAAACATCACTGGGTATCTGCCTTGCTTGTACCAAGCAAGTGTTCTAAGCATCTGCTGCGCTAAGCGTCTGCTCCTGGGCAACATCAGAGAGGGTATTAGATATGGCTTTGGTGTTATCACACTTCACAGTTTTCCTCTGAGTTCCTCTGCATATTTTGAGTGCATTTGGGGGCTTGCCCTGTGTATTGCTAATGCTACTGTGCAAGTTACTTGTCTAATCCGTACTACTCATTTTGTTTAAAAAAGAGGTGTAGCTTTTAAAATCAGTGAATAATATTATTAATGATGATAATAATAGTAATAGTAAAGATTAATAATAAATACATGAACAAATAAAAGCAGACTTGTTTTATTCTGACTCACTAGCTCACTCTCCAACACAAAGAACATCCTTGCAAATTTTCTCACTTTAAATGTACAAAACAAAACGAATAAGCTAGCTGGTAGGAGGGTCTGGGCGTACCATGTGCCGGGCAGCCACCGCAGCTCAGCAGCACCCTTGCTGTGTCCGCCTGTGTGGCTGCAGGAGCCTTCCCCACTCCACAGCTCCAGTGCAGGATGAGAGCCCAACGCGCAGCAAGCTCCGGAGCGCGGTGCAAAACCACCCTGCCCGCGGAGAGCCGGCGACTCTTGGGCTTCAGCAATTACTTCCCTTTGCTTTCATTTTCCAGGAGTGCCAAGATGAAAGAAACCCCAAAATTCAAAGTAGAATTCAGTCCAACTGCTTTTTTTTTCCCATATATATGAATGCATACATCAGCTCAAGGCATTCCAGACAGATTTCAGGTTTGCAGGAAACATGACCTAGTTTTGCCTGAGCGAGAGCGAGCAGTTAAAGCACGGGAGCTGGGTTTCGGGGAGCACACCCCAAGGAGGGGCACAGGCTATGCCTCGGAAGACTGGGACAGTATTGGGCTGCTCCCCGCACTGCGGGGCTGTCCCAGCTGGCCCCAAGCCACCACGAGCACTTTGGATGGGGTGCACCTTGCACCTGGGTTCTGGGACACTTTGTCCGGTTGCTCCTGGTGAGAATGGGACCAGCCAGGGAGCTCCAGCCGGGGCTGTCCTGCCATCCTGCCTGCATCCCTGCAGATAGGCTGACAGCCCACACACAGACCCTGCACTCTGGGTCTCATTCGTCTTCCAAACCTCCCTTCCTGAGTCAAAAGAGCAGTGCAACCTTTACCTGGGAACCCTACCTTGAGCCTGAACTGGGAAGTATGGAAGCGCTGCCAGTGTTGGCTGGAGAATGCGTAACCACACCACACTAGCCTATTTCCATATATTCATTTCACTAAATATGAAAAACACTGCAATAAAAAGATTTAAAAGTCATTTCCAGTCATTCAGAGATCGTTCCTACAATGACTTATCTCAGTTTTAAACTACTAAAGGCTGCATACGTTATTTTCCTTTAAATTTTAAATAAGCAGAGTAATCAGATCTTTATCATGCCACTGATAGAAGAAAAAAAATCTTCTTCAGTGCCTGGTGTATCAACTCCTTAAATTTCAGAATGCCTTTAAACACCTCACAGAGTTTTCTCAGCTGTAACAAATGGGAGCCAAGTCCCCTTAAACTGATGAAAGATGACCGTAAAGCCAGAATTTGGCATTTCCAGCTGCTTGAGGAGCAAGGAGAAACAGAATCGGGGGGCAAAGATACTCTGCAATGTAGCAGGACCCTGGAGCACAATGGGTCCAATCTCCCTGGGAACTCAGCCTGGGATCCAGCCACCTGGACGGAGTCTTCCCGGGCTGAGAGATGCCCTCCTCTAGACCTCTCACTACCCACACGGCCTTCCGGGCACCTAATCAAACTCCGGCTCTGCAGAGCAATGCAGGCACCAAAAGGAAGGTTTGAGGTGGAGACAATATTCGCCTCTTCTGAAGAGGTGGAAAAGACCCACAGAAACCCAACAAGGGCTGCAGACATCCCGTACGGCACTACCTGCCTGCAGCCAGGAAAACTGCTGTTTTGAAGCCTGGAGATGTTCACTTGGAGGACTCTCATGACCAGCCAGATAGGCAAAGTCAGAGGTAGCTGTTGTGTTCTCTTCCCAAAACCCAGGATGACCCTCACCTCTGGGGACTCTGCCCCAGGGCAGTACACAGCTCCAGCCCCAGGCTGCACACCTTGCGCCATGCTCTCCGCAGCAGTCCTCCTGCCTTCCCCACCATCCCACACATCCCTAGTCGGTGGTGTGTTATTCAGTGATATCATCAGTGATATTTGGAGCCCACACCCTCCGGCTTGCAGAGCTTCCACCCGTGTTAGTTTACGATTAGGCTGAGAAACGGGTACAGAATATGCAATCAAGAGCTGCAGTGCAGAGAAAATATCTCTAGCACAGATGGGATTCTGCCCTAGATTTAGATCGCTTCCCTTCAACAGATGCAAATTTCTTCACACAGACATGAATGCCAAGAATTAATGAGGATTTTTTGTACAGAAACTCTTTTACAACGACTCTGCACACTGGAACCAAGGCTCAAGATGCTTTCTCTGTATTGGTGGCAATTGCGACGACCCCTATTTGTTCCCTTCCTAAAGGCAGGGCAGACTGGCAGTAGCTCTAACACCTCCCTTTACGCAACATGAGCCAAGCCAGGGTGGATGATCTTCTTTTGCTTTTATTTCATTTCTTGTTACTAAACATTAGGCTGATCCGAGCATCTGGATGAATTGTTGGTTTTGATTTCCTGTCTGCTGCAGGTCAAAGATTATGTCACCAAGAGTATATTTATCCTGGTAATTAAATTCAGATGGTTCCTCTTTTATTTCCTCCACCCCTCCTTTAAAGCAGAACTATAAAACCTTACTTCTGAAAAAAGCAGAAACAGAAAACCTGACCATGTGCAAGCTCCTGCAGCGTGTAATGCTTTCCTCCTGCCAGCCATCGGCAGTGGGTACGGGATGTCACACGTGGGGAGGGAGCTACTCCACAGCTATGTGCCTTTGCTGCTGGAGGCCACGGGGAAGTAGGCAGGATCTGGCATTTCCACAGCCGGACACTGCACCCACGTGGGAAAACCAACAACCATTAAAACCGAGGCTAAATCTGTGCTAAAATGCACAGTATGGTTTAAGGTTCCTTTTCTCACCCAGATCTAACAGAAGTACATTTCTGTTCAAGAATAATTCATTCATCATTTTTATTCAACTTGTTAACAATTTAATTAATTCGGTGCTTGTAAAGGCACTGCCATCATGCCTCTGGAGACCAGGCTGCGCTTTTACCCACCAGCCTCCTAGAGAAAGGTGAGAAGGACCATCCAGCCCAGCCAGCCTGAAGAAATTAATTTTTAAAAACTACTCCTGCCTCCATGTCCACATTACTTCGTTAATATGATCAGCCAGAACCGCTGAAAACGTCCAGTGTGTCCTGGACTCATCCAGCACTTTGTACAACCGAGACCTAAAAAACACAACACGCAAGTGCATCTTCTGGTGCAGAACAGCTCACACTGACACTGAAGACCCACAGATGGATAATTAAAACACCTGCAGAACAAACTGGGATACTCAAAGTAAATAAAAACCCTTTCCACCGTGGTAAGTGAGCAAAAATCTCAATACAAACTCCTGCCATCTCCACCAACCGCAGTGGGAGGACTTTCATGCTTAAAACAAGGATGTGTGCCCAGTCCAACGCTGTAGACTTCTAATGCACTGCGTTAATAACAAATCCAAGTTACAGCTGGTTTCTCCTATCATTTTTATCTTATTATCTGCTAAAGAATATCATGCCCTCATTTGTCTCCACTGGCTCCCTCAGAGTAGGAGCAAGGAGAGCGGAGGACAGCCCAGGGTGGACCTCACCACCCCCGTGGCAGCTCGCCCAGCTCTGTGTGGGCTGGGACTCCTGGTTTTCATTGGGGCTTGGTGGTTTCTGGATTGCATTTCTGCAATTTTGTTGGTGGTGGTGTTTCTATGGCGCATGTCCTGACAGCAGAAAGGGACTTTAGAAGAGGAAGGTCTTGGTGCTTCCTACTAACTTTGGATTTCTCTGATCTCCTCTTAGAGCAAGTTACAAGCTGGGTCTGCTGGACGTGGGGACCCTGAACCTGCACCCCTCTGCAGGGGATGAGGCCTGGAGAGGGAAAGACCACAGGCCTGTGCTCAGTGGTGGCCCCCACAAGCACTAAAACCAGTGAGGTGCAATCAGCTCCTCTGCTCATGCAGGGGAATAAATATCTGCCCTGGGCAAGCCAGAGCAGGTAGCTGTGCTGCCCGAAAATGTCTCCTTTCTGCCACTTCAGAGAAGGGCAACAAAGCTGGTTTGTGCTACAAATGTAAAGCAAATAAGCAACTTTGAGCCTGATGGTTTTGTCTTCATCTAAAAGAATCCGGGAAAATTATTAATCCGTAAAGCTGAGCAGATATTTGCTGCTTAAAAAAGGCGAGAAAAGAAATCGGAACAGCCGGTTTTGGCCTCCCTCCCTCCTCCCAAGCTGCACAGCCAGTGCATGACTACAGACGTAAATGCACACACAGGTGGTGCTCAGCTCTGCAACGCTGGGTGCACCCCACGTAACTTCCAGCAAGGGAACGAGCGTGTTTCTTCACCTCTGTATGCAAACACAGACAGTTACTGTAGGGGATTCTCCCCCAGTTCGACCAGGGCATTTACCTACAAACACCCCCACACCACCACCACGCAGGCTACGTGAAAAGGGGCGCACACTGCGTTGGAGCTACCCTTGGCTGCCAGAGACACCACTGCTTGACTAATGCCTGTCCGAGGTCTGTAAAAATCATGGCCTTCAGGTAGAGAAACCAGAAGAATTACAAGACCGACAACTGGCTGCTCAAAAATATGCTCTGTTAAATTAGAGAGTATCTGACAAAAATGATGATGACAAAGTCAGCTGGTCCTTGAGCAGTGAAAGTGTTAATGGTGAAGTCCAATTCATTGCAGCCTAAGAAGCAGTGCCAAATTTGAGTCCAATTATTATATGCATTCAAAGCCCATTTATGGATTAAGATACGTTTGCCTGGATCACTCTCTCATTATGGACTCCACAGATTTTGAAGAAAGAAATGAAGTTTCTCAGTTCAATCCACATAAAAACTGAAGTATTTGACTTGAAAGAAAGGGAATTTCTAATGGGCTGGGACACTACAAAGTCTGCATTAATATTTATCTGACAGGAGACTATAACTCTCATGTGAAAGTAATGCTCTTTTCCCCAAAAAAAGCAGCAATAAAATCCCCAAAGGTTCATCCCCGTTTTTATCCTTCTGCCCTCATTTTGGTGTTTGCTTCCCAAATCCCTGTGCCTCCTCTTAAAAAAAAAAAAAAAAAAAAAAAAAAAAACAAACCACCAAAAAAAACCCCTTCAGTTGCCAAGGAAACCCAGTGAGCAGGGAATTGGCAGGGTTTAGCACTACTAAAAAGAGCCACTGGAAGCCAGTTAAAGTCACAATTAGAAATGGACAGCCTCAGCCACGCAAACGAACAGACAGAAAGCCTTCGTGCCCACGTCGCCGCCGGGTGAGTCCACACCGCAGCAAGCTTGCCCTGGCTGGTTGCAAGGGAACTGCTCACTACGATGGAGCCGCATCATTTGCAAGTGTGCAAGGGGTATAACCCTGCCAGTACTTCCTAGTGTTGCTTTGTGCTTATCTCCTATTCCTTTTGCTATAATTGTGTACAGCACAGATCAGCTGGGATCGTGCAGGGTCCTGAGGGCTACAGCAGGTTTACTGCTGTTGAACCCTGAGGACAGGCAGGAAAGCTGGTGCCATCACACTGCTACACAAGCACCAAAAATGAGAAAAAACGGTGTTAAAGCTGGCACGAAACACTGTCTCCCGAAATTTTCTTGCTGGTTTAATATAAAGGAATCCAAGCCAATTCTGTTTTCATTTTTCATACTGCTATGGCATAGCAGGGATAAGTCCAGCTCCTCAATTTCAGATTACCCTGTTAAGGTTGTCAGACTTCTCTTTTTTCATCCAGGAGGGAAGACTGCTTCTTCCTTTCTCTCCATTTTAATGGTTCTTATAACAAAGACAGGAGAAGAGCTTCCACACAGAAGAACCTATGGCCTGGGTCTCCGCATGTCCCAGACACATCGTCTACCCAGCGACGGGGCAGGAACCTCCTGGTTTTGACCAGAAATGCCATCCTGCACACCCTCCTCATCTGATGAGCACCTAGCTTGTTCTCAGGAAAAGATTCTGTTTCAATTAACCAATATTTACTCATTATAAAAAAAAGCCCTTCTTAAAAACTTCCCACTTACTTTTAGCTTTTACTTTTTTAAATACACATAGTCCCCAGCTATTGAAAAGGTACACATTTTAAAACACAGATTTTTTTTTTTTTTTTAATGAAACACAAACCAAAGATGCTAATTCCACGTAAATATTGGACAGTTTCTGCCCAAGCTGCCGCAGTACAAAGATGGCTCTGCAGGCAGGAGGGGGCACTTGGCTGAAAAACACTGTACTAGGTTACATTGCTGTGCCAGCGTTGGATACGAGTGAAGTCTCTATTTGTAGTAAGAAAGACGAAATAACAAGGACGATGACTAAGGGCTCTATGTCTCAGGTATGGAACTAATAATACTATTTGCAATGTGATAAAGAAAACTAGTATCTTGTTTCAAAGTAAAACACATTTTATTTTCTTTTAGAAAATCCCTCCCTACGGAACCAAACTACACTCTGAAGTTATAATGTGATAACCACACGTTTCGGAGGCTGAAAACTCCCCAATGCTCAGGCGGTCGCTTTACCAAGACGTATGATTACTAGATTATAGGGCATGGGGAGCAGTGCTAGCCACGCGGCTCCCATGCCCTGCACAGCCCGTCCTGCGTGTAACCTTGCACCTGGGACTTATGAGATTTTTCTGGCTCGAAGCCTCATCAGCAGAACGCAAAGTGAAGCCGCTCCAGAGGCAGTTGGCTGAAAAGCAGCTCTGGCGGCATTTGAACTGAAGTTGCTCAGGCAGAGGAACCAATCTGATGGTATGCGAAAGGCGGATGAGAGCAGAGGAGGGAAGGATGCGAGAGACAGAACTGGAGAAGAGCATCTGAAAGATGGAGGGGAATGAAGGATGCAAGGAAGGAGACATCGAAATGGAAAATGAAAAAGGTAAGGAATAAAGGGGAATGTGAAAAAGGACAAAGGATGGAAGGAAATTAAGAGAAAAAAATGTAAGAGATGCGTAATGTATACCTGACTTATGCACTTCTAGTGTAACTAATCACAAGCATGCCTCCCAAAGACAGAGAGCAGAATCAGACACCCTCCTGCAAGCACAAGACTCTACCATTTCTCTGTCATAGTACTTCAAAGATCAAAGAAAACCAAAAACACTAAGAACACCTTTGCAACATTCCAAAAAAAAAAAAAAAAAAAAAAAAAAAAAAAAAAAATCACCTGGTGAAGTGATTTTGCTGCACTCCACAGCTGTATCTCTTTACCAGAACTGTGTGTCTGTCTCCTCCTCTCCACTGCCTGAGGGCTGTGAACTACATCTCCCAGGTATGACATCCGCTACCGCTCAGGCTGCAGGTGGAAGGCACTCACTTAACTTCAACTAAAGAGCCAACATGACCATTGACTGACAAACCAAAACTGAACCTCAACTGGAAGATACAGGAAAAACTGCAAGTCCTCAGCAGCTCCATCTTTTTTGGACTCCTTTATGCTTACAGTACTATGTAACAAAACTCCACAAAAGCCAAAAAAAGTGAAAAAGCATATGAGTAAATGCCATTCAGCACTCTGAGCTGCGCCCCTAGGTAACAGTACTGCTAGTCTAAAGGTGACGTTTAGTATGTTTTATAATAGTGAAGCATTGAAGGAATGTAACAGAGTTGACTGCCATTCAGTCCTGGGAAGTGATCCTGCCTCTTCCACAAACTAAAAACCCCCAGTATTCAGAAAGAGAGACTTCATAGTAAAGCCTGGGGTGGTGCTAGTATTTACAGCAGGTCTGAAGGATGGAAGTGGCCTTTCAAAAAAAAAAAAAAAAAAAAAAAAACCAACTCTTGTTCATAGCAGCATGGAAGGAATGTGTTGCTAGAAGAGACCTTTTTGGACGAAACACCAGATCAGAGCCCCAGACTGGCTGGGGGAAAGATTTCCATGGAGGAAATCTTGAGGCACTCTTTGGAGAAGAAGAATTGCTTCCTCTGTGCAAGACACATTGTACCTGATGGAAACGTATCATGCATCCTTAGATCATTCTGCCACTGGAAAGGGAGGCAGAGTTATTCTTGTCTCTTCCTCAATTGCTGCCCTGTGTTACTAGCTTAGCACTTCTTTCCACCTCAAAACCGTCAGTACAATGACACATTTCCTATATGTGTCAAGCCTACACTGTGAAAAGAGGGAAGATGAAGAATATTCTAATTGGAAAACCATACTGACTCTTCTCACTTGGGCACTCACTGTTTGCAGGTCACCCACTGCCTGATTTAACTCCTTACCGTAAAGTTGAATGTCTGCCAGAGCGGGAAATGCTGTTGCCAACTGGTGAGGGTAAATTACTGCCTCTGTGCAGGTCCTCAATGGATCGGCTCCAAGGTTTGGACTTGTCCATCGAGTTTTCCACATTGTTCTCCAAACTTTCAAAGTCAAACCTGAAAGGAAACAGAAATTCCAATGCCGGGTTAGACAGAAAAGATGCACATAGCATTTTCCTTCCTGTTCAACATCTGCAGATCTTAGTAGGTCCTAAAAGATTACAAAAAGAAAGGAAGAAAGCAATGCAGGCTAACTTCCCTTCAGCTGCAATTCAGTGTGAGCTTCAAATGCATACTGCAGCAAATCTGGGCCTTGACAAAGGGAGCAGCTAACCACACAAGCATACAATTTCAGAAGATCGAACAGCTACGCGTTATTCTACTTCAATGTAAAATAAAAACAACATTGGCTGCTTTGCTGATGATTAGCCCTGCCTTGAAGGAAAGAGGGAGAATGCTTAAAGCTGCCTCCATTTTATTTCAATAAATCAATACATTGTGCAAGTACTAATTCAGTTTCCTCCATCAATATGTGACCGAGCATTTACACTGGCTTGCTGGCCCTCATGAACCTCCCAGCATACGTAATACATTACCATAATCATTACAGATTTTCTTTGATTTCTGACTCGTTGCCCATTGTACCACTATTTCAAGCAAAAATTGCTTGTTCCCCTTACAGTTTTTGAGGTTATTACTCATGTTTACCACGTTAGAGAGGGGAAAAACCTAGCAAGCTAACTTGCATACATTTGTATAATTTTAGGAAGAAGTCTTTATACAAACACTTCTTTTTGCTGTGCACAGTTTTTCCAGTGTTAGTAACATTTTAAAACATATAATCTTCCTTCATTAATTTTATTGCAACCCCACCAAAAATCTCTTTTCTGTGTGATGGTATATATACATCTGATGGCATCTTTTCTAAAAATAAAACATCAACTCTACTCAGCTCGAGTTCCTAACTACAACGGTATCTTTAACCTACCGCTTCTTTTCATACAATTTTATACAAAAATCTATTGCTACAATATCCTGAAGTGAAAACTTGTGGATATACAAAACAAGATCCTCAGCTGAACACCTATTTCAAATTGTGTGATATGACGACTAATAAAAGCTGATTTTTCCCCAACTGTTTTAATAGAGTATGTTTAATGACTTATTACCTAAGTGACTAAATCTGACTCCCAGCTAACCAGATGTCAGAACTGCAAAAGCTTGTTTCAGAGTCTTCCTGACTTGCAAAATCACTTTGAAATTCCTACTCTTGTCTTGCAGCGCAGCTACTGCACACAATGCCGACAAATTTGCTTGCCACGAGCCTTGTGAGAAGCAGTTTGTGTGTGGATGTTGCTTTGAACATGGTAGGCAGTATTATAATTCCTTGGGGTTGGACACTAATTGCAAACCTATTTCTAAGGAAGCCTGCGTGCTTCCATACATTTGTTGAATGTTTTTGCACTGTACCCCTAAGATGGTCAGCAGCCAAAGCTAAAAAATATGTCAGTACAGTCTTAGAGATAAATAATCTCAAGGCTTAAACTTAGGCTTTTTTTTCTCTGCAACCTGTTATGATCCAGTGGGTTTGGATTAACGTTACCCTTTTCTCTGCTCTAAGGTACATACACAGTATTATACCAAGCTGCTGGCAGGAAAGCTCTGCTAGAAAAGCTGAGCATCTGTCCCGGCATTTCCCTCTCGTGCTCTGTAGAGATGGCAGGAGTCTTGCTTTGCCTTGCAAGCCCAGAGAGTACCAGGCATGTCTTACTTACGTGACTGCATACTGTGCAAACGACAAGTACTCCACCAGAACATCCAGGCCTTTGTTTTCTTCATTCAGGAACTCCCTGACCCATCTGTTAGAAAAATTATTAGACATCAGAGCATTTCACGGGCTTTGTGCAGTTACTGGAATTCTTGTCAGATAAACTAGAGATAGATCCATTGCAGGAAAGGCAGCACCGCTGAGCAAAACTTTGCTTTCTCACTCAGGAAAAGAGGACTTTTTAAAAATGCCCTTTATTATTTAGAAGACTTTAAAACAGTCCTTTAGAGGACTTTACAAATGTACTGAAAAGAGCTTTTTTGCAGCATTATGATGGGAAAAACATTCCACCAAAAAAAAAAAGGCATAAAAACCCCTATGCACACTCTGTATTGCTCAGAAACTAGATGTTTGCTCTTCTAAGTACTGAGCTCCGGAGTCGGAAGTGCCTTTCCCACCATAGCGGTGTTGCTGCAAGAGTGCCACGGGTGCACTGGGGAGCTCAGCTGCCGCCCGGCTTCGCTCCAAACCCAGGCTCATCTCCTCCTTGGCACTCACCACTGCACAAACCGCCAAGCAGTGGTTACAGCCGCCTTCTAACACATGAGTCGCAGGGACCTGGTTTATTTTTTTTCTGCATCCTGATCTCTAGCAGTCTTTCAGAAGCATATGGACAGCACACCGGCAAAAGAATAATAGCACCAGGGGTGAGATCTGACATCCTGGATGTACATTTAACAGTAATTTCGCCTTCTCTTTTTAAAAGATGTTAATCCATTACTGTGAATTTTGGTCCCTGAGAATTATGCAAAATAATCTTCAATTCAGAAAAGCCTGTTATCTTCCAAAGCTTTAAAAAACTCAAAAATGCAAAGTAAAGTTTGAAAATCCATACATCTGGGGGCAAACCCAGGCGAGCAAGGAGCCTCAGTACAGCCCTAGCTCAGCTCTCCTCCGAACCCCAACCGAGGCAGCCAAAACTCCACCAGGAGTGGGTTAGGTGCCACTGGAACGAGTCGGGAGCCAGGAAGGGAACTGGGGCTCCGGGCTCGGTCTGCCTCCAGGGCCTCGCAGCTATGGATGCCCTGCTCTCAGCAGAGTTGGAATTCATTACCTCTGAGTTATTCTACTCTTCAGGCTTTAAATCTTTCGCTGCTTACCTGCTAAAATAAACAACCTGGCATTTTTATAAAATGTAGTTTGAAACACATCTTTTCAGCCAACTGAACCAAATAAATAAACGTTGGTCTTGTCAGCCTCCTTTATTTATCTGGTGCACCATCACAGTTCCTTCTGCGCACCCATGAGCCATCATAAATCTGCAGAGTGTCACGCTTCGGATGCCCTAAGTCTTCGGTGGGGAATCTTTTGTGTTGGGCAACAAGGGAAAACATAGCAGGAGCCAGAGCACGGGTGTGGGAGAAGTTTGCTGGAAATATTTGCGACGGCACAGCTTGCGGGAGGGTCCCCCACTGCCATGCACACCGTCCATGCATGCCACGCTGGGGAGCCACCTCCCACAGAGAGAGAACAGCTATTCCTCCCACAGTTTCCACGAAATAAGAGCAGCATCCTGTAAAAAATCCATGTAACTGAGCTGGACACGGTGTGTGATAGTGAAACAAAACGCTGAAGAAACCTTCCTGGCTGATGTACCAGTGCTGAACCGGCTTCTGGTCCAGAGACCCAAAGCAGAGAGGTGAGACCGGTGGAAACATGCATGGGAACGGCATGTTCAATAAAAAAACTGAAGTCTCTGCGATTCTTCCACTTCTGCTATTTGAGAGGAATTTTGTACTTTGTAGAAGTAAAATACTGGGAATATTACTCACAGCCAGGCTTCATGAACTGCATCATGTTAAAGCTATAAAACAGCATGGGGTTTTATTATATATATATATTTATAGCTGCAATACTATTACTATTCTAGACACAATCATGCTCACTGCTGCTCTGACTAACTTAGGGTGAGTAGAAGTTGACTGCAATCTTTTCACAGCCTTCACAGAGATGTGGATGAACCCTATCATGAAAGGATTAAAGCTGAATTGTTCTCCTGAGATGCCCAGCTATCCCTTAACTGAGCCCTTCAGGCTTCAACGATCAATCAAGTGGTATCACTGCTTGGCATGCAAAGAGATATTTTCTCAAAGGCCTCCATCAGTAGATGTAAAAAAAACAAATCTTAGACCAGAGGTCATCAAAAATTCTTACCCGATGTGATTTGTTCTTAAAGAAATTTCCAGTTCTCGGAGTACTTGAGTAGACTCTTGGACTCGTCTTCTGAATTTCTGTAAATGAGTGAGCAGGCAAAAATAACAATTAGACTCATGTGATGCTATGAAAAATATCAACATCTCATGCAGCGCAGACTGAATAAATAAAGCATTAAGGTAAACTGAGAACCCCTCTAAATCCTGAGGAATGCAACAACAATAGTCCGGCAGTCAACACAAACATGTGCAGAAAAATAACTTCTGTTCCCATGCACACTTTTGAGTTTCCAGGATTAAGAAAATTAAAAGCCTGTAGATAAATAAACATTTTTTTACAATACAAGTTTTGTTTTAGCATCAAACTCTCCATTGAGAACTACAGCATTCGGGCTTCATTCTCAGCCTGGTGCTTTAATCTCGCTTTCACGACTTTACACCCACACCAAAAAACCTGCCATGACTTCTGTATAATTACCAAATTTGTGGGTGCGAGCCAATAATGAAATACACATGCACTGCCATCTGCATGCTTTAATAATTTGTGCATGCTAAATTGTATCTGCAAAATTAGATGCTAGGAAAAGGCCATAAAACTTCAGAAGTAAAACACTGGGCAGCAATGCAGCAGAAAGGAGATGAGGTTTTGCATCATCTCTGCATGGGAGCAGAAAGAGTGACCTGGGAAAACCTCACTGGGACGCAGTGAGAGCCTCACTTCACTTCATGGCTGAAAGCAGGCACCGGTCATGGCAGAAGACCTCTAAATGCACACCGACTCATCTCGAGTCAAGCAGCTCCTCTCCATCCTCTGCAAAACCAACTTGCAGCAGGGCTACCTTCGGTGTGCAGACAGAGCGAGCCAGCGATGCCTCCTCCTCTCCCAGCTGGAGAAAGACTGTCGTCTTCTCTCCTGTCTGGGGCTGCTTGCCCATGGAAATCTACTAAAACAGCTGGATACATTATTCTGGAGCAGTTGTTTTGGTAAATTCTCATCCGTGAACAAGCTAAATGAGAGCAGAAGTGGATGGACAATGATGATCATCTTGGAACTGCAGTACTTAACAACCAACTTGGTCATCAGTTATCACACACAGACTTGATGTGTTTGTAAAGGGCTTATAAATGCTTAGGACGCAAGCGATGCTGCTGCAAGTAGGACTACGCTCTGAATACTAGGGAAAAAAGGGTTTGTTCTCAGTGCACCACAGTAAACCCACAATAAAATCAAGGGGACTACTTGGCAGTTAATAATTCTCGTGAGGTCATTTATTGAGGTGAAGATGATGAAAGGACAGGATTTACCTTGCCTTGCTGACCTACGTGAAAATTATCAGCCGCCTTTTTCACCAGGGTTTTATCACGTGCTAGTTAACACCACTGGCTTACCGGGGGTAAGACTAAATCCCAGCTCAGAAAGCCACTGGCAGACTGAAATAGATGTCTCACTGAAAATTCCTAGTAGACACAAGGCACTATTAATTTTTACTTTGAAATAGCTATTTGAGATCAGACATACAGTTTCTCTGGACCTCAGTTAATTAGCTCAGGGTACAAAAACACAGTGCCTTCCCTCCCGAGAGAGTTTACACAATATAACCGCAAGCAATATAAAACCTTACCTCTCTAGTAATAAAGGTAAAATATTGACGCAGCAAGAGGCAGACAGGAGATGGGGGCGGGGGGGGGGCATGGCAGAAATAGGCAGCACGTTCTCATCCCCCAGCGAGGCCAGGCTGCTCTTTGCAACCACGGCAGAGAGCAATGAACCGGCTCTGCGCTTTACTGGGCTCTAGGAGCCACCAAACTGCAATTTCTTTAAAAATGTGTAATTTTAACACTTTCATTTTCCTGTTTCAAAATTCAGCTCAGACGAAGAGCAATTGTTTTCCCAGGAAGAGCCATAATGACCCCAATTACAAGCCAAAACGCACATTTTGCAGCAGCGTTTGGAGCCACCTTCTCTTGGCCACGCTGGGGATCATCAGCAAAAACACTGACACCACCTCAATTACAGCAATAATCCCGGTAATACGAGCTCTCCCCACAATATCGCGCGTCCGTCCAGAAGCCCATTTGTAAATCTTTCCGCCTCGCAGCCCAGGCTGAGGAAAGCCTGCCGGTGATACGGAATAAGGCAACAAAAGAGAGGAACTCAATGGAGTTATTTTTAGGCTCCTTCGGTTTTGTCATTTGTCATGGGACTCTTATAGTGGTATTAGGATAAGAAAGGCTTCAATGTGTGCCCACAGAGTAACCACAGAGCAAAGCCAAACACTAAACGAATTTCAAAAACCCTTCAGGAGAAAAACACAAAGACCTCTGTTCACCATTTATTTTTTAAAAAACTATCATCAGCTACAGGGAAATTTAAAGGTTTCCTAGTAAATGGTTTCCTACTCCTTGTTAGAGCCTCCAACAAGAGAAGCACTGTCAGAAGACATTACTGCAGCCTTGAAGACACGAGCTAGCGACGGCGCGCTGGAAGCACAGGGTACGTAGTGTCTGCCCCTCGCCTTTCGCAGGGACGGAGGTGCACCTCCGCTGCGGCTGGAGCCGGCCCTGGCCTAGAAGCCCTGTGTCAGGATATTACAGTATTTTACTGCAGGGCACCAACCTCAGCTAATTGTACGGTGACACAAAGCAGCAATTGTTGAGGACAAGGCAGAGCCAGTCAATGGCAGGATCTGCTATGCTCTCGCTGCCTTTTTTTGTTTTGTTTTGTTTTTTTAAACCCCATTGTAACTATCAATACAGGATATGAGCTGATACCCAAAGTGGTTAAATACCAAAGGTTCAGCGATGGTCCTCTAAATGGGATGTAGGTTTACTGTTATTCTAAAATCCTGGAGGCCATCACTAGGCCCATCAGAGCGGTGCAGAAACATCAGAACCAACCACAAATACATCCTGGTACAGAAGCCACATTCAGGGATGCGCGACGTTCACGTGAAAGGCCAAGTGAAGTGCCTCAGTCTTTCATGAGTGATTATCAGACTATTTTGGACAAAATATTATGCAGAAGGATGGATGAGGGTCTGTCATGTAAACACACCCCAGGTTACGTCTTTACTTCACAACCCTGAAATCTCAGATGAGACTGCAAGCGAGAGGTGAACTGTGGCAGCTGTACTGAGCTTCTGTCACACAAATGCCCAGAGAAAAGGACTCAAAACTTCAACATCCCCTTCACACGGGTGAGACAAGTGCCATCCGACAGAGGTTCTACTCACCACCAGCACTGCCCACATGAAAAGTCAGACCTAGAGTAAAACTCAGTGATAATCTGTCAGACTATTTATTGAAGTTAAGTTATTAAAACAGGTTGTTTTACATGTCAGATGGGTCCTTTTCTTTGCAACATCTGTTCTCCTTTCTGAGCTGCGAAAACTGCAGCATCTTTCCAATTTCTCTTTGCTTCTCTCTGCAGTTTGTTCCATCTCCGAGACTCTTCTCAGAGACTTTTACGGGGCATTTTACACAAAGGCAGGAAGGAACCCGGACCCCAGGACCATCCTCGTCGAGGAACGAGGGGCGGGCTAGAGGAAACAGGACGCTCCTCACCTTCCTGGTTACAGCTGGGTCCAGATAGCCCTTCAACTTCTGGATGTATGTATGTGGAGGATTCTTCACTTGAAACCTTTCCTGCAAAAGATACAAGAATAAACATTGGCCATTTTATAACATCTTCTGTATTTACTTGCTATATATATAAAATGCATGCACACACATATCTATTTAAACAGTACATATTTATAATATCATTTTACATGTATATACCTTATATTCAGAAGTATATAATCTATGCATATACAATGCGCATGCAAATAAAATATATTTACATGTATCTTGATATTCTGAAATTTGATATTTATATAGGATGCATAAAAATATACCTTACATATTCAATGACAATTTTGAATTTCAGTGACACATACAAACACACACATCCGAAATAACAGCGTTTCTGCTAGCCAGGAGTACTGAGAGAAAAGAGAAGCATTAGAAGAGCAGATGCCTGTCCGTGTTTGATTGAAAGCCATCACCACAAAAACTGAGACACCTATTTTATCATTTGGAACAAGCCTAGAAACACGCTGCACGGCCGATTCACGGGAGAAGTCACATCATTTCATTGTTCAGACTCCAGAAAAATGAATGCAAGAGTAGTACGTTAGTAATAAACGAGTAATATTTTAACTCCACGATATTAAATTAGATTGTCTTTGTAGGTGGCCCACCAGGTCCCAGCCTGACCCTCACTGCAGGTTCCCGTTTACAGGGAGGGGCACCGGACTGGCGAGGGCAGTGCCACAGGGGCACGGGCAAAGTCTCTCCTGCCATGGGCACAAAGCAGTCACACAGCATTTGGGACACCGTGAGTTCAGCTCGTCCTGGTAGAGCCCCATATGGGAACGATGACCAGCGCTCAGTCTTTATTTCCATTACAAAGCACGCACGAGCCTGGCCAGCTCTCCTGGCAATAATGACGCAGACTTCGTTACCAGCCCTGCCCAGCCACCACACAGGGGGGCTTGTTTATCCTACATAAATACACCCAACCACAGCAGCATCCTGCTGCCTACGTCAACACAATGCTTGAGCACCAACACATTCATCGTGCCTTGGGGTCAGCTCCCCACACTACTACTGCCAGCACCGCTTGCATGGGGAGCATGTCAGTGGTTGGGCTCATCCCAGCCACCCACGGCTTCCAGCGATTTGGAGGGTTTCCTTCAGCACCTGTGTCACATGAGGGCAGAGCTGAGGGATCTCCAGCATGGTGGGAAGCAAGCCAGCAAATGCTACCGACACCACCATTACACCACCACCGACAAATTATGGACCAGATGCCCATCCCTGTCCCACTGGGAGAGCCCGGGAACCACCACGTGCCTCTCCTCCCCACTAAGCTTGGAGTCTTACCAACCTCAGGACATGGAGAAAGGCAGGTTGTCCACGATCGTGGGCTTTACCCATGTAAAACATCTCATTACCCACGCCCGCTTTCCTGCTTTCTGTCGTACACCAGCAGCGTGCCTGACTTCCCTTCCCCATCTCCCCTGCTGCTAGTCCAGTGCCAAGAGATTCCCACCTGCTTTTGAGACTCATTTCTCACCGAAGGCTTCCCAACACCTCACCTTACAGGGGGACGCTTGATCTGCAATCCAGAATCAACCACATTCAGAATCGAATTAAAGATTTTAATGACAAATATGAGGTCTGTAAGGTTTGTATTCTGAGAGCTGCTTGATTTTTGTTTGCTTTTCTACCAGTTGCACAGCCAGCTTGAAATTTATCCTACAAAAGCTTCTGTGAAACACGAGTTGTTCTGCGAGGAGTATGCTATGTCCAAACCTGTTAAGAGCATTACCAAAAGTTCTGATACTATTTGTGTCTTGGAAGAATTTTAAACTATTCTGCCCTTTCCCTTGAGGAAAGATCTCATAACAATTTCCTCCTGAAATTTTGCATTTTATAACTGATATTTGAAACCTCCCTTTATTAGGTCAGGATGCAATTTTGACTACATTATCTGAAAGTTATTTCATAATGAATAGTACACTGCTGCCCAGTTACCAGAACGTACTGTCTGAACACCAAAAGTTGTTCCTGCTATTATGTTGCTGCTTGCTGTAAAAAAAGTAATTCATCATGGTCAGAAGGAAAAAATGAACCAAGAAGTCTGCCCTGCGGTCCATCGGCCCCGGGCGAGAGCTCTGTAAGACAGAGACCAGACATTTCTTTCCTCTTTTACAACTGGATTTTTTTTCCATGCACCTTCACATGCATGGGCCAAGCACAGTCCTGGAATTGGCATTTCCTTTTTATCTAAAAAACAGTTCAGAAAATGCAAAGTTCTTTGTTGCCAGCTCCTCTCTGGCCAAAGTAACACCAAGGGTGTCTGTCCTGCTCCATCCTCCCCCAGCACCATGCCCACTGCCATGGCTTCCTCTCGGCTCTACAGGCACGGATGCTTCAAGCCAGTCTCATCTCAGCTGGCCCGCGCAGGTCAGACAGTCCCTTTCACACCATTGTAGTTCAATTTCCTGCTAATTGGAACCGCTACCGGTGTGTGGGGAAAGACAGAGGCACGAGACAGATGCATGGAGTTACAGACAGGTTTGGAAACAGTGTGCCAAGGCTCCATCACCCAGCTCCACCAGCACAAGCAGAAATCATCTGCCACATCCCGAGAGGCGTGCAATGGTCAGCCCTAGCATCCAGCTCTCCGGAAAATGGGAGCAGGAACACCCACAGATGGTGACAGGGACTTTAAAGGAAATTAAAAAAAAAAAAAAAAATTAAAAAAGCACATAAATCAGTTAAAAGAATAAGATGTCAATATTCAAAGTACCTTAATTACTCACTTAATTTATGCACTTTTTACAGGACACTGTTAGGCCAGCTTCTCAGTCAGACTTACAGCCCGCTCAGGACACTGTGGACTGCGGCTTTACAGTGGGCATAAACATACGTTATTTAGAAGCAATTTCCATCTATTAACCCATTTTAAAACTTCTTCACACTGGCAGACAGACAAAAAAACCACTTTGCTGTAAATGAGATTCTGGCCTATTGTAGACTAGTAAAGAGTTATAGAGGTATCTGGACCCCGGAGACCACCACCGTTTCTCATTTCCCCCCCCCCAACAGTTTTATATTAGCTCCAGAGACATTACAGCATTTGAATAGCCATGTCCTTCTCTACAAAAAACCACGAAGGTAGAAGTCTTTTCACTGTGCCACTTAATAACCATGTCCAAATATATTCTTTGCATCTGCAAGTGATGGAGCGAAGTGGTGGAGCACCAAGCCGAAGGTTCATTCTTGAAGAGTGGTGGGCGATGCGAGAGCACCAGCGAGCAGCAGGCACGGCAGAGCCCCAGACTAACAAGGCCCCACGTTAGCTCCCGTATTTATTCTTCCCCTTTTTGGGGGGTTCTCTCGTGCCGATGTAGCTCTGCTGTGTTTAGTCTAATCCTCCAGAGAAGCAATTTTACTCTTACGGATTTATTTCTCTTACTAACTAATCAGCCATCATCTGCTAAAGTGACAGGAGCTTTTCCTAACTGCCAGTTTTAATATCTGGAGTCTTCAAAATGAAATGCCGAAAGAGACTCAACGAGCACATTTAGCAGTCTGTGATCCAGACACGATACATTTTTGTTTGTTTTCTTAAAACCTAGCTGTAATTACGTATTTATGTAATAATCTCTACAGCGACTTCATTAAAAAAGAAGCTGCTCATTACTGTATAGTGGAATTATTGGGGCCAAAGGATTTTAAAGACCTTATCCTTGAAGAGCAGATACCAGCAATGCTCTTCGCTAACTAGTGACCAAGAACCACTTGTGGTAAACACCTAGTCTTGGAAACATTTTTATAGCCCCTTAAAGTGTTTTTTCTGCTTTGGAGAGCCATGAGGGATTAGTCTTTAAAATTGCCCTTTCCTGGCTACGAGTACTGTCTCGGTTTATCCAGCTCTGACTGTTTTATATTAGAGGCTGATACGTCGCAAGCTGCGAGAACCAGGGCTCGGTGCCGTGCAGCGACGGCAGCCTGAGGCTCCCCGACGCCTCCGGGACACCCTGAACATCTGCTTGCAGCCATCGTCCTCCCCAAAAACTGATGCTCTGCCAGAGCTCACATGGGATGGGAAGGCACGGCGCTCGTTGGGTCAGTGTGACTGCGGTCTGATATTTCACTTGCCATGAATGCTGTAAATGACTCTGCAGGTTGGCCAGCCCAGGGTCCTCTCAAGGTCCTCTGGTCCTTCTTGAAAGCATTTACTTCCCTATAGAGACAAACACGCTTCCCAGCTAACACCGAGGCACTGCTGTTCACACGTAATCCACTTGCCTTGGATACCGTAAATAATGAGTTAAAAATTGTTGCTTTTTCCTGTCTGTTCCTCCTCTCCGCTTTTGGCAATTTGCAATCGCTCACTGGCCAAATCTGCTTTCAAAATAAGAATTTATAAGGCAAAGGGTTTAACGCTATTTGAATGAGGAGGTTGGGGATTTTTACCACACACATATGAAGTTTAAAATCCCTATTTGAGGACTTCGCTGAGCAAAAAGAATAAGTCAGTGGGTGACATCACGACTGGGACATGGTGGCTTCCCCTCCCAGTCGCCCCAGGACTGGGCCATTCAGACACAACAAAGTTAATAAATCCCAATGAAAGCTATTTTATCTCCACTACGTGACTCATATAAGCACCAACACTATCTACAGCCCTGAAAGGAGAAAGGTGCAGACCAGCAATAACTTGACCCTGCCTTTGTCAGCCATCTAGAAAGCAAACTAACTTAATTTCCGAAGGATAAAAGGCCCTTTGTTACTTGAAAAATTGCTGAGGAGTGGTGCTATAAGCCAGAACAACAGAGAAGTGCAGAGAAGCACATGCAAGGAGCCAGCAGCACCGGACTGGAGAGCAGTGAGATGACCTGGTCCTCAGCGCCTCCCTTTAGGGTAATAAATGGTGAGAATTCAGGGAAAAAGCTTGGACGGGGGAGCACACCACCACTCCTGTGCTTCTTTTACCAGCAATCTCCAGAATCAGCACTTTCTTTTGTGATGGATACCAAAAAAGGGGGCTGGAGGGCTTTACTTCAGCAGCAAAGAGAATTCTTTCTGCTGGATTTCCTCTTCCATGTGATCCTACAAAGAACTCGACACATCTCTTGTTCACCCAAATCTGGAAAACGTATTAATTCCATAACCAGGAAATTGTGGCTTTTCCGGAGATCTTTTGCTCCCAGAAACATTCAGGACATTTTCTGCATTAGTGACATATATTATTATTATTATTACCCTCGCTAACTTGTTTCATTCTTAGGATTCATATACGTTAGATAACCACACAGTGCATCTGACTCGGTATCCAGGCTTGTCAGAAACCCCAGCGGGCAGTCAGTAACTGCTGGAGTGCATAAAGCACATGGACAGTGAACGCTGGTGAAAGGAGGTGGACAAGCAGGGCTGGAGACCAGTGTCTTCTCCCTCCGGAGGCACAAACACGTCGTAAACATGGTGCACATTTCCAACACCCGTCCCCCATCCCACACAGACCTAGAGGGCAGCTCAGTCCAGCCAGCCCGCCTGCCAGGAGGACAGTATGTCACTTTATGTGTCGTCTTATGGAATGAAATGACAGCAGCCATTCATCTCGGCACTAATTAGGGAGCAGTGGGATCCGTTTCCACCACTATTAATTTTCTGCAAAACCAGGTCACCAGCGCTTCTGCAAGGGACCCGGCCAAGAGGTGCGAGAGCCGCAGACGCTCCCTTGGCAGCCAGGGATGCCAACCCCTGCCCGGCCCCGCGCCGCTGAGCCTTGGACCCCTCGTTCCCCGTGCGGGTACCTCCGACTGCTTCATCATTCACTGTTTGAGTTTCAGTGAGCCACCTCTCACAGGGCCAGCTGGTCAGATAAATGAAGCCGTGAGCGTCTCTACCATCCAACTGCTTGTGAATTCCACAAAACACTGGATTTTCTAGCCTATATTTTACCCACAACAGGGGAGATTCAATGGTATACAAAACATTTTTTTTATGCAAAGCCTCTCAAAACAGAGCTGTAAATGGCTACTGCAGCATGTGCAAAGATGCGGAAAATGCTTGGCTGAATGTTGTCAAAAAAATCCAGATCTCTGCTGCAAAAGGGTTAATAGCACCATATGGTCACACACAGCGTGAGGTGCCACTTTTCAATCACCGTCCCTTCATCACATTTCTGAGGAGGGGTTTGGGGCTCACCTGAGATATTTGTGTCAAACAACAAACAGCACAGCATCCCCATGAAACCCTGCTCCTCACTCAGTCCCATCCAGCAGTCACCGTCTGTCCCCTTCTTCATCAGCCATCCCCCCGAGACCCCCGGGCAGCACACGGCAGGGCTGCCTGCACCACTCCACCGCCTGCAGCCTGGACGTGGCCCAGTCTGCCTTTAAAGTAACTCCCAGCCCAAATCCAAAGGACACCTAGACATTTGTCAGCACTCTCCAGTGCTCTGGACTTTAAAATGGCAGGCATGGATCACCGTGGCTCTGTGCGGTTACACTCTCAACCAGCCCATAGTGCACAATCTCACAAAAAAACAAAAATAAAAGTAAAACTAATAGCATGAACCTGCCTCTCCCCAGACCTGGTTTACGGAGGGGAAGGCTGGGAAGGCTGCACACCATTCTCCCGTTGCAGAGCTCAATGAACAGTGGCAGAGAAAGGGGCACAGAAGCAAGCCTGGCTTAAAGGGCGTGCGGGTGTGTAGCACATGCTAGTGTGCACCGGCCTCTTTTGCGATAACAGAGAGCTTAGTGATTAACATTTTTGCCTCATTTAGAGAAGGATCTAACCCCTACAGTCAACACTTGTTCAACCTAAGTGTAAATGAACACAAGTCCGACGGTCCCTCTGTAGTTTCAGATATTATCCTTCTCCAGGCTGTCTTGAACGCTGCCTATTTTTGATAGCCTAACCTCACAACACCAGATTTCTGTGCTCGGGCTCCCCCTCCACCACGATTCTCAGCCAGGCAGCGAGCCCAGGTCGCCCTCCCCTCCCAGGGGAATGCCACCCTGCTCTTCGGCAGAGCCGGGGTTTCACCCGGAGAGCTGGAGGACTCGGGGACTGGTGCGGCACAACCTACTCACCTGGGGCTGTGTTTCCAACAGGGCCCGTACCTGCACGCTTCTTAGTCACAAATAAACCCTAAAGCGGAACATGGCACCTTGCCAATGCACCACACGTGGCCTTGTTTTAGGTGTAATTACCTCTGACACAGGCACGGAAGGGCCCGAGCCCCCTGGAAGCAAAGCTGAGGGGTGGCACAGGACCCCCACCCGGGAGGCTGCTGGAGAAACCCACCGCCACCCCCGCGAGCTCCACCCTGGCCACCAGCCTCCGAAACTGCCGGTACCTGCCTTCATTAGGAGTTTCATTAGGAAAGGGAGAGAGTTCTACAAATATCTCAGCAAGGATATTTTGGATGTAAACCGCACGACTTTCATCTTAGGTCTCTTAACTCGTTATTCCACACACACACCTCCAGTGTCTCCAAAGGTGAGGACACGGTGATGCCCCTGCCACAATCTGCCATTAGAGGGCAACGAAGAACTTTGTAAGATGTCCCCAACCTCTTCCCTCAACATCCGTGCTCCCTCTGTAACACCTGATGGCACGCAGCTGGATAAGGAGGCCCAGAGCACCACCAAACGTAGCTCTCCGGGAAGACAGTAAGCCAAAAGGGTGGCTCGCCATGCCAGGAAATGGTATCCTCTTCCCTGCCTGGATCCTTCCCACCGCTCACCCCTCAGATGACCACCGTTTGGCCCTCTCCAGGATGGGCAACAGGTTTACTGGCTTTGCTCATCTCCTCCTCCTTCTTCGCAAGCCAGTGAGGTAGGGAGCCAGGTTTCAGGACACCAGCAGCAACGCTTAGATGACTTCCAAGGTTATAGACAAAGGAACAGAAAATACCACACAGGACGAGTCCCCCACAGCCAGCCTAGCAACCCTTACAATGATTCACTACAACATGCACAATCCTACTCACGGCAGATTCTTTATTATTGTTATTGTTACTACTCCTACGAGACTGGTAGCTCCTCGCTTTCGTTAATCTCACTTCTGCAAAAGTGCGAGTTCCTTTTGGGGGCTGAACTCTCTCCCCTAATATTCTCAACATATTTCACAGACAAATGGCCAGGGACTGCTTTACAGACCATTTAGAAAATATCATTTAAGAGCAACCTCTGGACCCTTTTCCCTTTCAGACATAAGTTGAAAACCAGCACAGGAGGGTAAGAGTTAATTTCCTCAAGCTGTTACATTAATTTACATCCTCGGTCCTTCACTAAGCAAAAATGGGTGAAAATGGTGTCATGGGTGATACCAATAGAAAATAGCTGTCAAAATCTGCATCCACACTAAAAACATACATTCTGTACAAAATCTATTCCTGGAAGTACTTTTAGCCACGCACCATAATTATGTGGACAGATATAAATATTTCACACCCCATGTGCTGTATTATGGTGCTTTTACAGACACCTGCTTCACGCTGCTCTAATTTACAGTGGCTGGCAAGCACCCACCAGGGATGCCAGGGCAGCCGGGAAGCTGTGACAGATCACAGATACGCAGCCCCTTACTGCCCAAGCATCTCCCCCTGGATGGCTGGACCCTGGAAGGGTGGCACACTGTCACCTCCCATCCCCTTCGGGATCCTCGCAGCGTCAGGCTCCGCAGTGCTGGTTACAACACCCCTGCGCTGCTTCTCTGCCTACCCTCTCCAAGCAATGGGAAGCAGACTCATCCCAACCCAGGGGTGGACTCGGTGTTGTGCAAGAAGCTATTAAGATACGCGATTACTCCAGACTGCAAATTTCCTTCACTGCGTTTCCATCTGCTCATCTCTCCTATCTTGCTGTAGGAGTTCAGGAGTGAATCAGCAGCAGCTGCACATTGCAAAGGGTGGATCCGCTCTGAGGTGGGAGTTTGCACATTGAGGCTGTGATCTAACTGCTTCTGCCTGCCCTGCTGCCAACTCAGTGCAAAGACAGCACGCAGACTCCAGCACAAAGCTCACGCTTATACATGCACGCTCTGAGTATGCATGCTCTAAGCAAACATCCATGAAACAAATCACTTACAGTGGATTAAGCCATTTCTTCAGTGTCTCACTATGCTGAAACTTTAAATAGCTCAATGCTTTACGTTCTCTGCACAGAAAACTCATGGAAAAAAGCAAGTAATTCTTTATTCAGCTTTACTTTAATGTAGCTGGATTTTATCAGAGGCTCCACCACTGTAATAGCTAAATAGGAAATGTCCCACATATCTATTTATTAAAATGTTCCTGACCTCACAGCATGACTGTACCTTCTGCCAAACTCTCATCCTGGTTCCACTGTGTTTACATTTCAAGGGAACATCCTACTTTCTCAGTCCTGGATCAATTATTTTCATTAGCAATTACTTTTGAAGTTTATGGCAGAACCTGAATATGCCGTTGGCTCACAAATGCACATCCTACCTTTTGCATGCTTCACCTTCTCTAAATAATGCAGTTTCTGTTCACTTGTCACAGCAGAGCCAACCTGTTAATTGTTCTATATCGCTGCCAAGTCTGCACACCACTGCAGAGCTCATACACAAAAGATGCCTCAGCGTATGGTGCTGCTTAATCCAAGGTTGTTGTTCAGCCTCTGGAGGCAAAGAGGAGTTCAGGCTGCACCACCATCACATCTCCCTGAAGGCGACAGCTACTGCCAACTGCGACAACGGCTCATGATGCGGAAAGCCAAACACTGACTGGATCGAGACCATTCGTTCATGTTACACAGGTCAAGACAGACCAAACTCAAAAGCGTTTGCCGACAGGTGACTGAGGGTCAGTCTCTTTGAATCTGTGCCGGGCAAAATAAGCAGCATTCACCGCCCAGAGGAAGCAGGCACAGGGGTGATGGTAACATCAGGCGGGAAAGAAATATCGCTCTGTGGCAAAAAAGGGAATTATTGTTACAAGGCTTCTATGAGTTGTTACCAATAAAGGTGCATAAGGCCAAAGAAATTAGTGTTTGAATCCATTCAAATATGCATCCTCTGCAAGGTCCCTTTCTAAGCCCGGGGACACCGCTGACGAAACCCAGTTTGTGCTCTCAACAGGATGTCTGCCAAAAGCCCTCCCAGCCACTCTTACCTGGTCACAGATGAGCTCCCACTTCTTCTCGTTGTCGTACTGCCGCAGCAGCCGGGCTTTGTCGGGCGGCAAGTTCATCGCATTCTGCGGAGAAAGAGAAAGCAAACGTGAGGGACCACAGAAGGCTCGGGCTCAGATGGAGTCAGACATGAACAAACCAAGGCAACGTGGCTGTGGTTGCTTTAATTGTTTTATGTGCATTCCTGTTGACAGGATTATTCAGAACCATTCCCTCTAAATGTCGTCTTTGGCCCCAAAAGTGCCAGTGAATCACAAGGCACCAAAGGGGACAGCTTGGTGCTGGGCCACACTGGGACGCAGGAGGTGGTGAGCAACTAGAGCTCAGGACCAGCCACCTCTGTCCAGAGGACAGGACAGGGCTTCCCCATGCTGCCACAGCACAGCAGCCACCTTCCACCCCAGACGGGTCCCTGTGGTGTACCACATCCCCTCTTCCCTTCGCCCGCCCCAACTTGAGCACACTCCTAAGGGAAACACACACTCTGGCTGCCGGCTGGGGACTGCAGAACGCCATTTCTCTCCAAACAAGATCTTGAAATGCCATTTCATTTTATTTCAACAGCAGGACACTATCCAGGTTTTTAAATGTCACCGCATACAACCTTATCTGGGTAATACAGATCCCGGAGGTAGGATAGCTGCTGCCCAGTGACGTCGTGCTACTCGCACACACAAAGATAACAATCCTGAGACTGTGAATGACAACCTGCAGTACCAAGTCAGAAGGCAGGGAGAGGCAGCAATTAGAAGATGCCTATCATTTGCTGGCTCCTTTGATGTCAGTTGAGATATCTTTCCATGGGCAGTTGCCCGGGGTAGGGCGGCACAGGCTGGCTACTTGCTCCCAAGGCAGTTTTCCTAAGAGCCCCGTCTCTAAATGCGCAGCATAACTGTCATGCTTACGCTGCCGGAGAACCCAGGAACGCCTCGAGAGCTTCGCAAACACCGAGTCTGGAGAGCCTCTCTATCAGCCCAGCGACGCACAGCAAGGTGAAGTGGCTGAATGAAAAACCCGCTAAGCACCTCCTGGTCTCCAGCACCTCTGGGTCTCCAGCTCACGTTCCCAGACCGGCCGAGTTATCCCCGATTAACCCTTCAGGACCACAAGCCTCTGGCGGTCCATCCCAGACCGTTTCTGGGATGGGAGCGACGCGCCGGCCGGGCCCTGCAGCACTGCACACCGCAGGCGGGCCAGGCCAGTGGTGTGCACATCTCCAGCGCCGGCAGGCACTACCCTTCCACGTTTCATTTTAAAAAGGCTGCGGGAGGCACAGAAAGAGTCCAGAACCAAAGGCTGTTAAATAAGCCTGCAGTGAAGCAGTGATCAATAAATCAGCGTTTAGGTACTGAAACACTCTGCTCTAGAAGCACATTATCTTCACAACCTGTGCAATAGGCAGTTTTACAGATTTCTTAAAAGCAGGCTGTCCCGGGGATCCTCAGGAACGCTCCTGGACTGACACTCTGCTACAGCTGGACTCGCACAGCCTGGGGCCCAGACCTCCTCCATTTCCCCACACAAACCCTCTCCCAGTTAACAGAAGAGGAGGGACACGGACAGCCCAAGCTGCCACAAACACCATCAAGAGCATGTTACAATCGGTCCGGCCTGCTGACCCCCCAGTCTGCTTACCCTGAAAGGCACACTATAAAACCAAAACTTAAGTGAGTCCTAGAAAGGGCCGACTGAGACCCAGGGTGATAATACACCACAGCAGCCACACCTGACTGCAAGCGGACACACAGGGCATATTGTGTATGAGATGGAGTGATAACTACAGAATTTCAATGCTTATGTTGAGTTGTCATGCATCAGGAATCAGTATTTTTAAAGTACATCATCAGAAATGCACTCAGCTCCAGGTATGGAAGAGACCCATAGGCAGTGGCACAGGGACTCCCGCTCTGATGATACCAGGTCCCAGCCCTGGACGGGGACCGCAGGTGCCAAGGACAATCCCCGTGCCACGGTGTGTACAGCGCTGACCGCGCCGACAGGCACCGCAACAACTGGGCGAGCTTTGGGGGATGAGGGGCTTTGAAGAAGAGCCGAGAGATTAACTGGCCGCAGCTGGCCATCAATGGCAAAGCTTTCCGGCACCATTTCTGGCTGGCTGAGCGCTACGTCCCCATGGCAAAGACAAGGCTTTCCCTGCTCGTATTCCAGTGCTTGGGTACGACGCAGGACTACCTTCCCCTACACCTCCCCAGGGCTTTCACGCCTTGGTTGCCTTGCTAACTCACAGGCCAGGCTGACTGTCAGCATGCTCCCAGCCCAGCTCAGCTCAGCCCAGCTCAGCCCAGCCCTGGGGAGGAGGCAGGTGCAGGGCCAGGGCTGCTCCTGACCCAGCTCCCTCATGGCCACAGTTTCAGATTTCTGTCTCCCTGGGTTTACTCGTGCATCCCAGGCTGGAAACCAGGAGGGCTCGGGCGTGATCCAGGAGCAGATGTGACATTCCTGCCCGCGGGCAGCGATAGCTGCGAGGAGGCAGGGCGGAGGAACAGAGGCTGCTGCAGCCATTTGCCTTCCCCGTGCCCGGAGGGAGCAGCCCCGCATGAGGCTCGTCGCAGAGGAGCCCCTCACCCGAGGGCGTCCCCAGGAGCGCTGGCGCAATGCAGCCACCACCTCCCCTCCCACCGCTCTCCCTGAAAGCATGGGAGCACAGGCAGGAACAGCGATGCATGCCCCAAACACCGTCCTTCCACATCTTTGGTGTGACAGCAAATGCCTCTCCTTACGGGGAATACTGCGGACCCGCAAGGGACCCCTCTGGTGCACTTGTACCTCCTGTGATCCACACAGGACTACTGAAGGAGGCGAGGACAGCACGGGTCTCCAGCCGATCTCACCATCTGCACATTGCAGATGTATTTGCTATCGTCCCACAAGACCTTATCTCCCTCCATCCCCGCTGACGAGCGTCACCCACTCCTGGGGATCCCCTCCACCGCCCTGCTGCTGTGAAGACTGCTCTTCCTAAAGCTTGTTTTCCATCAGATAACAAATACTCTTTCTTTTGCTCATCTGTGCTGTCATGTTGACGGTACTTATAGGCTGTGATCATATCTGTGCTTGATTCTCCTCTCAGTCTCTCACCATGTACCTTATCAGTTCGACTTATCATTTTAATGCACTTCTTGGTATTTTTCCTGGGGCTTCTTCAAGCACCATTCCTTACCTCTGAGGACGCAAGCATACTTCATAGCTACGCTAAATCTCAGCTGTAGGAAAAGCTTCGCTGTTTACCTGCAATACACCCCTTGTCAAAATCTGATCTTCTTATAGCTAATCAGCTTACCCACCCAGGCTGGCACTCAGACAAGAAACCTGCCTGGAAACCTTTGCAGAATTCAGTCATGGCAAGAGTTCAGCACGGATGAAAGCCTGGAACAGGGAAAACAAGACCCAGGCAGCAGGTTCCAGGGTTCCATCTCATTTCGAAAGGAATTAAATCTAATCTCATTCTGAAACGTGCACTCCTTCGCTCCACGTCGTTTTGCTGCACACAACCATTTCATGTATTTCAACAATTACTGCAATTCGCTTCAGATACCCCCTGCCCTGGTCCGACAGTTAAAATTATTTATGAATACCCTGTGTGCAGCCAGGTTCAAATCCCTGTGTGTAAGCAGTGGATGATTTGCACCCACTCACTTCTCAGTAAGAGATTTAAAGCAGTTTTGAAACCTGCTTGTGTGCAAGTCCATTACCATGCTATGGACAGGACCTTCCGCTGAGGCAAACCACGGCAGGTCACCCCAGCAACCCCTCTAGCCCCTTCCTTCATCTCTTCTGGAGGGAACCGGGAAGGAAACTACTACTTCTGCTGTCTGCTGCCCCTCTGGCCTCATCACTCACGCAGCAAGGAGGGAACGCACTTGGACCAGGAGGGAACGCACTTGGACCAGGGCTCTTCACGCTGGCAGAGTCAGTTTGACATTAACTTCTAGGTTTTTTACATAAATCAGTTTAAATGGCTTTCTTAGCAACTAGATCAAATTACACTCATTTACTGGAAACTATCGCAAGACGTTCTCACTCACAACCGGAGGCTCTTCGCTTGTCGTGCAGGTTTATTTCTGCACCATGCACGCCCTTCTCACCATCTACGAGACATCTGCTGAATCGGATCTCCTGATCCCTGGGAGCTCCCTGTCCTTCGGCTCGGCACTCCTGCAGCCTCCAGGCCGGTGCCCCAGCACACCTGACCCCGCTCAACGTACGCCTTCATCAAGGCTGTCAGTGGCTGTACCAAATAACCCTTGTTTCTGTGTACAAAATAACGCCGGTGAAGATCACACCTTCTCTAAAACCTGGACTAATGCTGTTCTTCAGCTGGTCCTACTGTTAACAACTGTTCCCTGCTGAAAAACTAGTTTCTAAACCATGATATTTTTACTTAAATGGGAAGCAATATATTTTCTTTATGTTTATGCGTGGCACTATACCAATTGGCTTTCTGAAATCCAAGTGTACTATATCTAATTGCATAACCTTTAGCTGTTGCATCAGTAACTATGGCAAAGGCGGCTACTGAATTGGCTGGCTTGACCTTACCGGTTGCAATAGTTTTGACTCTAGTCATAACTAACCAGATGCACCAGTAGTCTGGATTTCTTGTTCTCTGGGGAATCCATGGAATGACTCACAAACGTCTCCTGGCCACTTCAGCTCTTTCGACTATGGGCTTCACACATACCCGCATTTTTTAGTTAACTACAGGTCTATGACCTGTGATTTCTCTTTCCATCTTTACCCTAATTAGAGTTCATGCTTTGAAGACTTTTGATAGCATAACTATTCCACCCCTGATACAGTCCAAATCCCTGCTGCTGCCAGAAGGGATGGCCCCACTCTCTCTGCTCCTGCCTGTGTCCCCAGCCAGGTCGTCCCTTACCGTCCCCTGTGTCACCACCAGCACTTATGCAGCTGGAGGCCCTCTGCCAGCAGAGCAGACTTCGATCAGCTCAGGAAGAAGAACTGCACCTTTATCCTGGCTACCCATCTTCCACCAGGATCACATCGTGGGCCATGAAAGACCATTTCTTTTAGTGGCAACAGCAGTTGAAGCACTGATGCCCACCAGTCCAAGCCGAGCATCCGCACCCAGGTGAGCTCTGCAGCTTTGCTCCACTCCCTCCTCCCACAGATTCACAGCCTCAGGAAATTAGTCCCACCTTCCTCACCATTCTGCAAATTTCCACTACGTCACACCGCTTCTAGGACTGAAGAGAGAAAAAAAGC
Organism: Fregata magnificens; assembly: GCA_013389945.1. Classification (NCBI taxonomy): domain Eukaryota; kingdom Metazoa; phylum Chordata; class Aves; order Suliformes; family Fregatidae; genus Fregata; species Fregata magnificens. The sequence goes on from WAAD01006091.1 coordinate 613,202, forward strand.
AAACCTGTGGCACGTGATTCTGCCTCGATGTCTGCGAGGCAATAGGAAATCGGTGCGCACCACCGCTTTACAGCCTCCAAGTGAGGTTTCCGACTCCTCAGAAACACCTACAAACACAAATCTGGAGCACTGTACTCAAAAGTAACTGCAGCTAGATCCTACACGGCATCGTGCTGTCTGCAAGGGCTGGTTTCCAACCACATTTTGGCTCCAAAAACACATAACTTCTCTTTTTCCCCACAAATTCCAAAGTTATTCATGTCTAATGCTACATGCCAAATAATATAGGTAAGGTTTCCATTCTGTTTGCTCCGGGTTGGCATTATAAAGCTAGAACTTAAATTAATCACAGTAGCAGATGGAAAACTGGGGGAAATACTAGCAGACCTACAAAATATTAAATTGCTTAAGAGTTAAAAATAAAACCAACAGCACATCAAGGAAATATATGTATTTTTAACCTATGAAACAAACCCTAGCTCCGTCCAAACTGGCAGCCCCGACAGCGTCTCTGAAGCACGGGGCCAGATGACTCGGTAACGGCACTGCGTACCAGGACACGTCAAGATTTAGCCTCATCCCGAGGAGATGATTTCACCCGTCTCAGTGTGACAGCGAGAGCACTGGTCCAGCACAGGGCAGGAAAACGCTGTTTCTCATGCAGCAGCATTATCTTCTGGCCGCGAGCAGCCGGAGAAAAGCAGGACGCTAGTGCAGGCATCTCACCTTTGCACTTCACGTGCCACCCCCCAAAAAAGAGAGTGACTGTAAATACACCTTCGTTGCCAAGAGCCAAACTCCTCCATAACTCAGGGTAAAAGCTGTGGGTTGCACTTTGCTGCCCTGTTCAAAATTGAATGAATTTTGTGCCGTTTGCTATGACCGGCTGGCTTGCCGGTTGTAACCTTCTTACCTTTGTCCCCCAGAAGTCTCCATAGAATAGCAGTTTCAAATTAGGTTTTGAGTCAGCAAAGCATCTAAATTTACTATGGAAACTACGTAGCCTCTGTTTCCATTTTTTGGCACTGAAGTCTCTTTTTGGAGACTCATTTGCAAGAGTTAGGCACCATCGCCACGGCGCTTGGCTTCACCCTTGGCCTCGAACCTGGCCCTTGGAGATCTGCACGCCGTCCCCTTCCACAGAAAAGGGGGGCACCGGCTCGGCCCACGGGACCGCTGGTGGTCACACGTGGTGGCCCCAGGCCTTGGGGGCAAAGCGCTCCCGCAGCACCACATATTATCAGCATTCTGCAGAGAAAATGCTAAAAATAGTAGCTCATGCGCTGCAGAGGGATAAAGCACCCAACCGGCTGAGTTTATTCACATTACAGAAATATTAAGACGTTCAGCAGCATTTGTGGTTTCACTAAGGAAAGGACCAGCACATAACTACAGGTGTGAACTGCAGACCAGGTCACGCCGGCATCAGCACCACACACTAGATGCTGGTGGTGGGACGACTGAGGTGTATTTTTTCTAACTTATTCCTCATTTTAATATGAATTTAAAGGCTCAATGTTTTGGAAAACAAGTGTAGCAGCAACTTGACTGACTCAAAAGCATAAGCATTGCTAATTAATAGCATTAGGCTGCTGCTCTTTCTTATTAATCTTATAATCTTTAAGTCTAAATCCCTTTTATTTATGAATCATGACATTAATGTGCTAGCAACAAACACGACAGAGTCCTCCTGATCCATTTGTTTCCATGAACAGCACTGCATGCATTAGTAAGACAATTGGAGCACGTGTACCCCTAAAATATGAGATGTTTCCACCAGCCTACTCCCATCCACCGGACGGTGATGGAAAAAGCCAGCCCTGCATCCCTCCAGGCGCTGGTACGGCAGCAAAACTCAGCCTGGCAAGGCGAGTCAGCCAATGCTGCGAACTTCAGAGCAAAATTTAAAAGCCATTTCAGCAAAGAGTTAAACTTCCCACTTCCATAATGGCGCTGTTAACTTTAAATGAAATAAAGGTATCCCAAGAAAACCTTATGTGCAACTACAGCATCTCCAGCGTGGCAGGGAAGGGTGCAAGTTAATACCCACTCCTCTATGAGACATGGCAGAGTAGTTTATATTCCTGAGACATAATTCCCAGCTCGCTTTCTCCTCCCACCCTTCCTCTGATTGGGATTATTCCCGACTTGCACGACTACCAGAGAGACAGAAAAACAAACCTGGGTAGTTTTTGGCTTCACAACAGCATTGATGAAAAAGATCAGGGCTTTAATACATTTAAAACAATATTCTTGGCCCTTGTAAATTAGATTCAGATTTACATACCGACATCAAAGCTCTGCTCGTTCCTCCAGCAATTGCAGACTTCAAGGACCCCCTATCCTCACCTGGAATTTCCTAATCTGAGCTTATTCTCCAGCTCATCAGTTAAACTTCTCAATTCCTCGCAGAGTTTCATAACCGCCATGTCTACTGCATTTTGCCTCCAGCTCTCCTGGTTTTATCTCCACTGTCTCCACCATGATGAGCTGCAATCTTAATTTTTTCTGCATTACAGTCAGGGCTGTTTAAAGGCACAGCCTGAACTATTTTAAACTTTTATTAATATCTAGTGAGTTGTTACAAAGTAGATCCAAAATTGGTTCATAAGTCAAATCCATACCTCCCACCTTTGTAAAACTGAGACAGAGCAGCCCCCTTCCCTGGCTAGAGCGAGCCTGAGAACGCAACACCGGCTCCTGAGTGGATCCAGGTTTGCTTCTTGGCACTGCGAAGTGCCTACGTCTTCCCAGAAACCAGGATCCAAAAGTAACCAAATTCCAAAAATAATAAAAAGAAAATGGAAAAGCAACGTAACATGCAGTTCAGATCTGTTCATGTATATTCATAAAGACATTGACACTGTCACCCTTCCTTGTCAGATATGTACCATTTTTGAGTTTGTAAATGTTCCCTCACATTTTCTAAAATTAGTCAGTGTGAAAAGAAAACGGTTTATAATGCTACAAAGAGACATCTTCTTCACTGAACAGAGGATGCACAGGCAGCAGTGGCAAGCCAGGGTCTTGTACTCATCCTTTACGGCTTGAGCAATGAAGCAACTCGCACCCCCTCAGCCCTCGTCCTCTGCTGGGATAACCAACTCCAGAGGAGACAGCGGCTGTTTGATGTTGACTCAGGGCCGTAAAGCAGTCATGAGTGAGACGTCCTTACTCATCCCAGTCACTTAAGTTACTCCTGACCTGAGGTCTACTAAAGGTTTACATCTAAAGCCTTGGTACAGCACTCTTCATCTCAAAACACTCCCCAGGTGAAACACACACCGACCAGATCACCCAGTGCCACAATGCAGGAGGTTGGCGGCAATCGGGTCTGTTTAGCCTGGGGTAAAACTCCATAAGAACGAGACCCCGGCCCCAAACTCGCCTCACTTGACGTCGCTGGAGAAGGTCAGCTCGCAGCACTGCTGCACCACGCTGCCCAGGAGGAAACCCCTTCATCCCATCCCTCACCCGGCCCCTAACTCAGACCCTTTCCTGCAAGGGAAAGAAGGAAAGAAAAAAGTCTATTGCTAACTTCAGTAGCTGCCTACTAAAACAACCCTCGATATTTTTGTACAGTATTAAGATTTAATTCCAGGACCTGGCCCATAAAACAGACCTTAATATTCTTCTACAATATTAAAATTTGACTTTTTGCAATTTTCTGTGCTACTTAACTTTTCGGTCCTGCTACGGTATGTTTATTTAGGAAAGCTAGAGGCAAGTGAAGCAATCTCAAAGTTCATTGACTTTATGAGGAATCCAAGCTAGGCTAAAATTAAATGTACTTATTGTTCTAATCTTCCTTCTTTTTTTTTTTTTTTTTTTATTTTTTTTTATTAAACTGGTCTTTGGTCTAAAAATACTAATGCTCTTGCTGCATGAGTCCCTTCTCCTCTTAAACACAGCCTGGCTCTGCAGGGAGAGCACCGCGAAGCCCAGGATCAGACTCGCCAGCACAGGGCGACTGGCTGAGGGCTGCAGCGTCCCCGCTCAGGGGAAAATTTCACTGGAAAAGAACAAGGCAAATTCTTTATCACTGGATCCGTGGTTCCCCACGTACATCTCAGTGGGCCTGACGAGGTCGTCCAGCAACGTCTACTTCACACATTGAAGGGGAAAGCTGGGATCCAAAAAACCGCTGTGAGTACCTGCGGTTCCCCAGCAGACAAGGAAGGACTAAACCATCCAGACATCCAGCGGCAGGGAAGGGTAAATACTTCTTGGGAGGTCAGTCACCTCCTGGGTGTTTACAGACAAACGGCCCCATGAGCAGCAGTTCTGCTGGCAGCACATCAGCCCTGAATCCTGATGGAGCACGATCTGGAGACGTTCCCAGCCAGGGAGCCAAGGGGTCTCTGCCCCACGCGGCGGCAGTGGACAACGTCCACGTGCAAGGCTAACACTCAGATGCCAAGAGGCTTGGTTCAATGCCGGTGTTTTACCATCACTGTGGTTCTCCATGACTTCCCCGAGCCCCTCCGCATCTGGACACTCTCATCACCGCTCCTCTGAGCTTCCACGTGCTGCTTTTCACCTTGCTTCTCTGCTTTATCAGCATTGACATTTGCATATCTATAATAAATTAGCATTTAACTTCAAAGCTCTTCTCAGAGGTTAATCCCCACACTACAAATACTAGCACAGGCGTTGTACAGATGAAAGCACCGACACGGAGATGTTTAATGCTGCTGTGCACGAAGATGCAGGTGCGAGTGGGAATCCCGGCGTTTCCCCCCTGCCACTCCGGGCTCATTCCTGTGCAGACACAGCCACAGCTTGTGTCCTGGGTCAAAACCCCTTCACCTTGTGTGGGAGCATGCGGCAAGTGCGGTCGCACTGTGCTGTCTCACTGCGCTGTCACGACGTCCCTGACGCCGCTGCTGAAATCTTATCTTTTCCCATCTGGGAAATCTCTCAAGGTTTTGATGGCCAAGGATGACTGCTGGTACCACAGAGCTCTTTGTTCCTTTCAAAAATTCAGACTGGGCCTAATACGTTTCACATTTTGGAAAAGCTGAGACCTCATTAATTCACCACTGAAAAATAGTTTCATGCTACAAAAGCTTCAAAGCCCAACTCACCGCTGACTCACCCGGCCTGGAAGATTGCTCCAAGCAAGCCCCGCGGCTTTATTAAATCATTCAAAGGCACTCGCTACTGATAAGGCAAACCACAAAATCTAAAATTAAAGCTGTTTTAGGGAAATGTCTGAGCAAGTGTCTTCCAAAGAACCAAAATATATATGCTAGAGGCTGTGCTCGGACTTGCAGAGTTGTGGTCACTCCGCATGATCCCAGCCGCTTGGGGCGAGAGGTGTCCTCGCCGTGGAGCAGCTGACCACATCACCAGGTGCTCAGCCCGGCTGCTGGATGCTGCAGGACAGGGAAATGGTGGAAGACATAGAGATGAGGGTTTTCAGTGATTTGTACATCTTTTCCAATCCTGCGCGGGCACACAGCAGTACAGACAGAGGGGCGAAGTCTAAGCATCCTGACAATTATCCCAAATATGCCGATAGGTTTCGGTTGTTCTCTTAAACTTTTATCCAGATCTCATTGAAAAAAATCAGAGGATCCCATCCCCTTGTGACGTTGTTCACTACAAACCCTATGGAAATAAGAGCAAATGTTGCAGAGCTACCTGTGTAACCAAACTGCTGTTCATCAATCACTGTTGAAAAGAAAAATTATAATTAAGGGCAGCGGCACTTATCAGCGGCTGCCAAAAACCATCTGCCATCTGTGCACGCAAGATGACTGCAGAAACTCAGCATAAAAGCAGCTGCAAAGAACAGTCGGTTCAAAGGCCACGTTCTTTCCAAAGGTGTAAATCTCATCTGCGAAATAAAGCGGTGCTGCGTAACAGCCCCTTGATTTCAAGAAGAGGAGAGTCAGCCCCAAGCACCCTGCAGGAAAAGCTGAGGTGGTGGGGGGATGCCTTGGGCCGGAGTCAACCACAATGACCCAGGCAGCAGGGTAACGAGGCGAGAAGGATGCTACCCATACACATGCTGAACATTATGGAGCACCATTTTATATTACATCCCTGAGGATAAGAGAAGTGATTTGCAGAGGGTGGATGGAACGCAATACCTCCAACCTCCCCTCCCGCACGGAGGACTCCTAACTTCTCCACCACCTAAAGCGATGACTTGCTCACGGTCTGCAAAGTCAACCTCGTTGGATAAAAGCTGCAAGCTCTTGATGAAATAATTAAAAAGCAGTTAAATTTCCCCTAACTGCAATTTTAAAAGCAGCTGATGATCACTAATTCTCCTACATATGCTTCTTCAATAGAAAAAACAAGTCTCTTCCCACCATAAATGCACAGGTGACGCAGGGTAAGCCCACAAGGTTCAAAGAGCAGCAATACGCTGCTTGAACAGCGACAGAGGGACAATTCCCTTACCCAGAAACAACGGGAAACAAGAGAAGGAGCAACCGTGCCCACACTCAGCTGTGCCCCAAGCCCAGAGCTTATCACTTTTCACCCGGTCGTGCACGTGTGTACAAGCAGGAAACTTCCCCGGTGAAAGCTGGGGGAAGCAGCAATCCTGCTTTTTCAGTGGAGGCGGGTGAAATGGCAAAGCGCACCCTGCCCGGGTGGGTATCGCTGTCCCCACACATTCCAGGGCAAGTTGCTGCCCAGAAACTCTTCAATTTAGCGCTGTTTGGCAAAAATATACTCTAGCATCACTGAAGCTTCTTCCCTGCAAAAATATGGCGGAAAAAGCGCTTTGGAATTAGATGACAAAACTAACAAAAAGTGGGATTTGTGTTATCGCATGCACTTTCTCTTCCTCTCATGCCCCTGTATTATTGCTCTACTGAACGCCTATTTAGGAAGGAAAAACATAGCTGTTTCTGTCAGGAATCCGTAAGAATGTTTCTAAAACACAGAAGAGCTTTTATTTTTCACATTAGTGTACATTAAACAAAAAAAAGAAAGCACCTCCTTTCTCAACCTACCGTTTTAGGAATATGTATCACACTGAAGATTATAATTGCATAGCTAGATTTGTATGGCAGCACAACTAAAAAAACCTGAATTCAGTGAAAGCTTAAACAGTTTCATATATATGAACGCACCTTTTCCCCTATATACATACACATATGGATATAAAAACACGTCATTTATTCAGTGACCAATGCCTATCGATACTTGAACTATTCTGTTTTGCCCACAGAAAAACACAAGGCAAAATCCAGACACCATCAACACCCAAACGTATGCAAAAAAGCCCCCCAAAACCAGAATAAAATATAGTGATGCACACACTGGGTGAAAACTGAAATACAGGAAATTCCGCTTAAAAGGTGAGAACAGACTATTTCACACGGAGGGTGGGCGGGCAGCCGGTCGCTCCGGCGGGGCGATGGACCCGGCCGCCTCCATCTCCTCCATTTCATCGTCGCCCGCAGGCTGGGAGAAGGGCCCCGCGGGAACGCACGCTCGCTCTGCACCCCTCGCACGGGCGAGTGCACAGGCACCCACGAGTGCAATAGAGAGGCTGCTTGCGTGTCCCAGCCCACCCTTCTGCTGCTGCTTAAGCTGATACACATTTAAAACAGACAAGGAATAAAAACTAAAAGCAAATATTACACACACGGCCACCGCATTTTAGTCCTAGGAAACAGTGTAGGTTGGCAGCTTCCCTGATTTATGTTGGTCTAGAAACAAAATCTTCATTTGAATAATATTAAGGGCTGAATAAACCAAGAAAAATAAATGAACTCAGGAATAAAAAGCCTGGCCCCCATCCCAGTCTCAGGTTTTGTCTCCGACGGATGTCAGCACGAGCCCTCCTCACAAAACCACGTCTCAGACAAAACATCTTCTGCTTCTGGAGCAGACGTGAACTCACTTGATCAGGTGCTCAGAGTTCACTTAAGCAAAAGTAGCCTTTAGCGCCTATTTTTAATTTTCCCTGTACATAGCTAAGCTCTCTTCTCCGCCTGACAGTCCTTCCAGATTCCCAGTGCGTACGCAGGTCTCTGCGGCTTGCTTCACGCTGCCCAGAAGGGAGTAGATAAGTGATAAGCACTTTTTAAAAAATTGCAAATTATTTGCGTTCCTCTTTTCCGCACTCAAGTACCTGATGAACAGTGAAAACAATTTATCTGAAAGTTTGTTACACATAAAAATGTAAACACAAGAAAAGGCTCTCATACACCAAGCTTCAATCCCAAGTGAATTTTTAAAGGCAAGCTATAAACTTTGGTTTACATTGGAAATATTTACAGGTCTAATTACTGCAGGCACCACTGCAACCCAACAGAAGAGGTGTACGGGAAGCCAAAGTAAACCACAAACGTGTGACTTGCTAGCCATAATGAGAAATACTTCATACAGCAACGCTGCTTTGTCTCTTACTCCATTATAACTGACCCCCAAGGCTCCCTTACATTATGTCTGCCTGGGTTGACAATAAAAGAATCAGTAAAAATGCATGACACAAGCACGCACATATACGCATGCACATCACATGAATAATTTTAAGTACCTAAAAATTATGCGTCTTCAAATTACCAGCACTGATTACTGCTTCAGCAGTCACATTTTCATGTATCCTTCTTGAAATATTCTTCTTTTCATTGCCTTTCAGTGTTCAAGTGTCAAGCTCCAAGTATTTGCCAAGTATGAAGCATCGGGATTTGACTGAACAGTCACACGTGACCGCTGAGCAAACACCTCTGCCTTTGCTCCCCTTGTTCCCTCCCTAGAAAACCCGTCCCTGATGGGCACCGGCTGCCCTTGCTGTGTCCTAATCCTGAACGCGTCCATGTGTCTCGCCTGGGTAGCCCTCACTGGCAAGCTCCCGCTCCCTCCTTCTCATCCTCTCTGCTCGAGACGGACATTTTACAGCACTACAGATGTCAAACTGAACAATACATTAGCGTTTATGTAGTGCACACACCCTGACAGACGACTTGGCATGAAATATAAATGAAGAGTTGCTGCAAGCGGGGAAATGGCCTCGAGCGCTGCGCACAGGTTTGCTGAAACGCCGACTTGCTGTGCGTGGCTCCTTGCATGAGGGCGCACACAGCGCTGTCCTAAATGCAACCACAACAGCGCACGTGTGCTGCAAAAATGCTCCCCTGCCTCTCGCAGAACCAGAATTCACTACTGCGACCCGGTCACAGCACACGTTATTTTGTGCTAAACCAACCGAAAGTACATTAGGAATTCAGACACGTGCATTACATCAGTCTCCATAATTTTTTTCTACAAGTATTTCTTGCCACGCTAATAACTCCCATAGCAGGCAAGCAGAGTTCACATAGTGACCCAAGATGCTAGAAAGCCACCAGCTCTTTGGTTAAGTAAATGAATTTTTACAAGCGTAAACTTTTCTCACTCATCCGTATGGGTTTTAACCCTGAAGCCTGAGGATGCTCTTAATATAAGCACCATTAAGGACCAGTGTGGATACAGCCGACCCCCCTCACCCCAGCAGTGCTTCATTTGTTCTCCTCCCCGAAATCTGGGATCAAAGACCCACAGTCTGGCACACTGAGTTGGCCGTGCGGTGCCGACAGGGTCACAGCCTTACAGAAACCCTGCTGAGCTCCTCGGCATGGGACAAAACCCTCCTCGGAAGAGCTCCACTTGGGGAAACACGCTTTGGTCATTCTTTAAGCGCTTTTACTGCAGCCATCCCAAAACCAGTGCTAAAGGTAGATGGTAGACCAATAAATGTTTGAACTTTCCCATAAAAGCTTCTACTAGGTTACTTTTTCCAAATAAAGCCCTAACCGCACTTTCTGGGCTCCTGCTTACGATCAGCATGCTGAAGTTTCCAGCGCACACCAGAGTCACTGACACCTCATAGACCTCAGCTTTCCTTGCACAGTTTCTAATTCACTTCTAATAAACTCTCACAGTAAGTCAGCGAGTCATCTACAATACACGTTATGAACGCCACGCTCAGACGTGAACCAAAGAAAGTGTTGTTAATGCAGAGACTTGCACATGAAAGTTACTTTCTCAAAATGCCTGTGTTGGAAAATGATGAGGCAATTCTGGATGCTATTTTTAATCTCTGTGAGAAGATGAACACCTAGTTTCTGGAAACTTCCCATCGTAGCGCACATACACAGATACCTACACACAGAAATATAGGCTTAATTCTTTATACATGCTACGTACAAATAGCTAAACCGGCTTTGTGTATTCAGTCAGGGCTCAACTGCGCAGGTGCTGTACACAAATCCACAGCACACCCACTGCAATGGCTATATTTCTTTTTTTGTTTTTCCGTTCTTAGCTTCATTCTTTACGTCAGGATGAAAGTTATCATCCGATTCCTCAGCGATAGGATGTGCCAGGACACAAGGAGAAGAGTCATTGCCCAAAGGGCTTACTCCAGCGTGCCAGCTGGTGGATTTCTCTCTAGCTCGTCATGCTCCCAGGGTCGCCTTTCTTACTGGTTCCCACAGGATTTCTCACCTGATGATAACACATGTACTACAATGGCCTCTGTTTATCCACAAATATGTTTCTAATTTAATCTTTTCATCTTAGAGATATTTCACCTGCTCACCCTCCAATATCCACCTCGTGATTTTCCCGGTGCATGAAGACTGTAAACAGAGGAAACTTGTATTTCATCTAAAACCCCTTTGATGAATGTTTATAAACTATAGAGCAACCGGAAACGTGACAGAGCATTACACCGCAACGCCGCACACTTACATCTGCTGCCTGGAGCACACCAAGGATGCTAGCTGTCAAGGGCAGGATTCAATTGCCTAAATATCGGTGTCTCTTTGACCATGTCTGTCAGGGACATCCTGGAGTTCCCAGGGCATCAGCATGGGGTGGGCAGGTAGGGAACAGGACTCACTGTGCACTTGTGGAGCAGGAGCTGGAAGCCAAGCAGGTTACCCACAGTGCTTAAAAAGATGTTACATTTAGGTGACCAAACCTTTGAATCCTCCTAAAATCCCTCCCTCACTGCCAAAGAGATGGAGTAAATCCGCAGGTGTTCACAAACCTCAGGTCATATTGATGTTACAAAAATATCTACACATTTTATCACTGTCTAGCTTATGCTTTGGAAGCTGCCTGCTACTTGACCATAAACCCCTCTCCCTGAGTTAATCAGAATATTTTCCATTTACCAGGGAAGATGCTGTAAAGCCTAGGCTCTGATCAGAGGCACACGGATTCAGTGGTCCTTCCCCCTGCTCCAGCGCAGGGGCACAGGGAGGCAGCCTGGCTGCTACGAACCCTCAGTGCAGAGGCTCAGTGCTCAGCAAACGCCAGCGCCTACCACCCCAGCTGTGGTACAACCAACCGCCTTCCCTTCGGGAGGATGGAGCCGCAGGTGAGCTTTGCCTGGGCTCCCTACAGCACGTGGCAATGTTACCAGCTCCCAACGTCACCTGGAAAAGCTCCCTCCCTGCAAGCTCCCAGCAAGCACTACAGCTCTGCTCCTCCGGGCTCTTGGCTCCAGCAAGGGGACAGCATCAGTTCACACTGGTTGAAAATTCAACCCACTGTGTTTTAAGCCCTTCATGCTTTGTCACTGCAGTGAAGAATTAAATCAGGTAACAGCGAGCGCGAGGCTGTTGCACAACTGTCCAGACAGGACGTCCTGGGAGAACGAGACTGGGTTTCCTGGGAAAACTGTCAGGCAAGTGGCAAATACCTCACCCCTATGAAAGAAAGCTCAGAGCACACAACCCTCCCATACCCCTCCTGTAATTCTCTTTTTATGACCTTGACACTGTATCAACAAAAGAAGAGGAAGACAAAAAAGGAGGTTAAGCTATCTAATGCCTTTCCAGAAGGCTCTGCTGCTCTTTAAGAGCCCCAAATTAAGCGGTAATGCTCTTTTGATTAAAACACCCCCACACACACACACACACACACACACCCCCCATCCCGTTAACAAGAGAAGGCTGTTTGCAGAGATTTTTACGTGCCTCCAAACCTGAGTATAGCAAAGCAAGAAGGAGGGCGAGGGGCTGATCCATGCCTGCCCGCCTCGCTGCGCCCCAGCCCAGGGAGAGGGCAGCTGCCTCCTGACCTCTTGCTCCCTCATTGAAGTGCCACCCTGTTAGGCTGGCTCAGGAAATTGCTGGAAAACCAAAAGCACTGCCCATTTCCTTTATACAAGGGTTTGGATTTATTGAAGCAGTGACCACACCAACATGTGAACCCTCACGACTTCAACGGTGCCCGGAAGGGGCTGCCAGGGCAGCACGAAGCAGAACGCCTGCAGGGTTTTATTGATGCACATGGGCACAGGTGGCATCTTCAGATGCTGCTTGACAGCAAGTAAGATCCAGGTATCGCTTGCCTGAATCTGACCTTCCCTTTAGGACAGGGCCTTAGTTCAGCAGTGACCCTAATCAGAGAGGGGTCACAGACCTGCACACTGTGCAAACAGGCTTTGGTCTTACTGCCAAGGTATCTGCATTATTGCTTTTTGCAAAAGGGGCTTGGGGGGGTCTGCAAGTTTTCCCTGGTCCATAGGTACGTGCTGCCCATGCAATACATACCCAAGCACACAGACTCAGCAAAATCATTACTCCTAGAAAAACAACTTCCCATCTTTTTCGCAGATCGACTCGCCTGCTTCTTCTGTGCAGCAGTCACACAGCTGCGATCATTACCCAGCACCAGCACACTTCAAACAAGTCAGGCAAACCCAGCATAATGCCTCTCCCATCTTTATCTCCAACACGTAACCAGCATTTCCTTCCTACATCATCCCTAAAATCAGTCACCCGGTACAGCATTGCCAGGATGAGGTCTACCAGCAGAGACCTCAAGCCAACCTAGCTGTCACCATTTAACAGCCCCATTCTTACAGAGCAGCAAACAAGCCTCCAGGCGCTCCACAAGAGACTAAAAAGCTGTGCTCCGCATGAGGAGGCTGCATGGGTTTGTGACTATCGGCCCGTGAATCCGGCTACTGAATGGAGAAACCCCAGTTTTTAAAATAGCTCAAGCGCATTTCCTAGCTTTCAGTGAAATACTGGCAGGGAGCAGGGACAGTATTGTCACATGGAAGACCTGAGCAGGAAGGCTTGGCAGCACCCGGCGCTCCACCGCAGCCCCAGCCCACGGCATAGAAATGGGAAACTTACTCTGCATACCTGCTCTTCCTCAGCTTCTTTAAGCCAGAGCTGCTGTCCTTAATTGCTGACTATAAACTGCCTCTTAATTACTTAGAGAGTCAGGATGGTTACAGAGGAGGAAGCTGGATTCAATTATGCTTCACAGTCTTTGACTAAATAACCAAGGACCTTGACTTGCAGATCCCAGGCAGAAGGAGCTGAGCTAGCTGTCAGCAAAATCAGTAAACTGAATAGATTTGAGCTTAAAAATACCGAAAGAGAGAAACAGCTGAAAACAGCTATTTATAAGGAGACTCTTTTCTGGTAACATTTCTGCCCCTGTTGCATGCTGCGTAATTCCTTCACCCGGAGACACGTTTATTTATTACCCGTACAGCCTGCTGCGCACCCCAAGTGGCACCTACGTGCAAGGGCATCATCACGCAGGAGTCAAAGCGTGGTTTTTTAATGTCTAAGTCACTTGGGCACGCACCGCAGCCAGAGCTCTTCAGAAGTGCTGAAATGAAGACATCTTTGTTAAATCGAGCTCTGGCTTTCCTCAGCTTCCCACGCTGGGAGCTCAGGCCGTCCCTGGGATGGTAATTAGGTTAAACAGCTCATGGGCTCACGCCGAAGCAGAGCATGGCACTGAATGAAAACGAGCCTGCGCACGAGCAAAAGCTCTCAGCCAGCACATGACCGAGATGACCCAGCAGAATTAATCCCACACAGGCGGCACCACCGCCAGCAACCTGCCTCCAACCTGGCGTCGGGACAAGAAGCAATGACCACAGGCTGAAACACCTCAAATCCCACTTAAACATTAAAGAAAGAACCCAAAAAACCTTTTATACGGTAAGGATGACCCAACACTGGCACAGGCTGCCCAGAGAAGTTGTGTAGCCTCCATCCTGCCTTGTGCCAGGGCTGGGACCACCTCAGCCCATCATCGACTCCAATGCACCACCACAGGAAAGCTCACAGGATCTGCTGACGATGGGAGAAGCAGCACCGAACCCACAGCAAAGCACGTTTTCTCTGACAGACAGATGCAGAGGAAGTTTTGTGCTCCAGATCACAAACAGCTTTTACCCTTAGTTGGAGTTGGCAAGGAAAAATATGTTCTTCCCAGCAATTGTACATCCTTATCATACTCACACTTCATTATCCTTATCTGCAAAAACTTGAAGATGCTATCGGCCAGGTCCCTACTACGCACTTCTGTGGCTGACAATGCCTCAGGGAAGAAATGTCAAACAAAAAAGTCAAATCCACATGTATGGGTTCAGATATACTTCCTTTATACAGCGTATTTGAAAGCAGCCGGGTCAGCTCTCTTTCCAAGCCTTGGCACAGGTCCCACTGCCAACAAAAGCTCCTGGCCCACGATGGGGATGGTTCCTGCCTGGGAGCTGTATGCTCCCTGGAGCCACTTGTGCTTCCATCGGGATGGCGCGTCAGCTCCGGTGCTTGAACGCAAGACCGGCCCGTGACTTCTGCATCTCTTAAAACCAAGTGACAGCGTCTGGAAGCCTTGTTTGAAGTATTCCTATGGGGCCTGAATTTTGGGCCCCATGCAACGCAGCGTGGCATGCACTGGGAGAGCTTTGGGAAATCTCGCCCTGGTGCTTCCCTCCTCCCCAGCCTCCCCCATAGTCCTCACCTGCCCTTCCAGCTCTGGGAACTTCTAAGGGATGGCCAGCATGACTTGTGGGTTAATTTTTGCAGCACAAAGTCACAGGAAAGAAGAGACAACCAGAAACAAACACGGAGCCGTGGGTCTGGCCGGCACCCACCAGCCCACACAGCCAATGCTTTAGGGCAGTGACACTGACATCCCGCAGGGCTGGGGGAGTGACAGCACAGCCGGCGTAGCGGCAACCTTCGTAATAAATGCAGATGCCGTCACGGACAGCGACAGCTCTCTTGGATGGCGTTTCAGCAGGGTGGCAGGATACAGAGCCCACGGCGGGGTGGCACCACCAGCCCCCTGCCAGACTCCTAGCTGGTGGGGTGCCAGCAGCAGCCCCATTCCCGATCGGAGACGGCCAGGCATCAGCCAGACACAACTGTTCAGAAGGCTTCAACTCCTCAGCCGCCTTCGGGAGCGTCTTCTCAACCCCGATGGGCACCAGAGATTACTGGAAGACTAAATCCCAGTATTACCAAGGTTGCAACCAATAGCTCCTAACAATGTCCCTTCTGAACATATGCTCAGCCTTCTGTCACTAAACACAAAGTAGGCTTTGAAAACAGACGAAGCACAACAGGACCAGCAGCAGTCCCACAAAGAGGATTTCACACTCCCCATGTGAAACACTGCATTTGATCAGAGGCACTGGGCGTGCTGCACAGCAGTATGCCACGGCGTCCTCGGGACATCCGCATGCTCACACCTCTGACACAGAAAGTACAAAATAGGCACAGAAAAACTGGGGTGAAAATTTTCAAAAACTTACCTACTTAAAATTAAGCACCTAAATTCAGGTCTTAGTGGCCTAAACTTCCAGAGGCGCGACAGGATGGGTAATTCATGACTGTCCTGCTACACTGACCACAGACAGAGGTATGGAGAGCTGGGACCAAATGCCTGACTTTAAAACCAAAGTGAGGTGAGACAAATCCCATCCTAACATTTAATCGACCAAGTATTCAAAAATAACATCAGTGGAGAATGAAGCTGTGGCCGACACATTGGGGGAAAGGACTACAAAAGGAATATCAGCTTTTCTGGTCGTGCAGTCTCCTGCCTATCCACTGTGTATGTTTGTTTATGCATCAATTGAAATTCATAGGTTAGAGGAATGAGTTTGGGCTGTATGTTGCTAATGTGAATTGCAGTCTTCCTGTGGTCAAGTTACTTTTCACATTATGCATGGCACTGGAAACTCAAGCGAGTATCATGAAGCATGCTTCAAATAATACCTGTGTATTTTTATAAAAGATAACAACTCGTGGTCCTCGTGAGGAGCAGCAGGACCTACCAGATCACTCAGTATTTTGACTGTTTTCATTAGCATTGCAAGGAGGGCATGGAGGCATGTCATACAGGCAAGCGTAAAGGAAAACCCTTTCTTAACCCCCAGTGAAGCCCTTCCCATGTGCTTGACAGATAACTGCTTGAAATTCGGAAGTGCAGAGAGAACCTTCGAGTGTCTGCAGCCCCACGACTGCTGCACTGTGCTGGGCTGCTGATTCCCTGCTCAGGAAAGCACCTATGCCAGCCAGCCTCTGTAAATGCACAGGGGGACTACTTGCAGGGTGAAATTGGAGGGGGGGAACATGCGGGACCCCCACAAACCAGAGGGAACACGCTGGATGGGAGCTGCAGCACCGCACCTGCGCACGATAGGCGTGCAGGCAGCTCAGGGCAGCCTGCCTGAACATCCCCAGGCAGCCACGCAGCGGAGGGCAACACTGACGAGGGAGGCTGGCTCCGCTCCTGGGAACAGCACACAGCAGACCCACACTGAGCACAGCACAGGCTAATTAGTCTTCCTTTTCTGCTAAGCTAATGAGGGTGGGAAATGAGCGCTGCACTGTCACTGTGATGTCTGTATTTCAGGACGGCTGATGTGAAAGTCTTCCCAGCTTGAGCTGCTCAGCTAAGTAAAGGACTGGGATAAGTTTCTTCTGTACGGCAAGAGGGGACAGGTCCTCGCACCTCCATGGACAGGCTTGGGAGAGAAGCAAACCTCTCTCTCCATGTTTCAAAGGATGACAGCAGTGAAGAGCAATTAAATGTGATGCCCTTACACACACAGAGGATTGCTTAACCCCAGCAGGGACGAAAAGTCCTGAATTAAAGACATGATTTCTTCTTTACCATGCATGGATGGATGCCAATTGAGATGATTTTCCTACCAACAAAGGTGTCCCAAGTGAGCTGGCACACAGTGAGAGCATTTGCGGCTATCAGTAAGAAAATCTATTAAACACAGCCAAACCAAACCTCAAAAACCAAACCTCACATAAAAGCACCAGTCAATTTTAGAACACCCATCTTTGTATTTCCTTTGGTCGGTGAAGTCTCTGCTAGCTTTAAAAGGCCAGTGGCTCAATCCTAATATGCTTTTGCATAATCCATTTTATTTCCATGTTTCTCTGATTGTATTTTAGCCTTCTAAATAATGTAAGATAAAGCCACACCTTTAATCCCTCTTAAATGTCTGCATTTCAAAGGAGCTCATGCTGGTGTGTGTGATATGAGTACACAGCTGCTTTGTAGACAGACACTCTCAGCCAGAACAACCAAAAGAGTGCAGGGCAGCCCCGGGACACCTTTATTTCAAATGTCACCCATAAAGGACACTAGAGAAGTAGGAACCCGGGATGGACAGATGAAAGGAAAGGCAGCAAGCAGAAAGCCTGGTTTCCACAGGCTTTCTTCGAACTTCCTTTGAAAATTATGTGGCATCAACAATGAGTTTGCGTGAATAACAATTGTTGAATTAGGCCAGGACCAGGACGTGGCCTTTTCCCGTACTTTCAGCAACTATTTGGGGGACCTGAGCTGATACACTGGACTTAAACAGCAGTTTATTTTATACTGCTAAGGTACAAGGTTGACTTGACGGACAAGGATTTATGACATTAACTCCCCACAGTTCCAAGTGAGAACAAATCCTTAAATTTGAGCAAAACAGTGGAAACTGATTAGCACAACAGCCTCCAGTAAAAATACATACTGACAGCAAAGTTTGGTGGGATGGACAGATGTTGCCGCTGAGGATGCGAGTGTACCGAGGAAGGTGGGGCACTGGGCAGCAGCTCTAACCACTGGCACGGCACCTGCTGGCAAGGGATGGTCAGAACTCTCTGCCTTTCACATCTACACAGAATTCAGGGAATTCAACCCAAAACCTCAGACCCAAAGTCACCTAAACGCTGGGGAAGTTCGGCTGCATCTCCAAACAGAGGTCATCTTCTGTTTCTCTAATGAACTGAAGTGCTGTGATTTAAACATAATCAACCAGGAAATGGTTGAGTCGGAGTCCTAAAATTTACACCACAGGCCCATCTTCCCAAATGTCACACACACCAGAATATGCAATTTTCTGTACTGTTGTCTGACGCTGACTCTGCTAAGGCTCCCAGGCTGAGCACAGGGAAAGCCAGTGAACCAGTGGTACAAAGGACTCTGCCACAACTACTGCAAATGCTTAAAAAGCAGGCTATTATCCAACCCCAAAAGTAAACTGGTGATGTATACAAATCCATGCTCGCTTGACACAAGAGCTGTCAGTCTACAAAGGATCCACAGAGGAACAAGAAGAGTGGCTGGGACTGGTCCAGCCGGGAAATGTGTCACCAAAACAGGACTTGGTTCACAATTAAAACCCCTGCATTAATCAGTCTCCTCGGAAGGGTAGAAACCACCAGCAGTAGCCACCAAGCTGCGGAGCAGCCACCTTTCCTGCCAGCAAGGCAAAAGACGAGCAGAACTTGTGTCTGCAATCAGAAAATAATTTGGCATGAGCGTTGCTGATGGGACCCAGGCACTTCAAAGACCAGGAAACACCTTCACCGCCCCGCGAGCTCCGGCTGCTGGAGGTCTGCCTCCGACACCCACCAATACCAGAAGCAGCAAAGGAGGATGTACAGCACTTTGCAGAAGGCAGACAGGAGCTCTTGCCCACAGGCAATGTTTACACCTCACAGTCATTAGTCAGGAGTTTGGCTCATGCCGTGAAACGAGATTTACATCCCCTGAAAGAAATACCAGCTCGCAGGAGCAGCAGGAGTCTGAGCACCGACCCCAGCATTCCCCAGCACAGGAATTTCTCCCCGCAGCTGGCACACATTTTACTTCCATGCCATGCCAACTTATGAACAAGGCTGTTTTTAAGGGGAAGTTAGAAAATTTTGCACGGATGAAAGATACAATATTGCATGTGCTAGGGGCTTAGCATGCATCCAGGCTGATCTGTACCACAGCACCCATAAGGGAGTGCATTCAGCATACTGTACCTGTGCTCCCATCAGTTAATGCAGCCTTCATTTTGCAAATCTCTCTAATATTTTGGTTTTGCCTATAAGATTATAATATAATCAAGACAGAGTATCTGGGGCCTAAATACCTGGCCACTTTTTTCTTTAAGGCAGCAAAATAACTAAAACAAATCTGGTATTTAGAGAAAAATGTTTCTTTTTTCCTCCTAGGTGCCCACCCTTCGCTGCCCTAGCCTACCACCGGCAGTCCAGGCATGCCGAGGCTCTGCTCTGCCTCCTCACCTGCCTCTCAGCTTCCCCGTCCGCCTCCCCAGCTTGTGCTTCGGGAAGGAAAACAAGCATCCCTCCTGGGACAGGCCAGGGGAACGCTCCCTGCTTTGGGATAGCAGACCAGGAGGTTTCACTTCAGGGAAGACTGAAGCCAAAATGTTATTTTTATAAATATTTGCAAAGCCTAATAACAACGGAAATATTCAAAACACTTTTTTCCTCGTAGAAAGTGGCAATCAAAACCTGTTGCTAAAGATTCCCTTGTAGCGCTTGAAACCCAAACAACCGGAGCACCGCACGCACCATACGCTGAAATGCAAAACGTCCGTAAACAAGTTAAAAGCAAAAAAGCAGACACTGAAACAGCTTCTCTGTCCAAACACAGGCAGGAAAACAAGCAGAGATAAAAGAAAAGATTAGGACAGAGAAAAAGGAGTGGCGAAACCGCTCTGTGTCGGTTCAGAGGCAGGTGGGTGGCTGGAGCGCTGCTGGCCGTAGCGAGCGCCCTTTGCGAGGCAGATGGGAACACCCTCACCCACATGGACATGTGGCTCCACTGGACCATCACGGCGCAGGAGGCCGCGTCGTGACAGCAGCACTCGGGCACTGCATCCAGGGCAGCTGGAGGATGCCAGCAAACCCCAAGAGACCCGTGCCACTGGCTACCATGGCGTCCACTCGCCCACGCGTGTAGGACCTTGACTGTCTCCAAAACACCGTGATTCTCCTCGCCCTGGTACGCTTTATCTGGGAGCAGTCTCCAGCACCACTCCCGTTCCCAAAACAAGCCTGAGCGAGGCCCTGGATGATGCTGCGGGATGGCACTGGCCAGGATCGTCCCTGGCGCCCCGGGATGCCGGGTGGCCTTGGCTCACCCCACGGATGACGCTGCGTATGGGGCTGCCATGGGCTCAGAGCCGCCAGGGCACAGTCGCTGCAGGTTACCTCGTTTCACTCCACAAACACTGAACACAGAATTTCTGGGATTTGCAGGAATACAAAAATGTGCTGGATGCTCACAAAGCTTTATTTAATTTTGCATAACAAAAATCCCCTCGCAGGCTCATACCTTGCCCATCACCTTTCAGCCAGGAGCAAGCCGATGGGGCTGAGCTTCAACACCTTGAAGATCCAGGGATACCACACCGACACCAGGGACAGCCCCAAGTCCAGAAGCATGGCCAGCACCATAAGGGCTAGGAGAGGCGAGACTGTCCCAGGAAAAATGGTAATTGAAAAGAACAACATGCAATCCTGCTTTCTTAATGCTTTTTAGACAACATTTAAAAAAATCAACTTCTAAAATAGGTGCATGAGTCAGGTCCTCCTTCAAGTGACGCTGCAGGAAAAGAGGATGGGAAGAGCGAGACATCAGCACCGATCAGGTTTACCGCACTTTCAGGCCAGTTCGTGCACTGTACTGAATATCTAACACCCGTTAAACAGCCACCACTACTGGCCACAGACCAACGCACGCTTCTTCGCAGGGCACCAGGGTCAACTTCTCCCAGTTCACAATTTCTTAAATGAACTGATATCATCTGCAAAGGTGTGACCAGGGGCAAAGCTCAGATCCCTGAGGTGAAGTGGCAATTCTCCAGCACAGACCTCCACCAGTCCTTAAAAACATCAACGGGGCACGGGACCCCCTCCTGCCTCAGTAGTTCTTCCAGAAGGACAAACACTGTCGCTGCTTCAGTGCCCTCGTGACATCAAAACTGGCAGTGCCGTGAAAAGTAATGCTTTTCTCAATTTCTTTCTTTGGCTTTATTTCCCAGTGGAGCTGGAGCTGCAGGGCACGCTCACCTCTGTGCAGGCTGCAGCAGTTCCCTTGCAAAACTGGATCTGTGCTACCAGTCTGTGTAGACACCGAGTACCAGGCAGCTAAACAAGAATACCACCCATCCTCTGCAAACAAATGGTACCTTACTACCTCTTCGCCTGAAGGGGCCCTGATTCCAAGCCGTTTGTTCATTCCAGCTAGCCCTGAATGCCTTTGGGCCAGGCAAGAAGGAAATCCTGACTATCGCTTTCCCCAAAATGCCCACTAGCCAGGTTGTTAGGAAAAGGGAACTTAAACGTTTGGAGGTAAACGTCGTGATTTCACAGCCAGTGTTTCCCATTAACTGCAATTCATACCATTAAAATGGGTAGCTTTATTGCTCAGTTACACAATTAATACCAGCTAAAATTATGGGCTGTTGGTTTAAAATGAGACAGAAAGAGAGTATTATAAAGCCAGTGTGAAACCCTCCGAACACCACATCCATCTTAATTCCTCTCTGCAGGAGCAAATGCAGGATCTGGCTGGGTAATGCCCATCCTAACACTTTGCCAAGAAAAACACAAAGCAACCAGATACATTACAGCGCTACAGGATTAGAAAAGATGATCAATTCCCAAACCACATTAACTCAAAACATCATAATTAATGCTTCTTGCAGGCAGACACATTCACTCCCAAGACATCAGGGAGCTAATGGTCAACAGTCTGCAGCAAATTACTTTTAGAGCAGTAGCAGGGACCCCCGAGCAGCACTCTCCTGAGCAGGGGAACCCCCAGTGTACGTATGTATGTAGAAAACATACCAATGTATGCATTCTTCATATTATCGTAGATGTGGCTACGCTCATTTGCGCTTGCAAATTCCTTCTGCTAGAGCAGTAGCATAGCAAACCAGAGAAGGTACGTTAAGAAAGAACAGCTTCCAGTCTTTCACCTTGCAGTCTGAAAGCCGTGCTTGCAGCTGAAGGACATCTACATGCAAAAGAAGAGCCTGTATTACCTAAAATGACAGAGAAATACCAGAAGACACACAGATCAGACACAAAAGGTCATGCTGGACAAAAAAATAACCATCTGTGAAAGGGGAGAACAATACAATACTGTTCTTTAATGTATTTCTTGCATCTCCCTTTGTGCCTCTGTCTGTAACAGGGCTGTGGAAACACCTCTCTCATAGTGCTTCATTAACACATTTTTAGCAAGTGCTCT
The DNA here is from genome assembly GCA_013389945.1 of Fregata magnificens. NCBI lineage: Eukaryota > Metazoa > Chordata > Aves > Suliformes > Fregatidae > Fregata > Fregata magnificens. Next base: position 635,498 of record WAAD01006091.1, read on the forward strand.
GATTTTCCAGGTTAAAGGTAATCCTTATTATTGATACTAGAAAAGAAGCGATCAGATCACTTCTGGAATCCCATCGCAAGGAACAACGCTTCAGGTCACGACTCAGTTTAACTGGAAAGCAGGAACTGGGTATTGCCCGACCCAGCAGACATCAGCCCCGAGAAACCACAGCCCCGCACCCCGATCTGGCTCTTTGGGCCCCTGCTGCCGGTGGTGATTAATCAGCTTGTGCAATCGAGTTCTCCACCACCCTGAGAAACACACGCCTTTGTCCAAAAGCATTTGTCAGAAGAAAAACAGAACCACCCAAAATTGAACATCACTCAACTACTTAAAAAAGAGAAAGGGTAAGCAAGCAGCAAAAGACAGGGATGGACATCTTCCTCAACAGCAGTCTGAGATGCCCGCAAACTAGCAAATGAAAAAGCCAGGAGAGGGATTTATGCAGTGTTTTCTACAGTTTGACAATATTTGTACCAGCAAGACATAGTTACCCAACAAGCAGGGGCTGAGCTGACAGCGGGAGTTATGCTACCCCGATACCTTCCATGGAAAGAAAAACCAGAGAAAACATCTTTATGCTAAAAAGCACCCAATACAAACGGACTGTGACACTTACTGCTACAAACCACTCCAAAAGTAGGATCATGAGTACTTATGTCTATGAGGATAAAGACACCTGCCGCACTAGAAAAAAATACTTTTACGAGAAATAACATAAACAGTGGAATTGCATTTGAATCTCTAAACCTGACATTGTTTTCCCTTCCCCAGCACAGACCACCAGCAGCCACCGCGACTGCTGGCATACTTAAACCGTGATTACGGAATCCCTAAAGGGCAAGAGGCTGAGGACCTCCAGAACACGCTATAAAAATACAAAGAGCAAAGAAAGTCCCAGTCTGCGCTGTTACACCAGGTATCCGTGAAGACACTTATTCTGCCAGTCAAGCAGGACCAGGCAGAGACGAGGTCATTAGTGTGTTTGAGGGATACAGCAGCTCCTGGCATAGCCGAACGCCAAGGCTCCGGCCTCTGCCTAGGTACCTGCTGCACCTCCCGGCGCTGCCAGCCCTGCCACGAAGGACGTGACTTTGCAAGTGTGAGAAAAACCCGATGGAGCTTTCACAGCCTATTAGCTAAGACAGCCCGTGGCTTGCAAACAAAGCGGGGCGAGCTGCGCGGCGGCCAGCTGGGATTGTAGCCCAGAGTCCAGCTGGACCTGAGCTCCTCACAGATACACCCATGCTAACCTCACGCCAGTGAAATCCAGGCGTAGCCCTGCGGGGATTTCAGCGTTCCTGTGCTTCCCATCTTCCCTGACAAACACTGTCTCTGCAGAAAGCCAAGCATGAGGGCAGAGGGCTATTTTAATAAAACATGTTTTACCAATTAGGACCTCATGATAACCATCAAAACATCCAACACAACACAGCAAAGCCATTAATAAAGCACGACACACGTATCAGGGTTTTACAGATACCATCTCAAGCCGTGGGTCCTTTCTCCTCCTGGCTGCAACACTGTCATCAGAACCCCTTGAAGTCTGCCTAAGTGGCTTTAATTAATTATAGTCCCTTGTTATCCAAGTCATGCCATTTCCCCATTTAGGTATGTTTAAAACTTCACTACTCTATTTCATCCCCAGATTTTCTTCCGTTGCAGCTTTACACACACAAGCTCTGCCATGGCCATCTTCTGCTCTGTGAGGTATAAAAATCTCTGGCTGCTCAGAGCTGCCCAGGGAGGTGGCTGGCTCCTGTACCAAACTCCTGTGCGGGCGCTTGGCAAAGGCTGTTAAAGGAAGAATATTAGGGAATTATGAATAATGCAGAGATATTAGCGTTGATCAAGGCCTGTTATGATTTCATTTAGCAGAAAACAGGAACAAGTCTGCCCATTATTAAAACAGAAACTCCTTCCCACCCAGTGCTATTCAATGAAACATAACAAGCTCACGGAGTTTGACTCCATGCTGGCAACCATGGCTGTTTCTGCCCCGTACAAGGAACGACTGCAGTTATTCTGCATGTAAATGTGTCAGAGCACAGGATGCTCTTTGCTTCCACATCTCAGGTATGTTAGGGACCATTTCTGATGGCACCTCAGCAAAAATTACTAAAATGGCAAATGTCCTTGGGGATGCAGCATATAAGCGAGGTCAGGACACAACAGGACTCTGATTTCTTCCAAAGTCAGAAGACACTCCTAATGGCGTTACCAAGCGGATTTTAAAACTAATTTATATTGTCTTTACTGTCACCTGATTTCAACACAGTCTTAAGGGAGATATATTTACCAGTATTTAGCTTACTTTTGTTCTTACTGAAGTCTGACAGTCTTACTAAACTTTTAGCCTCATTATTGGTACATACAGATGGGACGGCCACCCATCCCACCTCAAATCCAGAGTATTTTAAAGATGGAAATCTGTTTCAGCAAGTTCCTCTTCTGATCTCTCATCTGAGCTGCATCAGCCAAGCTCTTACAGCACCTACTTATCAGGTGAATATCCGTCCAAAAAACATGCTAGATACTGATCACGCAAGTTACGACAAAATGCCAAGCGGTGTGACAGCAAAGCAGACATCATGCCTGTGGTGATCAATGGCACAACCGGTGACTGGGGCGCAAGCAGCACCGGCATTCAGGCGGTTGCACAGGCAGACGTCAGCACAGCTCCCAACACGGAGGCACAGCAGCAGGAACAGGGTGCAAATGCACCCTCAAAACACAACAGTAAAACAAGCTCCATAATCCTCATCTATGACATTTTAATCTGCATACAGCCACTCTTTGCATTTTTAGGGTTCTCTGATGTCCCGAGTTTTGCAGCTAGGCTCAGTGATCCTCAGCCTCCGGAAGAAGGGCAACACGAGGAGGATGCCCAGAGGGGTCTCGAGGCGGAGCGGAGCTCAGTGCAGGGAGGGATTGCATCCCAGGGACCCATCCAGTACACCAAAACAAACCCGGAGCGAGCTCTGGCTGTGTGTTCAGTTATTTTAATGCATTACTAATAAAAAGACAGGCAATTTTCTCAGGATTCAGTAAACAGTTGTCTTCTGCCAGTTATGCAAATTTCATGTATAATTTATCTTAATAAACTTGGCCAGCCTTACCAACTAAAATAAAGTGCAGCATCTCAATCGTATCTCCCCCGTCTCAGCTGCTCCATAAGAGGGGATCTGGAGCCAAAAACCACAGAGACGCCTCGACGTGCCCAGGAAGCGCTCCCCTTACTGCCCCCCGTCCCTGAAAAGCAGCCTACGGAAATGAGGCACCTATCGCACCCCAAATTTCCAACCACCGTACCGCACCCTGACATCTTTATAACATATTCAGTTTGCATTTCAAAGCTTTTGCTTGCTTTTCCCCAAAGTCGTCTAGTGCAGCCCCTCTTTCACAGAAGCAGTTACTACGTTGCTCAATGAACTGCTTTCCAGAGTCGCTGCCAAGCTCACCCAGGAGAAGGGACATGCAAAGCACCGTGTGTAGACCCTTCCTTCTCAGTCCCGTGCCTATGGAGTTAGAACATCTACAAACACAGAGGGGGAATGGACAGTCCTCACACCAAAAACCCCACTTCGGCCCCAAAATCCAGTGGGACCGTTTTTGTTCTTGGGGGTTAAGCATAGGACCGCACAGCTTCTTTAATGGGACCCAAAAGCAGGAGTTCACATCCCTGAAAATATGTTACTGTAGCGGTAGAGCCCAGGAGCTCCGGGCAGCCAGCAAAAATCTGCCATTACATAGTGCTGAGGCAAAGGTGATCGCAGAGGGTATTTGGAACAATCCTGGGTCAAGAAAGAGGGCTGCCACCCAACACCCTGGGGACATTTAAGTGTGATTTCTCTGATCAACAACAAGACTGTTCTCTGCCCGAGATGATCCACAAGGGAAGACACATCCAACTCTCCCCCAGAAACAACTCCCCAGAGACTCTTCTTCCCCAGGACCAGGAATTGCACATTCAGACGAAATGTCGGTTGTGGGAGCAGTGTGACACAGCGTTTAGGGGAGGTGGGGACCAACCATGGAGCCCGTCATCTTCAACACTCCTGTCCAGGCGCCAGACCCTTCAACACCTTCAGCACACGTACCTGCATGCGCTGTTCTTCCCCATGGCAAATTATTCATGCTTTTGAAGGGCTCTGACACTATCTGTGTGTTAAGTCATGACTTCATTACTCAATTCTCATGCAGAACGTGGCTCTCATTTGGAAACATATTATATTGATTTCCTGGCACACGACATCTGTTGAAATGGGCGTTGGTATTAGTTTCCTGTCTGAGTTGTTTTAAGCCAAAGTACAAAGTCTCATAGTTATGCTGAGGTTCATGTTGCTAATACATACGTGCCACGATTTTAAAATAGTGGTTTTATTTTTGTTTTTTAAAAATATCAATAGAATAATTTGATTACATTTCTTAGGATCAAGAGCTATCTGCAAACAATAAGTGCCAAAAACTCCCATGAAAGTCAGCAGGAAGTCTTCACTGTCCTGATCATTTTCCCAACCAGCACTTCAGATGAACACCATTCCCCACCCTTACGTGTAACAACTCACTCCCCTGTAATTCACTTTATAAACCTGCATTCACACATATGTTGGAAAATTTGACTTGTAAGTTATTCCAGATGAACCCTTTTGGAGATCAACACAGCCACTCCCAGGGTCACACCTGCAGAAGACAGGACCTGGAGACTTGGGGCTCCCCCTCTCTTCCTGCTCAGGGGAACTTTGCAAAACTCACTTGAACGTGCTCCAGGGACAGGACCAGGACGAGGACCAGCATGTCCTCCAAGGAGAGCTGAGCCCAGCTTTCAAAGTTGGTTGCTGACCAGATCTGTACTTAAGAACCGAAAGACACACCCTTGGGAAAGGAATATGCTTATTTAGGTGATCGCATATAGATTCAGGAACCTATCTTTAGATCCCAGAAAGTTTTCTTAATTGCTGATGAAGTAGCAGCCAAACTGTTAATAAGTGCGACAGGACTGACAGAAGAATGACCCATGGACACATAGCAATAGCAGAAGACCCATCTGACGAGATGCATCCAGACTCAACATCCACTGCTTTGAGGCTGGTTACTTGGATAACTGCTCCTTTCCTCTACTCCTTCTAGTTAAAGTTCCTCTTAGCCCTGAAGCGCCATGGACCAGGTTAGGAGAAACCAGAGGATTCCACCACTACCACATGGGCCAAACGCAGGCTTAAAACATCTTGCTCCAAGTCATATTTCCAATACTATTTCTCATTTTGGTGGCCTAATCTTTAAGTTATTCTCTGCCCCCAAAAAAAAGATCTTTAAAAGAAACAACAGCCACAAACCCTAAAATTCAAATCATTTGCAAATTTTTCACCTCTTGAGAAAGCAACAAAGTGTAAAACTCCAGGTAGGCACTGCGAAGATGTAGGTTACTGATTAAAACATTAGCAAAAAAAAAAAAAAAAAAAAAAGGAAAAAAACCCCCCAAACCTTCTTAAGAGTCCTCTTTAATTAGATGTGTTTACAACAGCAGTGGTATCTTTCTGGAGATATTCTGGGAAGCCTCCTGCCAGAAGTGATTTACCTTCCTCAGTGGTAAAGGTCAGGCAGGGTGCAGATTTAGCACTTTCATGGACATCTGCTGATGCATCCGGAAAACAAAGGAGGAGGCAGGAAAGGCTGGAGTCAGCCAAACCCTCCAAAATATGTTATTGTACAAACAATTTTTTTTTTGTGTATCCCAAGAACAATAAAGTAAACTTGGCTGGGTGCGTTTCAGTGCTTATTAAAACTGGCAGCTTGCGCTCCAAATTCTGCTTTTTATTATTGCGAAATCAGGATGGGACTGAACGGTGATGTCAAGCTTTAACATGCTCGGTGAGCCCAGGCGAGCAGACAGTGTGGGTGTAGGGGAGAGGTGCAGCAAGGGCAGACGCTCGTTCCAGACTCAGCCCGAGAGCCTGAACTCAACAGGAGTCATTCGTGAACTAGGAACTCCTCCCCATCACCACTTGTGTATGAAGAATACAAATTAGTTACAGCAAAACAAGGGAGTACCTCCAAATAAAGGATAATTGTCACTTGAAATCGTTCACATATGTTGAATGCCTTTCATTCTTGGATCAAAGTTCTTTATAAACCTGAATCAATTAAGGTTCACAAAGCCTATGTGAATCACGCACCATTTTATTAATATTTCTTCAAGCAGAGCTTTCTGCCAAACTGAGTTTGAGAGGAGACACACTAATATTCCTTTGAAGATTATTTAGTTATTCAGGATCACTGAAAGTTCTATAGGATGTTTCAAAAAGTCATGTCTATGCCGACAACTATGAAAGCACGGGATATATTTGCAATACAGCCTCATGCCCTGACATCATCCAGGGAAGGTGTATTTCTCAATTTCTTTCCCATAGTTAGACCCTCTCCTAAACTCTATTGCAAGAACAGCACTGGAAAACCTGACCACAGCATCCCACGCCTCCACCAATGCATAAATAAATGAAAACTGTAGGGACCCTGGGGAAAAATTAAAAAACAAGCACTGTAAGTAGACACTCACCGTATTCCTGTGTGGTCTTTAAGAAATACGGTCGCCTTTGAAGGCAACGGGACGAGCGCTTGTTGGCTGGCTGTGGCACGCACACAGTTTACCTCGGATACTAACTACTACAGCACCATTTATCCAAGTAACTCTGGAATATACCTGGATTCTAAGAGTAACGCCTGGCATGCATGTAAATGTGCTCAGAAGAAAAGTAGTACCAATAAGCCAGAAAAAAGCAAAACTGCTGTTCCGGAGTACTCTGGATCCAACATGAGCTTTCACTCACAGAATGCATTTCCTCACTCCCATCGCAACTAGCCCCCATCATTTTGTTTCTACCCTGTTAAAGAGAAGTGCAAGAAAAGTATTTCAATTTTCATGCAGTTACTTCCTATAAGCCGTGCGTGCGGATCACCGTATGTGTGCTGTGTCCCAGTTGCTCCATTAGATAAATCCTGTAAACTTTCTGACCTCCTTTGGCAGCCCAAAAAGCAAACCGCTTGATCCAGGAATTTGGGTCAAAGAGAAGACAGAGAGGGGTTTTTTTGTGCCTGACTACAGGGCTTTTATTTTGTTCTATTTTTCAATAAAAATATCGGAAAAATGCTGACAAACCCATTTTAAAGTGTGAACAAAACATTTTGCTGGTTTACCATATACTAACACAAAAATTTTGTATATACACACATACCCACAACCCTTCTGGGTTCAGAGCCTTTGCCCAGTGAGAATCCAGACGAAGGGACTATTTTGAAATTGCACCACCTTCAATGAAAGCAGAATCTGGCCCAAAATAATTTCAGCCAGCTGCTGGTGCCATGTTTACATATTTGCAATGGTAAAGTACACAATTACTTTTTGGACAGAAATCAGAATAACAACTCTAAGTTAGGTTGTTGGCATCCTTTTATTTAGCTATTCATGCAGCAAAAATACAAATCTGTGGTTAAAAAAATCACTGTGGGAATGAAAAATCGAGCGCAACTAGGAAAAGGTAGTAAAAGCTTTTTTAAGTAAACCTGTTCTTGCAATATTAAGAATATTGCAGAATACCGAGCTCTGCCCACCACACGCTTGTGCCCATGAACTCTCCTCAGTGGCAAGGTATTGTATTTTTCTAGTAGCACCTGAAGACGTCCCACTAGGCTGTGGTGGTTGCATCCTTTAAAACGTAACCCTAAAATCCTATTGCCCTGTTACTGCTGTTTAAAGAAAGCGAGTAGCCTGCGGTGGTCACCCTGCCATTACTTCTGCCTGCTGAAGCAGAGAACACGCCTGATGCCAAGCTGTTCGGTCATGCCTCTCCCTGCACAGAGCACTGCAAAACTTCGCAACTCGTGACACAAAACCGAGCTCTCAGCAAGATACTGTTTACTTTTATATGCTACCTTGGCTCCACCGAATCTTGCTCCAGGTGCTGTGCTGCCCTGCCAGTGACCATCACAACACCTGGCACTCACAAGAGCATTTTTCATCTAGGGAGCTCAAAACTCTCTGTGTACATTCACTAAAGAAGGGCCAGAACCCTGCAAGCAAGGCAGGCAATGCTCGTGCTCCCAGGAGCTCAAGGCTGAAAAACCTCCAAAGCAACTCGCAGCTGAGCAGCTTTACTCATCCATACCTGTCATTTGTGTTCTGCAAGAACCAAACTGCCAGAACCACAACCGATGCAAAGTGATGCAAATTCATCAGGAATTAATTCAGCTTTTTATTATGGCTGCTGTTGCTGCTTGAGCTGATTGTTTTCCCAGCTAAGACAAAAATATTGTTCCTGACCCAATTAAACTGCCATCTAAGACGACAAAAGGTGAGGAGAGGGTAGGGAGCAATTGCAGCAACCTTAGGCTCTTATGCAAATTAATCTGAAACACGGCCCTCCTTCCAAACTGGTGAGCCACTTACAAGATAAATAAACACAATATGCAAAAAGACTATTTAGCCAGCTTATTGCTTTTAGGTGGTTCAATGGCTCATCAGAACAGATTTACATAAAAAATTATAATCTCTTGGGTTTGATGCTGTGTTCCCTGCTCTCCATATACTTCCTTTTGATGTCACTGGGAATTTTCCCTGCGTGGGATTGCAAGTCAGGCTCATTGCTGAACGGGACCTCTTCCTGCAAGACGCGGTCCAGCTCACACAGACGCAGGAACTGCTCCGTGAAGTTATGACAGGTCTTATGCAAGATGGGAAGTGGCCCTTAAATTATAACCAAGCCTGGAAATTTGTAAAAAGTCTGAGTAGAGAACTGAAATCCTGGCCGTTAAGAAGAAAACAGCAAAAATCCCTCTTAGCTTAAATTAAGCTAAGATTTCACTGCCTGGATCTAACATTTTATCTTCTTACCTTCCTTACCAGATAGAAAAACATCTCCTAACAGTTTGGTTTGTGACTGTTTTTAATAATGGCTATTCTTGCGATAAATTCTCCTCCATTATCCATGGAAAATTCTCAGTACTTCAATAGTCCAGGCATCATTTAACTCTTGGACGTAACAGCTCTGCCTTCAAAACACACATTACCTTCAGAAATCCTCCTCCAATTTAAAACCTGACAAAGAGCGTTCAGCCAGTGATTGTATATAAAGCGAAGACAAATAACGGCTGGAGAGCAGGAAGCTGGCCACTGCTGCACGCTCCAGTTCACACAAGCCCATGCTACACCCACAAGAGCTTTGGGTCATGAGTTCAGCCCAAGAACCCTTTCCGTAACTGCAGTGATCACGCAGGCGAGGACTGTGTACCGTATCTAGCCCAGGAGAACAAGAAAGCAGTAAATGTTTCATGCTAAAAAGCACTTTTAAAAAAGCACAGAGCTGTACACGGCTCCCCTTCGGGTCATGGCACAATGGATGAAGGCAAGATCAGGCACGCAGAAGCTGGTGCCCCGCTGGAGACCTGGGGATGCTGCAGAGACAGCACAAGCTGTGGTGCCCAGACCGGAGGGTAACAGGGCTGCGATGGCCACCTGCTTTGTTTAGAGGGTGCCTGGAAAGGTGGTGGCTACTGGTCCTGCACCGTGGACTGGAGGGACTAGTCTAAATCAGAGCAAAGGGGACAGAGCAAGAGCAGGATCTGGCTTTACGCACCGCAGCCAGTCAGACTGGTTTGGGCCCACGCTAACGCATCTGCCGTGAAACCATCCCAGAGCAGCTCTCCTCCAGCAGCAGCACCCATGGCCGCAGCCCTGCGCAGAGGGGTAAGCTGGCGGGAGAAGAGCTTTCACCAACGACACTGACACTCCTGACAAGCAGCTTCCTATGCAAAAGAGTGAGGGCATCCTTAATACTTGAAGCGAGCGAGTCACCCTCTCCCTCCTCACAAAAGGCAAGAGCAGGCAGTAGTGAAGGGATTTTCAGCCTTTCCCACTGATATTCTGAGTGTTTTCCAGATGCGCCACTCTGGCTGCAGATACTTTAAGCAGAAATTAATTAGTTACGTTTAACAGCACGCCTGGGGTGGCATGAGCCCTGGCTGCGTGCTCCAGGGACGGCCATGGCGCTCGGCGGCTGCTGGCTGCAGCAGGGCTTCCACCCACCTTCAGAAAGGCCAAATGCTGCGTGCTGGATCTAATCCTAAAGCACACTGCAGCTGTGCCTCTAGTCACCCTTCCAACGGCACCGCTGTCAATAACCAAACAGCATCTGTCCCACTCTCCCTCAGGTCCCCTGTTTCCCTCATCTCCTAATCCAGGCTAATGAAAACAGTTCCTATTGGTTTGGTTTACATATCAATTGTTTAAAATCTTATTGCTGTGACATTTAAAAGCTATAATATAAATTAAAAAAAAAAATGCAATACCCTCCTCAGTGGGAAACATGATTATGGTCTGCACCTGTGAACCCAACATATCTAACAACAAGCCTATCCAGGACGAGGTACAAAGGAGTCCACTGGACCACCGCTTTCACTTCCATCTTTTAAGAGTCCCCACATTCACGTTCAAATATTCTCCCAGCTAAAAACCTGGCTGGAATGGATCTGGGGGTGATTTTGCACAAGCCCGTCACAAGTTTGACCAGGTTTCTTTCCCTGAAGGAAGCAGACTCCCTGTGGTCTCCTGCTCCTGCCACCCCAGCTTCCCACACACGCATCCTCTGCTCTCCCACGGCAAGCCTCGTCCCGCTAGCGCTCCACCGGGAAGCATCGTGCTCCACCGGCCGCTCAGCCACAGCGGTTCAGGTAGCTGAGCTTCGAGGCGGGCTGGCGTCTCGCACCCCGCACTGGCTATCTCAGGTCCTCTGCTTCCCCCAGCTCCTAATCCAGACTGATGAAAACAGTATTGCACTGCTGAACCTGCTCAAGTGGCTGCCCAAGTCAGTTTAAGATCTGCCCTGTAGAAAAAGCTGGTCTCTAAATGTGAAGGGAAATACTGTCATATTGGCGTTTTCTTTAACCCAGCTCCATTTTGGGGGTTCAGATCTCTTCCACCCCTTTGTGCTAGGCTCCTACTGGTTGTGCACCTGCATAAAATAAAAGGTTGGCATCTATGAGTTTAAGAGAGGGAAAAAAAAAATTGCATGAAAAAGGCTTTCCTTCCTGATCTTGCTTCTCACAAATCTGCAATAACTTGCTATTAAGTTCTGATTTGTTGGAGAATTTCCTGTTTTCCTTGCCCCCTCCACTCTTTGGAGGATTTGCTGAGATCACCGTCTAGCTCGTTCCGTCACTTACCCAGAGAAGTGGGTTATGCCTGTTCGGGAGCAAACCTGCCCGTTCACCGGGACCTCCAGTGGCAGTGATCTGTGGCACCGTGCCCCTCAAAACAGCAACACTCTCTGCTGTAACATCCTGCCTTGTGGAGATACAGCTCCTCCAGGTAGTAAAATAGAAATTACAAAAAAATAATACTTTCTTCAGTGAGGTTTTTTGTGCATCATGCAATACAGGGAACAGGTCCCCCCTCTCCAGGGCAAGGCACCACAAGGGGCTGGCATGCCATGCTCGTGCTCGCCCCCGGCTAGACGCTGCTGCCGGATGAAGGTGGCGTTCTTCCTCGCGGCCCCGCACCACAGTGAGGTCAGACCAGCTAATTCTCAGAGGCAGCCAAAAAAAATATTCATCGGAAACATATGGCAAACCATGCGGCGGGTTATCTTGGCTTCCCGGGCCTTAGGCTGGCCGCGGACGGCGGAACACGGCAGCTCTCCTTCAGCAGCACACAATGGACGTGCTGCTTTCCACCGGAGGAGCCCGGCTCGTCCGGACACCACTTCCCCCAAACCCCCTCTGCTGTGGTCCTGTCAAACCCCAAAAACTGTCATTCCAAAAGTACCATGTGCTTTTCCTTCTTGGTTGAAAATTGAAGGGTGATGATGCCGTTTTCCACAGCTACAAGAAGCCACTGCGCAAAGTGGCAGCACGAGCAACCTGGGTGAAATGAGGCAGCTCCGTTTTTCAGTTTGCCTCGCTAATTATGTGAGCAGAGAGCACTGCACCATGTCCCTGTCAAAGGATGAGCTGCAAATGGAGATGGTCCTGCCCACTTCCACTGGAGAGAACCAGTTTTCGGAGCAGGAGAAGCTTTGCTGCACTTGAGCTGGTGATGACTTGCATGCTGCAGAGCTACAGGCCACGGACGCTGCTCCACGGATGTAAAATGCAGTGCAAGATGTCCCTCAGGATGGAAACTAGGAGAATAACGCAGGCTTCCTCTGTACTACGTTCTCCTAAATTTCTTATTATTTAGGAGATATAGACAGAAAAAAAAAAGGAAAAAAAATCCGGGGGGGAATTAACAGGAAAGGAAAAAAGGAAAAAAGGGAAGGGAAAAAAAAAAAAGAAAAAAAAAGGAAAAATAAAAAAAAAGAAAAAAACACTCTCTCAAAAGTGCTGGGTGTGTGCCTGCACTGGAGCTGCGTAGCAGAACTACTGCTGACATCTGTGCCACGACAGACAACCCAAGATTTCATTTTATGATTTTAGAAAAGGCCAGGGAGGGAAATCAGTAACTTCCGCGGGCATCTTTCATGTGCTTTTTAATAAAAAAAGCTGCACTGCTCGTTAGTGGAGCTGATGGAAGCCATCTGAAGGCAGCCACATCAAGCAAGGATGGCTGCAGCTGGTGGAGTCCACAGCAGAGCCACAGAAAAGGGCCAGAAGAATTAAGACAGCAGAACTTTGCTTCCCACTGCCGGAGCAGCACACTCGGGCACGACGGAGTTACCTTGAGCTGCACCGTGGCTAGCAGCCCAACCTCACGCAGAGCAGCCACGTGCCACAAGGCTGCTCGGAACGACAGATGCGAGGGAGAGGCAGGGACGACCACGTCCCCCTAACACCCTGCAATAAACGCATGATGTGGATGCAAGTTCTGAGCAAAATGGCAAAATTTTCCTTATTTGTCATTCCTCTTTGACATGGAGCTTCCTGCAGCAGCCTTTCATGCATACACAGCACGTGTTTAAGCATCTCTGCAGGAAAATACATTTTCTTTACTTTCCTACACATTTTTTTCCTAGAATATTAAGGGACAATACACACCACATTCCTCCTTCCTTCCCTGGGCAGTTCTGTTGCACTGGGGTCTCCACTCAAAACTAGATAATTACTGGAGAAGAAAAGCTTTCCTGATGTCTCGGTCACTTTCTGTTCTTCAGATTCAGTGTTTTTAACAGCAATAATCTAGCATACCGCTTACAGACTATTTCATGTCCTTTTATTTTTCAGAGAATTCAATGGCTTTCAGGGAAAACAGAAAACATTTCCAGTACTAATTCAATAAAGGCACCAAACTCGACTACAGCATCTTCAGTAATTTTAATGTCTTCTTTCATAGATGTCTGGTTCAAGCATCTGCTTACGACTACCCGTGCAGCCCCCTTGCTCACGGAGCACTTGGGAGCTTCAACGTAGATGATGTTGAAGCTGACAGAGTGCAACAGAGAGGATGGGGGTTCACCTCCCCTATAGACCTGCCTTCTCCATATAGATATATGCCTCTCATGACGTGGTCCTTTGCGGCCAACACAGAGGAACGAGCATGTCCAGCATCCACCTCCCACAGGCAAAACTAATACAGTCAAACTTCTCACAGCCCCGAGCGCCTGTTTCCCCCCACGCTACAAGGGGCTAGTTCAGATGTAAACAACCCCATTACCAACTACAGCAGGAGAGGAACACCCTCCCTTCACCCCGGGGTGGGCAGTTCCCACCAGCAATTACAGCCCAGCTGGAAGGGCTCAGCATCTAACATGATCAGATGCTTTGAAAATCTGGTTGTTCATTTACTACTTCAATGGGAGCTGAGCTCTTTTGAAAATCTAGTCCTGACTAGCCACTGAGCTTCTTTAGAAAACTGGTCCTTAATCTCTCCACATCTTGGTTTCCTCATCTTTAATTAAAAGGTATTTAATATATAAAACTCCTCCACTGGAGCTCCGTTGGGCAAACTGCACTCAGTTTCCCTTCCTGGCAAGGATTGTGCAAGTATTACCTTCAGGGATACACACAATGGCATTGCTCAAAAAATGTATGCTCCCCAAGAAGAAAGCCAAGGGGTATACCCCACAACAGAAAGCTTATCATCATATCTACAGGACTCTCGTGACTTCATGGTCATTGCACAGTAAGATCACAGGCAGCGGGGTAAGAGTCTTCTCATCCCTGTCCCTACAGTATTCCCTCAACTCCTTATCGTGTTCAACAGACAGGGAGCAGGAGACGGTCTGTATATACCTGCCGGTGGTGGTCACAGACGGCCGCACCAGTTGCCCAGCAGTCTCCTACAGCAGAGCTGCAGGGAGAAGAAACCACAGCTGAGTTAGGAGGCCTGGCTAGTGCATCCACCAGCCAGGGAAATAGATGCAGATATGGATTAGGTCACTAATAAAACAAGCCTTAAATTAATCCCAGGGGGGATATGCATCCCAAGCACAAAATCCCTGCACATTCTGGCACAGATGAAAATCTCTTCCCAAGAGCTGTGCAGGAAAAAGCAGCGATGGGGGAGGGAGGAGGGACTGGGGAGGCTGGTTAGCCCTGGATCCCGCAGTGCAGTCGTGCAAGGTCGCCTGCACCAACGCTTGCAGTCTTTCACTTTCTCAGGCATAAAAATTGCTATGTATTTTAACTAGAAAAAAGAAGAAATGATAAACAGACACACACACACAACTAGCCTACCAGCACGTGAAAAGGCGCCTCTGACTGAAGGTTGTGCACTTGTCTGGGGGAAGACTGCCGCCGTTGTTGTCGGCAGTGACCACATCCACTTGGCAGGAGCCCCAGCACTGAAATCACTTTCCCCTGAGATGGGCTCCGCCGCCAGCCCTCAGTGGAGGTTGCTGTTGCAAGACTCCCACAGCTGGGTGTTCTCATAAAGTGTAGGTATCTCCTGTCACCCTTTTCTTACCTTAAGTACCGTACCCTCCTCTGGGCACCGAGCAGCTCCTCGGGCACAGGAGCTTCTCCTGCTGCAGAAGCTGGCCCCGATCACACGTCCCCGCTGCTGCCCCAGCAGGTCCCCAACACCAGGAAAACCCCACACCAGTAGCAGTAACATGATGGGTCAATGCCAAGAGCCAGGGTGACTCAAGGGGGTCAATAAGCTACCAATTAACTAACTGTTGCAGTGCTACAGCTACACTAATTACATATGTGGTGTGTGACCATCATACCCAGAACCCCATCTGGCGTGAAGAGGTGATGATGCACTGGAATGAATGCAGCCACACCGATTCCCACCAAATGACAATCTGTCCCAGAAGGGTAACCCATATTTTGCCTTAGCATATGCATTGCACACTGCGGGATCTACTTTGCACCTTTGCAGCCCACTCCCATCTTCGAACACCCCCCTGGGTGGTGCCCAAGCCCCAGCTCCACAGAGCAGCGACTCCAGAAGATAAGAAAGTTGAGCGGCAAGCAGGTATGGAGGAGATTGCAATGATTACGTGGATTCTGCCTTCATGTGAAGCCCACTAAAGCTATTTATATAAAAACACAACTTTAAGCCAAACACTGAATTGCATTACAAACATAAATAAATAGAAGATATCCTTGGCTTATCCTCTGCCTTGTGGCTGGCAGCCACCAGCCTGCCAAGGCTGGCCCATCCCTCAGCCAGTGTGGGTCCCCATCTTTCACAACTTTTGTTCCCTCTCCTGTGAGTCAGGAAAGCAAATAACTTCGTGTTTTCCACAGAAAATGCTGCACACTTGTTGATCCCGCCCTGAGATACTGCTTGGTCCTGCTATGACTAAGTACTTAGTGCATCCTCGCACATCCACATTAACCCATACTCATCTCCTTAATAATGTATTCTCTGACCCACAGCAAGGCAGGTGTCTCCGGGGACGGCACACACCTCCAGACCGACCCCGGTCTGCTCAACCTGCCCCTGCTGCCAGGCTCCCCGCACGGAGAAATAACACCCATGCTGTTCAGCCAGCCACAGTGGGCTCAGAAAAGCATCAATGGAGCGTTTCACGGGGAATAACTATTGTTTGGCGCAGGCACATCCACAGCGCAGGGCAGCCGCTCTCCGCAGGAACGCCAGGAATGCACGGCACTGCCCCTGGCAGAATCCCGCAAAGCCGCCCCTGCCAAGTGCAACGCAGGGGAACAGCCCTCTTCTGCTGCCTCCACATCTGCTTGGGACTAGCCCCACGCAATCTGGAAAGCTGCAGTGCCCGCTGAGGTCTGGGTTGCAACCCCCAGCTCAGGGCCAGCCCAGCACCCACGACAGGTATTGGCACCCACAGTGGTGGTGCAGGATGGGGCTCCCCGCAAGCCATACGCCCAAATCATGGCTTTGTGTTCTGCTTTGCTCCTCTATGCCTTCCTCCCCAGGGTGCTTATGCCTCAGATCTCATTCTCCGAGGCACCACCCACTCCTCGAGGGCTCCCACCAGGTACGTTTTGGCCAGGCGGCTCGGAAACCTTACTGCTCTCCTGTGAAGTTGAGCTGGTACTCCACACTCTCAGTGGGGCCGAGACAAGCCAGAGGAGGAGTGGGGACTAAGCCTTCTTCCCAGTCCTAGCAGCCAAAAGACAAAATTGCCTCTGGCGCCATATAGATCTCAGCTGATGGAAGGCACCGCACCCAGGTCCCCACAGGCTCGATGGCACCGCAGATCTGGCCAAGAATTTCTATGCATGAAGCCAACAGCATCCCCCTTTGCAAACCAGATCCTTGTTACGTATAAAACAGTATTTTCACTGCTCTAATTCCTCCCATAAAGCCACTTCAGTTCTCATCTGTTTCGAAAGGAGTGATTACTGCCATTGCTTCAAGGTGAATAATATTCCCATTAAAGGTGAAGAAACAATGCAAGGTTTTCCTCAAATGTTACAAGTGGTGACAGAACCACCATCAAGTCATAGCCTGTCTTGTCTTAAATGCAAAGGCAGAATAAAACATGAATCTACAGCTACAGTTTATAGGAGGAGCGTGACAGTTTCCAAAGTACCCAATAAACCCGTAAGATGCTTCTATTGATTCTTTCAAACATTTTTTAAACCAGCATTCGCAGGTTACAAGTAGGGACGTTTGCCTGGGACAGTGAGGTGCCTCCACGCAGCTGTCCCTGGGCTGCCTGGAGAGAGCCTGCACACAGCCCTGCACGGGAGCTGAATAAACGCCTGCACCTCCCAATTTCTTGGGATCTCCACATCGCATCTCTTGGTCCAAGTCACTAGTCCCAAGCGTTGGGGACAGGCAGACGCAGCAGGCGCTCCCCGGGCTGCGGCGCAGCGTGCGCTGCCAGCTGACTGGCATTTCATTCCTCCCATCGAAATATGTGCGGGGACCACAGCATCAATACTCCTTTTGTAATCTCCTCAGCTGACTTCATTCCTAACATATATCCGAATGGAAGAAATTAAATTACATGACAAAGCCATGACATTTTACATCTGATGAATGCTGAGGAGAAGTGTACTCACTGGGATGAATTACGTTTCACTGCTGCCAAGCATGTATCTTAAGGAAACTGATAGTTATTCTGCCAAAGGGTGGGGGGAGACCAGATTCCCTTCCTGTCTAGAAATATTTTTCTGCTGCTCTGCTGCCTTAAACAGAGCTCTTCCAGATTTCTGTCGGAGGAAAGGAGAGCTGGGGCTGACTCTGACGCAAGCCTGGAGCAACTCCAGCAAGATCAAACACGAGAGCAACACCGGAGCGAGGGAAGAATCGGGCATAACCCACGCATACAATCTTCTACCGCTCCTCCCAAAGACTTCACCCAAATCCCTTTGCCTGTCTCACCAGGCTGCCAGCGGGCAACCCCACAGACCTCCCGGGGGGCTGGGTCATGGGGAGATAACGTTGCACTATCCGACATGTCGAAGGTCTCTGAGGATGCTCCCAGAGGCTCTCTGGTCCCTTGTCCAGGGCTGGACTTGCAAAATCTGAGCAGCAGGTGGTTGGTAATCTGAAAACAGGAAGCCTTAATCTGCCTGCTGCATTTCTGAGGCCTCCACAGTCACTTCTGCAACGTGCAGGGGAGAGAAGCCCAGCAAGATTCTCAACATTTTCACCAAAAGGGAGGTCTCCAGGTCATATTTTTAGAAAGCAAGCAAAGAAACTACTATGCAAACACTAGAGGCTTGTACCTTAAATCTGTTCACCAGATGTGAACTTCAAAAAGTCTCTTCGTACAATTCAGCTGCAGAAAACAGCTCTTAAAGTCCTGTGCTGTGTGCATCTGACCTACGTCCCAGCCTCATTCTTTATTTCTTCAGCAAAACTATTTCTTTTTTCACTTGACCTCTGATTGTTTCCCGTTTTATCCCAAAGGCTTAAAAGCTGTAAGAAAGTGCATCGCCAGCAATTTACAAGCGAGGAAGAGAGGCATACAGCTCAAATGAAAACCCTTAATTTTTCTGTTATACCCTCGAGGGCCGAGCATTTCCCAGGAAGACATCTAGAAACCCTCTACAAACAAACCCGAGAAGGCTGTTTGGGCACAGAGGTAAACGAACAAAGGCGTCGCTCACTTTGTGGAAGTGCTAGGCTGAAATTTTCTCCCCGGGTACTCTGAGCAACACTTAATGGCAGGAGCATTAATGTCTGGTCCATTCTTCCAGCTTTCTGCAAGGCAGCTGATAGCTTGCCCTCTTTGGATGTTCATAGTCGCGCGGCCTTTTGCTCTGCCCTCCCTACCACCTCCAGCATGCTTGCCTGCTGCAGGACTCCTTCATGCCCACGTATCACATTTGCAGCTGCGATATCCACAGGCATATTGAGGGATGAGCACAGGTGAACCCGGGGAAGCGTCCCAGTCCCACCCACGCCACCAAAGCCTCCCCGGTCCTTCTGCACATACTGCAGGAAGTTATTAGTGCTCAGAAAGGGCTTCCCGACACTGAGCAACGGCAAGCCTGGAAAAAACATGGCATGATGCCACACAGCTCGTCCAAAACAATCTTAAAACTCTGCAACACAGCGCTCAGTGCCAGCTGAGGATATAGACATGCCACTAACCCAGTAACACACTGACTGCGGGCAGCCGCACGTGCAGCCCCAGCGCTGACATGAGACAAGCACCTCCAGCGACACCAGACCTTTTAAAGGAATGCGTAAGGTGCTCCTGCAGGTAAAACCGAAAGATGAATCAAGAGAGGCTGCGTCAGCTAATGCTCCCGCACTCTGGGAAAGGGACTCCTCAACGTAACCAGAAGACAGAGAAAGAAACGTTTCTGTTCACTGGAGCCATATTCCAAAGTTGTTTACCCCCACATATTTTTAATGCTTAAAAGGAAATGCGTTGGCTGGCTCATCTGCAGTAAAGGTTTTCATACAAGCAATTCTCTGCAGCAGCGTAAACCACCCAGTCACAACTCCAGGAGAACAAGCATTGCCAAGCCCCAGAAGCTGTATGTGCAGCTGGGCCAAAGGGGAAAAAAATAACAATAATGTTTTAGAAAAGCCCTCCCTGTTTGCATTCTTCCCTCAATATCATCAAATAGAGCAGCAGCAGCAGCAGGACAGTGTTCTTATGCTCTATAATATCTCATGGCCTGATTTTAGTCTTGACCCCCCTTTGAGCAGGAGGACCAGAGATGTCCTCAGGTCCCTTCCAGCCCCAGTGCCACTGCGAGCCCCTGAGCCTCTGCAGCCTTGTAACAGAAGGTGAATGTCACGGGCTGAGATTTGCATCCTTCTACACGCCACCAGCATTGGCAGCACAAGGACACAGGGGTCCACTGCATCACTGGAGCTTGAATTACCTATCTGATTTGAGAGAGATGTTGGGCATGGGTCCTAACTGTGCAGGTCCCATGCTAAATTTGATTGTTTTGTTGCAATCCTCACTGAACACTACTGAGTATCCGGCCTGTGCAGGATGTTAGCGAGGTTTGGGTACTTGGTCTTTATCAATCTGAGACAATGACACTTCCCTTTATTTGCTAACATAATCTTTAAAATAGGAGACTTGTTCATAATAAAAACAGATGTACGCACACATACAATGACAAAACTGCCTCCAGAATAGCATCAACACTAACCTGCTTTCTCTCTTATTTTCTTACAGTAATTTATTTGCATCAAAAGCACAGATGCATGCTTTACGCCATTGCTTTTTTCTTGCATTTTATGATGACAAATTCCATGAGCAAATCTTATAGACAAAGGCCTTTCACTGCAAACCCTGCGAACTGACTGGAGTTTATTTTAATTTCTCTGAAACAATATAGAAGCAAACATGTAAGTGCTACCAGGAAGGGTCTTGTATTTCTGAGGGGTTACATCTTTGTTATTAAAGTCACAATTTTCTTATTTGCCAAAAATCGGCTGCATGTGTTTCCTCAGGCACTTAGGAAGGAAGGAAGGGATAAAAATTTGATCAACACACCTTGACAGGAGCAGCCCAATAGGTGTAGTGCCTGCTTGCAGAGCTCCCTGAGGGTGACAGCAGCACTTATTGTCAGGTTGTAACAAGGCATTTTTACACAGCCTGAACCCAGCGCAGGTTCCCAGGAAGACAGGTTTGACAGACAGCGCAAAATGCTGTTCCCACATTACGCACTGCTTCTGGAAACCAAACTGTAAGGTGAGTTTGACCTCATTTTATAGCCTGCACCAGACCCAGCAAGGAGCTGGCATCACTGCCCCGTCTGCCTGGCCTCCCTCTCATCTTACTTAAAACCAGCAATATCGGTGATAACCCATACAAAACCAGGAGCAGCAATGCTCAACGGAGCGCAAACACATGCTCAGGTACTCGTACCATCATGTTTTCCTTGAAATCCTGGCCACGTTTCAGCAGAAGCCCTCGCCCCTCTGCCCACTCCTCCTCCCCTCGTTAGGAGGATCCATAACCCGTTCCCATAGGAACCGTCATCAAGTCACCAGCACATGTTGACTCAATGGCACAAGGGCAGAAAGAAGCGTACGGACCCCAGAATCCACCAAGCTCTTACTGGAAACGCAGACACACACTCACTGGTCCACCATCATACAAAACCACAACAAAAGTGCTGGTTTGCAGGGGAATTTTTTTTTAATGAAAGAGCCCTTTCAACTCCAGAAGGTACGACAAGGAAGTAAACACACACGTGGGTGTAAGAAAATAAAGCCTTTTCATTTAAGCAACACTTAACATAATCTCTAAAACAACAGGAAAATCCAGGCGTGCTTCTGCCGTTTCGTACTTGGCTGGTCCAACACTTCGCAGCGTGAGCAGGTAGGGGTGTGTCTGAAACGGGCACAGAGCCTGCACCCCCCAGTTACCCCCTCAGAAACCCCCTTCTGCTATCCCTGGCAAGCTCCCCTGAAGCCACCGGAGTTACACCTACTGACTGCAGCTCTGGGTTGACTTTAAAGCATTACTGAAGCCTTATGGAAAATTTGGGGAAGAAAGTTCATGTTGTGTCTCTTCCCTTGCCTCCATCTTATCCAGAGACATGCGGGGAAAACAGTCCCATCAGCTCCAAAGCCGAGTGCTCGCTTCAAACCTGCAGCACTTCTGCTGAGCACCAACACGGCACCCCAACAGGGCTCCCACTCTGGCCGCTTCCTCACATCAACATGCCAGTTCTGTGCCTAGCGATACTCCAATAGCCCCAGCATCTCCTGCCGGCGCTAGAGAGGGTGCAGGACCACAGCTGAACCCAGGGTTTGGCCCATCACGTTGTTTGAAATGTCACACGCAGCTGGTGTGGCAATACACGGCTGTTTGGCACATGCTGTGAGAAGACCTTCCGCTTTGCTGTCTCTCTGCATTGCCTTCAGGCAAGGGGAAGTCAAAACCCAGAGCCACATCACTCAGGGACTGGAAGGTACAAGAGGAAACAAGTGGGAGGGCACCATGTCACTGCCGTCAACGGTAACAAAGGTTCCCTGGCCATATAGCTAATTAAGGCATAATTAACAGTTTTGACCCACAGTTATTGTATGATGTGGCAAACCCACTCCACATCCACTGGAGCACCCACCCTCCCTTGGGAGCACAGTTTACCGCGAGCTGCAAAGACACAGATAACAACTGCATTAAAAAGTTTAATGAAACCTGCAAGCAAGGTAATTTAGTCACTCACTAATTGTCATTCCAGGCAGCAAGGGGGACTTTTTCACTGCAGCAACCTCTAAACACCAACAGATTTCCACCAAAAAAGTAACTTTCTCGACCAGTTGAAATCCCTCCCCCATGATGCGGCACATCTTCCCACCTAGGGACTCTGGTCTCACGCCTCATCCATCAGCCGTCAGTGGGCTCCTGACATGACACTCTGCCGGTGTGAAAATTACTCCTGTCCAGAGATAACTGGAAGACAGAGATCTCAAAAGTGTAGGGGGGAAATGGTGATGCTGAAGATTCATGAGTTTTCCCCCTCTTCCTTATCTTCTTTTGGCCACTCTTCACCTGTCGCCCACCGAGCCCCGGGGAGGGGACCATGGGGTGTGCTGGTGGGAGGACAGCACAGGAGGCAGCCCCTGGCGCTCCCCGGCAGGGAAGCCTGCTCCCACCCGATCTCACAGGGGACAGAGGCTGACCAAAGGGGGGGGGGGGGGAATCCTTCCTCAAACTCCAACTCCCTCAGATAATCAAGCAAAGAAAAGGAGGGATAACGTGCGGCTGATATATACCTTTTTTCTGAGGCAAGCATCCAGCAACATGCTGCCCTGTGACCAATGTCTTTCAAAGGGCTCTCAGGGATCACAAAGCCCAGAAGATCCTCCTCACCTGTGCTCCCTGCAGCTCCCTCACCACCCGACCCCTCTCTGCCCTGATCCCCGCAGAGGGGGGTTTTGTCTATAGTCCACAGTAGCTTGTGGGTTTCTTTCGCTTTTAGTTTCCCAACCTGCCGCTGCAAATCTCCCTACTGGTTTTGAATCAAGAGCTTATGCATCAACTGCCTTGGGCCAGGAGCCAAAGCAACATCTCCTGGAGCCTCCACTGCCGGGCCAGCCCCACGCCAGGTAACCTACAGGCTCCCCTCCACAAAGGGGGTATGTGGGGACAAATCAGAAATGCATTTAAAAGGGTTTTTCCAGATGTCCAATAGGAAATACAACCTAACTGACTACACGTCTCCTCTAAACGTAAGGGGCTGAAGAAATCCTGGCTCACTTTCCTCCTTTCACTTCATCTGCTAGAAAAGCAAACACCTATGCAAGCGAACACGAGAGTGCGTGTTCATGCAACCACATCAAAGCCCGTCAGAGCCTCGTGCCCTCAGCGTCGGAGTGGAGCCACCCACATCTAAAAACACCCCAAAATCCAGCAACGCAAAATCCTCTGGAGAAACAAAAGAATTCACAAAACTGTTTTCAAGTCACTCAAATTCGAAGTGGTTTAAATTTCTTCAAGTCACTTAGAGGTCCTGCATTCTCTTACAACGCATCTTTAAAAGCGGCTCATGCTTCGGCCAAACACCCGGGTCAGAATTCATTGCCTCATTTCAAAAACACCCCCAGCCTTGATGCATTTTTACGCGGCTTAAATAAAACCAGAATTAGCGATCTCTACGGAAGCTCTGAGGGAGACAGAGAGTTGAACGTGAGCCCAGCCGCCCATTTCGCAAAGGCCTGATTTCAGACTTTACATCTGACTATGTCATTCTCATCAAGTTAAATCAGAGTGTGCTTGGCTGAGTTTGGGCTAATATTATCCCTGCTCTTTGCTAGCATGTTTGGATGTGCAATCCACATAATTATTACAGATAATACCTCTTGTCTATGACAATCATACAGAAATTAACATTCCTGAGTTCACTGTTAATAGCTCCACAAAACACATAATTTTTTGAAAGGACTACACCTACCTTACAGCAGTAGGGATTTGCACTCACATTTTACTTTACAGTAATGATTTTGCACTCACATTTTACTTTTCATTCTCAGATCTCTCAATGTTTTCTTAAGATGGATATGTGCATTACAATATTTGATGAATTTGAGGGGAACCAGGGAAGGTTAAGCTCGTTTTACCTTTACAGCTTATATTTATCCGTATGTTAATGCTCCAGACTTTTTAAAGGTCCCTAGACGTAACCGAGGCCAGGGTTTTACAGCGTTCACCTCCCAAATCAGAGTCCAGATTTCCAATCCCCCCACGCCCCTTCGGCTCCCCCCCGCAGTTTCGGCCAAGCCGTGCCACTGCACCACAGCAGCCCTTCCAGCACCCCCGGCCACGCGGCATCCCCCTTCCCGGGGCTTGGCACCGCGGCTCCCCTGCCAGCGGCACAGCGAGATGTGAGCCGCTCTGGCGACAAGAATATGTTGAGGCAAGTCCGGTGCTGAAGCTGTAATCTCACAGAAGGAAGCAGCTCCCGTGAAACGCCTTTCTGCGAATGCGGGCAGGTATTTACAGTTATCCCAGCGCAAAAAATGCAAAAAGTGTATGTTCAGACATGCGGTCTGACTTGGAAGCTCCAAGGGGTCTATGGTGCGATTCTGGAAAAGTGGTTCAGGAAAGATGTTACTCCCCTGGTATCATTATCCTTTTTTATTATTTTTTTAAATACAATCTTCTTTTGCTGATCCTTATTTTTTAGTTAGGACTCTATTTAATCAGAAAGTATATCTGGTAAATAGCTCAGAATCCCAAGCAGTTCAGAATAAAGTATTTTAATCACCCTCTTGTTCATTTGAAGGTTACTGACTTGTTAGGGTTTGTATTTCATTTCCAAGCAGGGCAAACTCACTTCATTAAACTCACTGAGGCTTCAACAGGGAGCTTTTGTATCAGCAGCTATAAATTACTCCTAGTAACAAAGAGAAGAAGGGAAGGAGACAGCTGATTTCTGCCTTGCTCCAGTCCCCCCGCCATTCCCAGGATCCCTTTGCAAGCACGCACGTCCGGAGCAGAACAGGCGCAGGCATAAGGCGGCTGCAGGCAGCCCAGGCTGTCCTGCAGCCACCCCACCTCCACTGTGGCCCTGCAGCTCTGATGCTTTCCCCAGACCCCAGCCCAGCCCTTGCAGAAGCCTTGCCAAATCTTCATGTTCATCATGCTAAAGGGATGCAAGACCGTCTGAAGCGGCTACACCCATCCTAACATCTAATTTTATCTCCCAGCTCCCAAACCAAGATTTCTACTGCCTTCTTGCGAGACCCCCATTTTACCTGTCTAAAGGCAAAAGCAGAGAGGTGCTTCAAGGGCACGAAGCGGCATGACTGGTGATGAGCCCTGTGCCAGCAACACACTGCCACAAGGAATGCAGCCCTGATGACTGCCGCGAGGGCGCACGCAGCGTGCTCCAGTACCGCAGCCTGCGAGCATTTGTGTTGAAATCAGCACGACAGACGGCACTAATGCCATCTTTGCCAGCAGCCTCTGCAGATGCCAAGAATCGAAAGGCCCACCACATCCATCAGGCACAGCCCACGCCGGCGAGGGTCGAGTCAGGACAGAGCCCAGCAGCTTGGACAGCTTTCTGGTGATCAAACAAGGTCACAACTGCTACAAATCCCCTCCCGCTCTTCTCCAGGAATTCAGAAGCAAAGCTTTTTTTTTTTTTTTTTTTTTTTTTTTTAAGCGTTAAAAAGGTCATTTTCTTTGGAGGGCTGATGCTTAGTCCAGCTATGCTTGGTTCAGAAGGTGTTACCCTCATGGCAACTAAAGAGGTATTCCTTTTGGGTTTACCCATCATGGTTCAGGGCATCCCACCAGGAGAACCAACGGCCCGTTTTCAGCTTGCACCCGCACCAGATGCCAGCAGGCTCGGAGACTGCACATCTGCAAGAGCAACTCGAGCACGAAGAGAATGGACAGCATCAAAGCTGAAAGGTGCAATTCCCAATTCATTTTCACTATGCAATCTGCAAATCTGTACCTAGCCAGGAAACAGAATTTAGTCCATGCTTTTAAAGCCACTTTATTTGTAAGTGACAAATGTGTATCCCAGCACCCAAAAACAGGCCCCTAAATACAGAACAACAAATATAAACACATACAAATACACAAACGTGAACCAACTCTCCAGCTTTCTCCCAAGCCTAAGAACCCCAAATGAAGATGTGGAAAGAGCAAAGTGAGAAACTGTTAATATTGTGAGATTGCAAAATTTAAACATATAGGACTGTTTGTACTCTTGGTTCCTTGACCTCCCACTTCAAATGCATTTGCGCGGCGTACAACAATAACAGGGCAAGAACACTAACCAGATCTGTGTGGGATAGGAATAAATTTGGGTCTGAAATGAGGGGCATCTGTTCTTTGTAATGGCAGACACCAGAGATCTGTATCTGTGAGCCAAAACGAAAGCAATAAATGCATAAAATCATGGAGAGCCATACTGTTACATGCATCCAGCTTCTCTTGACGTCAATGAAGTTGTCTATAAGTTAACTAAAACCAGAATTTGACCATGAATATATACAGAACTGAACACAAATTAAATGTAAATTGAACTCTTCTAAAGAGACTGTATTCTGCTAAAAAAGAAAACACAGGAAATACAAAGGATGAAACTGATTACTCAAGAGAAGCTACCACAGGGACAACATTTCCATCCTTCCTGAAAATAAATCATAAATCGCATATACACAAATCTAACTCTTATGCAATGGCTAGAAAATAGAAACCTTTCATATGTATCCCTAAACTTCTTATTATATAGTTCTACAGTTATAAGATACACAGTGATATTATGAAAAAAGTACTACGCTATGCCATCATCTATCATGTCCTAAAGAATGGGATATCATGTTGCAACAGCCTGGGAAAAGAGAGAGGCTAACCTCAAACCATTGCCAAGAGAGACAAAATTTTAAAAAAAAAAAAAAAAAAAAAAAATTAAAAAGTGTGCCTGGATCCCCCGGGCAGGGTTAACTTACGCCTTGATGCTCACCAACAAAAGGTGGCAAAACTGACCAAAGCACAGCTCAGCCTGTTGTGGAACTACTCCCCAATAAAGAATCGCCCAGGCTCACATTTACTCAACAGAAATGGCAAATGCCTTTCACCCTCTCTTGTTGAGTGTCAGCAAGAAGAAAAATCCCCAATAGTCTAAACTGATATTACTAACATATTTTCAGAGATAATCCATTTAGGGTAAGCACTTTTATTACCTACTGACACCAAACCCCACCACTACTCCTGAAAATTGGAAAAAACTCATTCTTTTGCAGCTTGCTTATGCTCTGGGATTGCACCGCCACCTTTGCTTCCCGGCCCCTCTCCTTTGCAGCGCTGACAGGACCCCCGGGCACCGAATGAGGACCCCCAGGAACGTGTCTGTAGAGACGGCCGATAATTACAAAACTGGCTGCGAGGTAAGAGCAGGTGGCTGCTCCAGCTGGTGCCCACTACCAACTCAGCAGGAAGACAGCTCAACCGCTGACCCTGAGAGTCTTTCTGTGTAACGTGGATTTTGAAAGTCACAGAGCTAGCACAGCGACTCATCCGAGCCCTTCCCAAAGAGGGGGTGCACAGCCTAGAAGGGCCTTTTGGGTCACGATCCACAAGTTTCACGATCCACAAGTTTCACCCAAGGATGCCACAAAGAGAAAAGCTGTGCCACACTGGTGCGCGGAGGTGGACACACAGGAGCGGCACGGCCTCCCTGAAATGTTAGGGGGTATGCTTCCACGGAAGAGAGAGGGGCTGCCGTGCTCCGCAAGGAAAG
The DNA here is from genome assembly GCA_013389945.1 of Fregata magnificens. Classification (NCBI taxonomy): domain Eukaryota; kingdom Metazoa; phylum Chordata; class Aves; order Suliformes; family Fregatidae; genus Fregata; species Fregata magnificens. The sequence goes on from WAAD01006091.1 coordinate 663,053, forward strand.
CTACACCACAGGATCGCGCAGGACATGGTGTGAGCGTGAGGAGAGAGGAAGATGCTCTGTTCTGGGCACAGGAATGTTGCTCCTCACTGTGCACCTACGGTTGTCTCAACTGAACAAGTATTATGTAAAACAGACATCACAAGATAGAAATGTGTCTTCTAACCCAATGTCAAAAAAGCTTTATTTAGAGTTTTATTTCTTTGTCAGATCTACATTTCCTCTCTCTGCTCTATTTTATGAGAGAAGGTAACACCAGCTGTTACTATCACTATGTCTGATGACCTGCAAACCTTGTGGTACTCAACTGGGTTTTTTGTTCTTTCCTTTTGTATCCGCAGTGGTTATGAAAGAAACCAAAAAGTCGCTAGGAGAAAGGAAAAAAAAAAAAATCACTGCAAGTTTGGTATTAGCCTTCAAGTTGTGAGAACTCCCTTAAAGACAGGGGGAGCTCTCACAGCAAAATTCACCCCCAAAGCACAGAGCTGGACTCTGCACCACATGCAACTGCCTGGGCTGCCTTTGCAGGGAGGATTCACTCCTCAAGATGTATTAATGCTAGCATTGTAAAACATTCAATGGCAAAGGGAACTATAGAGATAAAAAAATATATATATTATTATTAAATACATCTCGAGCCCCCTGAGGACAGAAGACTGCAGGCGTATTCAGATCTAATACGCTAGCTAGACAGGAAGGTTTCTGAGACCTGGTCAGGCAGGGAATTTGCAGAAGGTATACCTGTACCTCGGTATATAACCTCAGGCTACTCGCCCAAACAGAGCATGGCTTAGGAGGCCGTCACATAAAAACACAGATTAGGAAGGTGAAACCTTCCCAGATTTCTCTTTTCTCTTTGTTAAGCAATAACAGCAAAGAGATTTCCCACCGTGCTTAGGGAAAGCTGATCAGCTGGACTAATCTCTAGCACACACACACCGCCTGCAAAAAATATTGCAGTAGACATCCTAAAAGCACTAGTCCTATGAGAGTTAAATGAAGGTTTTGGAGAAAAAAACCCGAAGCTTAAAAGGGGGGCAGAGGGAGAGAAAAGAACCCTGGCATTTCACAAAAAGAAAAGGGAGCCAGAGAGACATGCAGTCTGAGGCTGGGAAAAAGGCCATTGTCTTCAATAGCTGTTTGTTAACTTGCTGTCATGTGTGTCTTTTGGGTCTTTTCTTGTCCAGATAGACTCATTTATTAAGTCCATCCAAAAACACTTCTGCAATGCAAGCTACTCACAGGTTTGGGGTACGAAGACTCAACACCAACTTGTTTCAGCTCAGCCTGTTTCGCTTTACAAAAGCGGCTGAGAGACAGCCAGGATCTCGGTGCAGCCAGAGGAGGGTTTGCAGCAGAGGAAGATTTAGAGAGGGTTCAATGAACAGATGGCCAGCTGAGAAATAAGGCCTAATTAGGGTGACATTTTTGTCCCAAAGTGTTAATGGCTGAAGCATAGCAAAATACGCACCAGACTACAGAAACTCTTGGAACTCGGGTGCTCTCACGGCAACTATCACTAATACGCTGCCTACCAAAAAGAGATGTCTTTCCACGTCGTACTCCAGTTGAGTAAAATTACTTTGATTACTCCCTCTTCGCCCAGAAAATCTGAAGGCAATTTAATTCATTTACTTTACGAGAATGTCCCATTTTCCTGATTAACACCTTCCATGTTCAACAATAACCATCTTTCAGTAAAATCTCCCTCGCAGTGCTCCACTCCATCAGCTCCACTGGGCAATTTCCACAAACAGGCCAAACCAGATCAAGCTTCATACTGGTGGAAGTGTGGGTAGTATTTAAAATAATATCTTCTCTCTTCACTGTATCTTCTCCATCTTCAATCCTTAATTTTTCTTAAGCTGCCCTTAACCACTTGTGTCCCATCTTCCCTAACAACTGCCTTCAGAAACAACTGTGGTGCACTCCCTGCTGTACAGCTGAGTCCAGACAGCAATTGCCAAAAACTACAAAGAAAGATTTATTACAGTGCAGAGTCGATAAACAGCTCTCAGTAAGGATCATTTTGCACTGATAAGCCTAGATTTGGGGTTGCTGTCAGGAAAGTTTAAGAAATTGAAAAGTTAAAATGAATTTCATGTATTTTAAAATGTTCTGGCCTACATTAAAAACATTTGCTAGAATGATGTTCGTAAGAACATCCATTCAATTGTATTAACTATCTGCCTCTACCAGTATTCTCAACTAATGCCATAATAGAAGTATTAATCAATCAACTCTGAATTACGTACACTTATATTAATGCATATATACCTACATCGGTCGAGGTCTCTCAAAACACACTACCTTAAAGGCCAGGTGTTGTTAGACATCTGGGTGAGAGCCAAAAGCATCAGGCAAACGGGAGGGCTGGCAGAGCCTAGAAACATCCTAGCTTTTAGGACTCCTAAGCTTTTCCAATCCACGCCCTAAATTAATGACCAGAAAGATGATTATTGCTGCGCTGCTTCTCAGTTGTCATATTATACCATTAATGCTACTGCCTTCAAAGAAACTTATGGAGATTTATCGTAAGAAACCTAGCAGGGAAGAGTATTGCTGGGAGTGTTGTGCTGCTTAGCTAAAGTATTACTCATTTCTCTAAGTTTTAACCTTTTGGAAATCATGGGGAAGAGAAGCCCCTGTTCAGAAAATACACAGAGAAAACACAACGGTCTGTTTATCTATTTGCGATTCAATCACATCATCTCACTGGACGGGTAGACTGCGTATTGCCTCACAATTGTATTGCTCTCACAGACAGCTGTTTGGTGCTATAGTATTCATCACCAAGCATCCATGGCATTAGCTCAACAATGCAGCCTCCAAAGCAATAAAAAGACCATTTTTATTTTCCATAGTCCAGGAGTTAACCCCAGCTGAGAAATAAAGACAAGCAGCATGATTCATTTTAAACATCTGTGGGCCAGAGCCACACTTCTTTACATTAGGCTGTGTTTAAGTTGGTTTCCAACCAGGTCTCTTGGCAAAAGCAGAATGACAGCCAGCCCCAGCGCTTCATCCAGCAGGAACGGCACAGCTGAGAACAGTTTGTAGCTGCATTGTTCCCTGCTAACTCCCAACACATTGCCAGCCACGCTGCAGCCCGCTAACACCCCTCTGCAACACGCTCCGCTATGAAAATACAGGTTAAGGCATTTCTATAAACGGGAGAAAATACATTCCATTTTCTGCCCATTTGCCCAGACGCACCCGCGAGAAGCCCAGCAAGTCATGACTGTCCCTTCATGGGCAGCACATTCCTGTCCGGTGCGTGCGGTCACTCCTTCCCCAGCCAGGGTGTCGTGGAAGTAAGTGAGTCTGAGTGCTACGGGCTACTCCAAGACTCCAGGACTGACTGTGCTATAAATAACCCTCACACTGAATTACTGGAACAACTAAATTTTAATTGGGTAACCCAGGAAATTACTAGAAAATTATCCTCATTTTTATATATAAGCTGCTTAAGGGACATGCAAGTAAACCTGTGGAGTATTCAACAGGGACAACCAGGGGATAATATTATCTGCGAGCCAGAAAAATGGATTGATTTAGACAGATGAGGATTAAGATACGGAAAAGTAGCTCTTGTAGCTCAGCCCAGACGAAAGGAGTCAGATGCAACATAAAAACCTGCCGAAGGAATAACAAGCTGTGAGCCTCACAGCTGGGCACGAGCATGCGCCAAATGCAGGAGAAGTAGTCTGGGGCGGAGAAAGAGGGGAGAGGACCACTGGAAGGCAGGTGGCCAGTCTGTAACGGGAAGAGAATATACAAAGGAAAGGAGCATTTTCAGAAATCACGCTGGGCTCACCAACGACCTTAGATCCAACAAGACTGAGATTTGATAAATTAAACATCCCAATCTTCAGATTAAGATTTGAGCAAAGCATAAAGGAAGGACAAAAGTCTGTAAACTGTTGGGATGTAGAATATGAAGAGACAGGAGATGCTACACACAATAGTAAAACCAAGTTATTTCATCATCAGTAAGGGTTTTACAAAGCTAGAGATGGCAGATGTCACCAAAATACTCGGTTCGGGAGTCCTAGTCATTTTAAAGAGTTAAGAAAAACTGCATTCTCCTGGCAGAGGAGAGGCAGGGATGGACTGCGACACACTAGGCTCCAAAAGGAAAAAGGAAGAGGGAGATACCCTTTCACAGTCAGCAAAGAAATGGAAAGAAAAAGGGGGCACCTAAGACAAATATACCTGAGAAATTCAACAAAAGGAACAGACAATAGCAAGTCTTCTCCTAGACTTCTCAAACCTTAAAATAAACTGCTAAAGTTGTTGCTGTAAGCAATGAACAACGTGAGTATTAAATAACGCAGAACAGGTCCACTTACTCATAGGTTATTTACTGTTTGGAAACAACTGGATTCCTTTTTTTTTTTTCTTCCTTGTTTTTAAGAGCTTTAGAATATCCTGAGAAGCAGTTAAGGAGGAAAAAAATATCCTGCTGATGCACACCCATACTGGTAATGATAATCACTACTGGATAATTTCACGGAGAAACGTGCTATGCAATTAAACAGCTTCTCTCTCATACATACATACAACAGGCTGGGGAATAGATTCAATTTCTCCAGTGCAAGAGCTGGGGATAAGTCCGCAGCTGGGGACCAGCGCAACCTCCTCTGTGGAGGCTGTACCAGGAAAGGGCCACTGCAGAGCTGTCCCTCAGCCCCCCTGCGACCAACTCAGATAGCAAAGGACAAACGTTGCCCCGTGCTCGTTCCCATTCTCTCTGCCTTTGCGTTGATGCTTACCAGGAGAGTCAGTGCCTCAGGTCAGAGGCCAAAACCGGGCTGGGACCTACCCAGCAGTGTCTTCAAGTTTTCAGCATCCTGCTTTCCTGGGGCAGGCTGCTGGAGGCTCCTCTCCTTGCAACCACTGAATACGGCGTAATCCTGCTCCACAAGCACACCAGCGGGTTCTTGCACACCGGCGGCGTTAGCGTACTGTGCCCATTGTTCAGCTGATGGCACACTTGCTCTCCATCTAGAAAGCCCCAGATCAAACCCCACATGTAGGTTTTGGCCCGCTAAGGTGGGGTTACCTGCAGCGCAGCTCCTCCGCAGAGCGTAGACTAAGACAGCTAATTTGTTCTCTGGGATAAATGTTAAAATCCTAATGAAAATTAATAATCCCATTAAATTAAAAAAGCACATGAAAAATGCAGAACTATCTGGCTATATCTGTATTTAGCAGCAATCTTTTCAGTCCTTCCTAGAGCAACAGGTAACGCTTACACCCAGACTGCAGTCCACCTGCATTTTGCAGCCCCCCAGTGCACAAAACCTGGCAAAGAGCATCTGATGAAGAAACTTGCTCTATCCTAGCTCCTGTTAGCTCCCCGTATGAAGACAGCCTGGTTTCACTCCCAGCTCCTTCCCCAGGACCAGACCCCTTTTCCTGGATTACCTCCTAGAAAACAGATTGCAGCACTCTCCCCTAAATACCAACATTTAATACAAAGCATTTTCATTTAACACCCAGCATTTTTTCCAGGCATCCGTCCCTCATGAATCTAAACAATTGGCTGCACCTCTGGTGGATTTCCAGCTATAGTATTCATATGTTAAGATGAAAATAACACTCTACTTGGAGAGCTGGAAGCCACTCTTGAAATTAAACATTTTCAGAGACAAAATCTCATTTGGTCTGGTGAGAAACATGACCGACGTGGGGCAGTATCATTTTCTGACCATCCCAAATGGCTTGCACGTAACTGTCAAATTACCAAAACCTACAAACTTCTTGCATTTTTTAGCACTCTAGTGCTATATTTGAATGGGACAGTGCTTTGTTTCTCCCTGGATTTCTATTCCAAATGATTACTAATCTTGACCTAGCAGATTGTAAGGCTGTCTACTCTCTGTCTTTATTTAGAAAGTAGTTGATCCATTAGTTGTCAATTAGCATAAACTCTTCTGTTCGAAGCACTGTCTCCATTGCACATGACCATCCTAACTCATTTTCAGGATACTAAGAAGAAAGAGAATACATGAACAAAGCTCTGTTTTTTTTCTATTATTCAATTCATCTTATGCATAAATACTGGTAATAGAGTTTATTAAATCTCATTTGAGGTTTTCCTCAGCTTCCTGATTCATAAATTAACAAAAATTACTTGATGTTTAAAAGAACAGCTTTTGAGGACTCAGTGTATGAAATTTGATAACAACATCTCGTTGGCTGTAAGGAAAGGTGAAGTTCACACACAAAGTGATAAAGTACCTCTCTGCAACATGTGTAATCAATCCATTGACAACCGAAACCAGGTGACTGCCCCGACTGCACTGAACTTGGGTATGATGTATATGCCAGTACATGAACTTTTCTAACAAGATGGCCAGAAACTCTGATTCTAAACTAAAATTCCTATATAAGTAAATAGTTTCACCATTATCTAGAAATCTCTTCTAGTGGTAACTGCTCCTGAGTATTAAATGCCCTTGGACCATGCATCCAGACCACTCTCCTGCAGAACTCTCTCTTGCATTTTTCCCATCTATAAAATGATACCAGCAGTGTGACCGCCATACACAATACTTCAATAATGCCTATTATGGAGCAGCAATGGACTTGCTACAGTACCTGTCAATTTGCTTCTGAAGTGAAAACCCTTGTATCAAAGACCTTAGGTTTTGCCTTCACTTTAAGAATTACAGCAGTGTATTTTAATGAGAAGATAAAACGGTAAGTCTGTCGTCTCCATCCCAAGTCACTGCTGGTCCCTGCTTACAGAATGCAAGCAATGACATTTACACCATATGCCGTCAAAACGGAACCACGAGCAGGGAGGAGGCTGTTAGGGATGCACAGAGAGTACGGGCACTTCTACCCCTTATTTCTAACAGAAACTCCTCTAGCAACAGAGGTCAGGCCAGCCATTCCCAGGCCCCTCAGTGCCTCTCCTATGCATTAGCCTGCCCAGTCTCACAATCCCCCCCTGGGAATGCGATACTGAATTCACTAATAATATGAACTAACAGAGGGAAAAAAGACACCACAACTCATCAAAACCGCAAGCCCTTATGTGAATCAATGCAAGTTCTTGACACAAGCATCACAGGCACCAAGTCATGGTGAACCCTCGATGGCTTGTGATGCAGCATGGACTGCGGCGTGCAGGAGGGCAACAGCTCAGGCTGGTGGCTGTAAGAGCGTGTGAATGACGCTACCACACAGTTTCTGCCTTCTCACTGCTCCAAAGGGCAGGACACCCAGCCTGAAAAACTGAATTCACAGTTACCAGACTGTTTTGGTACCCGACTGTAACCGAAACAGACCCCAAACACCCTCTGATGGCAGGGTCACTGCATCCCGGCAGCCTTTTAGCATCTTCTGTTCACACCATCCAGCTAACTCACAGCCTGTCTTCCAGGACAGCAAAGGAAAGGCAGGGGCGAAACTCCACATGCCGTTATCCGTGAGCAGGGCAAGTCAGCTGCGGAGGCAGAGCCGAGCGCTGGCGGACATGTCAGACCGAAACAGCACTTCTGTATCCTCATGTAAAATTACTATTCCCTGGCACATGAGCTTTAAAATAAAAGGCTGGGAGATTTTTTATTTCCGTGCCCCTGAAATAACATCTGCTTCTATCTGGTTCTCAGTTACAGTATCTATTCAGAAAGAAAGAGAAAAACCTGTGCTGTGGCCTTATTCTCTGGATTATTATAATATTACGGTCTCTAGAAAGGAAGCTTAGAGCAACTACACTCAGGCACGGCAGTCTGAGAGCTTACCGGGTAAAGAGAATTTCTCATCATCTGGAACCTGTGCACCAGATTTTAAAAACTATTAAGCTGTTTCTGACATATCCCACGCTGACCGCAGAGGCTCTGCGGAGGTGGGACATCATTCCCGAGTGCTCAGGGATGCACGCTGAAGAAAACTTACGCTGACTTTTAGACTGGTTTAACATCAGAAAAAATACATGACGTAAAAACTTAAATATGTTTTCCAGATGATTTAACTATTTAGTAAAAGAGCAGTAAAAACCTCTGTAGATCCTAAATAGTCTATGACTAAGATTATAAGTGAAATGGTTATTCATGTAACATAACCTCCACACAATATGGTGCTACCAGAAGCCAGGGACTCTGGGAAGTCTTTGGAAAAGATGTTGCATATTAAAAGGAAAGTTTTATATTTTCATGTAATCTGCAGGTTTGAGCACTTAACAGAAAGGACGAAGTAAAGAATCCAATTGTAAAATGCTATCCAAAGAAGTCTACTCTTACAGGTTCGTAAGTTTAGATTATTGTTTTATCTAAAGTAAAATAAATCACCTTTTCATTTCACAGGAGCTCATCTATAACATCCTATATTCAGAAATAAATATATACTATTCCTATTATGTAGGGAGATAATATTGTAAACAGCAAGGAGGTGGTTTTGCTCCTAAATTTCCAATTAAATTTGTACCTACAAATGCTCACCGTGTATATTTCCAGTGTGAACCTTCTCTAATTTAAGAATGCAGACTGTTGTAGATGAAAACTAGGAAAATACAGGCCAAATTCAGCCCTCAGCTGCACCCGTAAAGCTCTCGGAGAACTGTAGGCATTAATTTCATCTTACGCACCCAGACAAGAGAATAAAACCATTTGTCCATCTTGTAACGCAGAGAATTACCACACTTACAAGGAAGACTCTATTTTCAACCGAGAAGGAGGAGCAGAGACTACCTCTGGAGTCCATCAACTCCTCATAAATTCGTCAGATTATGAAGATTAGATTTGCACCTACAGGCACACAACCACCAATAGTCCTCGCCAACCTAGATACAAAGATTTCTTGCAAGTTTGTGCCTTTTGCTGCTGATGCTCCTCGCCCCCAGCACAACCAGATGGCGTAATTTTAAATAAACTAAGAGCCCGATCCTTATCCCTGCAACATGCCTATGTATCGTCTAAAAGTGGAAGAGCCTTTCACGCTAGTGAAATCGGGCCCCATGAATGTAATGAAAAGCATCTTTCAGAACCATCAGTGGCGTTCAAATTAAAAGCAATACCCACCAGATGTTACGAACAAGCCATAGGCTTCAGATGGCAAATACCATCAGATCAGGGGAATGACATTTGCTTCAGCTGACCTTCTTACTCACATGTGGAGTGCTCAGATACATACAGCCTCCCAGCAAGTCAAAAAAATCAACTCATTAGTGCATCCAGGCACCTGTGCAACACTGATTTTTTTTTTCGATGAACATCATCTTTAATCGAGTTGACCGCATCTGTGGCCATGCCAGCCCGGGAAGGCGAGGGTGTCCTCACCGCCGGGGGCCAAGGCTGTCCCCTCTCCCCGCTGCTATATCCTGTGCTCCGGGCTGCATCTGCTCGCCAGTCCAACGCGGCGCAGCCTGACAACCAGCCGCCCAGGCCTGCCTGACCTCCGCTCAGACCCGCACCCAGCGGGGTTGGACGAACCGTTCAGGAGACACAAATGCTGCTTTTAAGACAAATACACTTTAGCGTTAGCCTGTATACACGCATCTGGTCACTTGCAGGGGACCCGAGGGACTATTTTAACACCTGGATAAGCCTGCGGGATATAGACATGCACTGGGCAGAGCCGTACAAATGCTTCTACTCCCTGGTGAAGGAGCAGCAATGGCAGGCAATTATCCTAAAAAGAAAGGGCTTGTCTTTTGATTTCTTATGCAGCTGCAACACTTGGTGACATTTTCCAGATATCATAATGTGACATAAAAGTAGAAAAAGTGGCATCACAGTTACGTGAGATTTGCAAAAACGTATGCTGCGCTAACACACGCTATGAAGACGATGCGCAAACACCAGCGGGTTCTCATGACAAAACCACAGGGACAGTGCTCAAAAGGCCTAGCTGTTTTGTAAGCTACAGGCTGCTCCGATCAAAAACAAAGAGAATGAAGAGTGTAAAAGTAATCCCAACGTAATAAAAATGTGGCATCATAGATTGCATTGCTTATCACAGGACAGATGTCCTCAGCTGACAGACAAGATAACTGCATCAGTGAAGATGCGGTTAAACGCCACTTCTATAAATCGCAGCATCCCCTGAAGAGGAGCATTGCTTCTCGCAGCCATGCCAGCCTCCTGTGCAACTCACGGTGCCCAACAAGGGAGAGCTGCTCCAGCAACTCAGGGGCCAGCGTGGCTGTGGGACACTTTATCATTATGATGAATTTTTATTATATTATATAGTGTCAAATTGCTCCCTGCTGCTCAAACACACAGTACGCAAGATCCCTTCCTCCATCCACCACCAAGTACACAAACAAGAGAGAAACAACACAGTTCAGCCTCCTACTAATGCAAAAAATTTTAAACTGTGCTCTCTAATGAGCTGTACTTGCTCATGGCATGTTGATATTTCTTCAGCCGCATTCCCTCCCACAAAGTTAGAAATGCCTTCAAGATAACCGGGGGGAGACGGAGCACACTGCTCTCTAAGTTCCTCAGCCACGTTTGGAGCGTCCTGTTAATGTAAAATCTACGCCTGCAGTGAAGCTAGGGTGCCCTTCGCTTTTCTAATAAACATACTGAATGTGCCAACTAGCCGCCCAGCTCCTCCGAACTTTTCCATGCAAGACCGCAACACCTCCCACATCACTGCATGGATCCACAAACAAAGCACAGCAACCCAAAGCCAAGCCTGTATTTAGGCCGGCGCTCATGAAAGTACTCAAATGCCTTTAAGGTTCCCACACAGGTAATAAATAACACTTGCGACCCCTCTGAGAGCCCTGTTGGGTGCCCCCTGCTCCGCAAGCCTGGCAGTTCAACAGGAGCGAAGGCCACCCCACCAGAAAGCACTGCTTAGTAGCTATGAGATGCCACCTGGTAAAACTCCTGGAGTGCAAGATGCAAATGCAAAGACTTTAAGATCTCCATCATTCTAAAAAGTCTCTGTCCTCCACTGGCAGTTAATGTGGCAGCAACAGCGATGCAAACACCACCTTTGCTGAGGACCAAACTCCACTCTCAGCTGTTCACAACTTCTGAGAAGTCCCTGCGGGAGGGACCTGCACAGACATCTCCAAGGATGGAGTTTGGCTAGAAAAATCCATAAAACTACTGATCTGCTCTCTTTTAACCACTCTCTAAAGCCTTTATTATTATTGCAGTGCACTGAGATGCTGCAATAGCTGCCGATTCCCACTCCTGTGACGCAAGTTTCAACCCAAAAATTGCTAATCAAGGGAATAAGCAGAAAACTAAAAATCTCTACTAATTGAAAGAGGACGAAGCGGCCCACAGCCAGGCCCCCGGCACCTCGAGTAAGTAGCAGCAACTTGGAAACCAAAGTTAGGTTGTTACTGAGCGCTGGAGAGTCAGCATATACAGCTTCCACAGAGGAACGGCAGACGTGTCCATGGATGTGGTATCACAGAAGGTCAGCCACGCTAAAAGCTCAGCAGGATAAGAGCAGCCACATTCAAGGCCTTAATCAGTGTTTTGGCTACGTTGCTTTACAGTTCAGCGAAAGACTCCCTGTTTTTCACTAGTATCTTTGTGAGAAAAGTTCTCGCTGCAGTAAACCGCGGTGCTCACGGTTCACCAAAGCGTTAAAACAGGGCTCTCCCGCGAGCCACCAGCCCTGCTGGCAAGGGCGGCACTTGGGCACATGCAACGCCTGCACCACCGATGCAGAGCTGTCACACAAGGAATATCTTCTTAACAAGTAATTCCTAAAGCCACCCTTTCTGAAGATGGAATAAACCCAAATAGGAATTTTTTCGGTGTTAAGAGGAGGTGGTTTTCTCCTTACACACCTTTTCTGTGGAATACGTTTTGGCACAGCAGTAGCAATTGGGAGAATGGACCCAAACAAGCTTGTAGGTTAACCTTAAAAATATTACAAGTATTCTTTTCTTCTGTTTCAATGCGTCTATACATCTGTATGCTTCTCTATGTATACTGCCTGAGTTGTTTCCATACAAGAACTGTGCTTTGTACTAGAAACAGAAGTAATACTCCAGTCTACACGGGCTACCGCACCTCAAGGATCACCACTTCCTCAGAGCACCTAAAACAATTTTAACAATTTACTGAATGCCTTTGCAAGTGCATCTGGGTAGTTTTCACTCCACTTGCTAAACAGAAGGGATAATTCACCTTTAACAAGGATTTGCCATCAGACATAAAATAAACATTAGCAAAACCAAACAAACAATAGCTTTGAGCTTTCTAAGTAGAAGTACTTTTCCCTTTCAGTTGTGCAACCTTTTGTCTCTGAGCCAACCAAGAATTCACTGCCAGAGAAGAATTTCATACTTAATCAATTTTTGCCTCACTCACATTTGTAGGTATCTGAGTTCCTCATCTTAACTGAAAATCCAGCGTGCTCACGATGCACTGTGCCCTCTGTAATTACTGCAGTATCTGAGGATGCAGGAGCAGTATCAGCATGTGAAAACTGCAAGCTGGTTTTCCTGCCCTGCTCTGTGAAACGACAAATTCATTTGCATCACACTTGCTGATGAAGGATCCTGCTGCTGCTGAACAGGGAAGGACTCAGCTCATGTAAACTCTTGCACAATTTCTTTTATATTCTAATTGAAGCACTTAATCTTCTGCCAAAATCCTTCTCTAGTACAGAGAAAGCCCACCTGCCTTCTGGTCTGAACAGCAGTCTGGATTTACAGGCGCATGCACAGCTTGCTTTCTGGAAAACATCTTGGTTGCTTGCGTACCAAGCGATGGCCTACCAACATAGCGAGCTGGACAACTGTGGTAATGATATGGTACAGTGCCAACGATTTGCCGTACAAAGCTTTTGCAGACTCACTGTGTGCAAGGGAGATGCCTCACTTAGGAGGAAAGGTCATCAGTCACACACCTGATCATGTAAACCTTCATGTGTGCTGATTTGAAAGGTCATTTCATTTAAATCCGTACAAAGTCTGAGACCTAGCTTCCCAAATTTCTCTTCTCCCATTCTTCTGCCATTTGATCTGAGTCAGCTGAACCTCTTTTCATGAATGCATTCAGCACGGTAAACATGCACAAGGAAAACACTGTTGACTATCTATCCCACGTATGACAGGTTCTCATATAAAAGGATTTAAAAAAAAAAAAAATTAAAAAGAAAAGCATTTTCCCCCCCAGTGTTTTGTGTACATCATTCATCTGCTCACACACCTCTGCATTAAAGAAGAAATTTGTCTTTCTTCTACTGATAGAAAACACAGACTTCATTTCCAAGTCAAGATGACTCTTCGGACCCTCATGAGCCCCTTTCATCATTGTTTTCTCTCCTGAAACGAGCTCCACCACAGCTTTGATACTGCCTTTACTTCTCCAAAAGAGAGGTCTTCTGCGTGGCACTGGTGCCGCAGCACTTCGCAGGGTGTGCTGAACAGATTGCAGCACCGACCAGCTTTTTCAGACTGCAGCATCTCTGGACAAGTATAATCTCTCCCACCTTCATCTGGACTCACAGGCCAATTATCTTTGAAATACGCCTTGCGGTCGTCAAAAAGAGATGTTTCAATTCATATGCATGCGCATGCACGAAGGAGGACAAAAACCTCATTCTCACCTCCAAAATACAACAGAAAATTAAAAACTGGAAGAGAAGGTGAGAAGCAAACAAAACCATTAACTCTGTCCCAGCCAAAACCAGTACAAAACGAGATTTTTTTTAAATACATAACGAGAAAAGATGCCCTGAAACACCAGAAAATAAACAAACTAAAATGCTGCTCTTCAGCTTCTGTGTAACTGAGCTAGACAAATTAAAGACTTTAAAGGAAAGCTGACATGGATCTGCAAAGGTGACTTCAAAGAGCCAAGTGCCAGCTGCCAGGTCCCAGATCGCCACGCTAGCTGGAGAGAGGCACAGTGGGCTTCCCAATGTGTCAAACACATGTTCACAGGGGGAGGCAGCCAACATTCCCATTTTCTTTTCCCAGGGGTTATGGCAAGCGCTGGGAAGTTAGGAGACATTATTTCTAATCTCCGTCGTTCAGTTTTGGGGAGCTCACAGCAATTCAGGCTTCCTTTTTCAAAAGGTAACGAGTATAACTCTCACTCCTCGTCTTCCTCTGCAGCACTGTGAGGCTTGTGAAAGATTCATAGATAAAAAAATGCCGTAAAGTACAGAAGTTGTTAGTTTATTTACCAAAAAGAATAGTCTACATTTGCCACACTTAGATATTCATTTACATGATCAAGAGAACAGGCATTTGTACTTGAAGCTCTGTCATGGAGCAGAACTGCTTTTTCGCAGACACGCTGCCTCTTCCCTGAGCGCTGGGAGAGGATCACTGAGAAGACATGACAACTCCTAGACTATTTTAAGAAGCTGCAATTTTTAGAGAACAAGATTCACAACGATTCAGGGTTACCTGTAAGCTAGATGCTATCACAAAAGGATTAAAATTATTACCAAACGCTTCCTGGCTCAACGCACAGTGCACCTTAATAATTACCACGTCAAATTGACTTATTCAGTTTACCTGAAGAGTGTTGTTGGCCATCAAGCAACACCTTACGCAAATGCAATGCAAGATAACCTACGAGCCAAAGCTTTTTGTAGAGGTGGCATGCCAACCAACCCCACAATCCTCAGAAGTATGACTGTACCACGTAACGATTTGTTTAGGGCCAAATTCTCTCAAGAAAGTTCACCTTGTTTCAAATAGCATCCTTACCATCAGCTCCCCAGTAAAACTCTGTACGCCGTATTTCATTTTGACGCCAGGTAACGTGCTTGCCTATGAAGGTGGAACACAATTATTTAGATTTGCAGTATAAGGCTTATTATGTCTGAGAGAAGAGACAAATACAACGTTGACCTAAGGTATCTGTGAGAGTGTACAGATACACAGAGGCTCTCATATACACATGCAACATCAAAGCTCCTATTTGACCACGCTTTAAGTTAAATATTTGTGATAGTTAATTTATTTGAACTTCTGTATTTGCAAGGCTCAGAGCTGGGCAGAAAGCCCTTTGAAGTACTCCCAAACACACTAAATTATTGGAAACATTTGTCAGAAAACCGCTGTATAAACTCCACCAAGCTATCTCCATCGCCTCACAGACCCTTTCGATAACGGTGCCACCTACCTCTGCCGGAACAGCTGGCTTCAGAACTGCCAGAGGTAGATGTGTGTTACTCGTCTGCCTCTCTTATAAGATGGAAAGCAGAATGAAAGGACTCAGTAGAGGGACATGCCAGAGCATTAGGTGGATGAACAACCAGAATTTCTGGATTGAACAATTTGCTGCTTCATTTTAATTACTAGCTTCTGAAAGACTTCAGAAACTTTGCCAATTTGTGCAACCCTCTATTCTTCGCTTTTGGCCTCAACTGTACAGTCGTTTTGCAGAAAAACAAGTAACAGATGTACAATCTATATTCACCCCAAGTCCTTTTATAGTAAAATGACTTCTGGCCAAATAATGTATATTTAAAAAAAAAAAACAACAACAACAAAAAACACACAAAACCTAAGACTTCTATATATGCTCCTGGAGGCCTCAAGATCTTCAGTCCAGGAGCAACTTCTGCCCTCAGCCAACATCCACATGGAGGAGAACGGCCAGAACAGGCCACAAACACTGGAGAAGGCAAGGGCGGGCTCCTGCTGCCATCGCCAAGCACTTCTGCCTGCTGGACCAGGATACGACTTCTGAAAGGGCAGGAGGCCATGGCTAGTACTGCTCTCTCTGCACCGTCCAGGCAACGTGACAAGAGAAGTCACATCTGCTAGGGGTTTTCCTGAGGATCCTTCTGACATGGGAGTTTTCTCTGGGGCACAGACCAGGCTGCGCTGACTGCCGTCACCCGAGCAGTCCCAGCACATCGCAGGACAGTTCCCAGGGCAAACGGCCACAGTGTGCCCGTGCGGAGGTGTCCCCACTTGCCTCTCCAACGCTTCAGCCGGGAAGCAGTTGGGCATGTTTCCAGCTCATGATCAAGTACACACAGTTGCTCTCAAGAGCTGCAAGGCAGAGTCCTGGAGGTCCACGCATCGCACGGCACTCATCTTTAGACCATTCATTTCCAATACAATACGACTATTATGTTGCTTTATGAATATCCTCCCCAAATATATGTTTAACGATGCACAGTTACAGAAGACAAACACTTGTTTTGTTAG
The DNA here is from genome assembly GCA_013389945.1 of Fregata magnificens. Taxonomy (NCBI): domain Eukaryota; kingdom Metazoa; phylum Chordata; class Aves; order Suliformes; family Fregatidae; genus Fregata; species Fregata magnificens. Next base: position 679,161 of record WAAD01006091.1, read on the forward strand.
AGATCCCATGGTAAATTGAAAATGAGCGCACATTGAATTTCTACAGCATGTTAGTTATAACGGAGTATGGGCAAGTTATACATTATCCAAGTCTTTATGCAATGAAACACTTGTGAAAGGCAGTAAGACACTAGTTTAGGAAGAGACAAAGCCTGGGACAAATTAATGCTTGTATTTTCCAATATATCCCTATGTAATGTTGTGCATCTTGAGTTATTAAAACTACAAAGCAGATGATCAAAGTCAAAATAATCACTGCAAATTAAACAATATTCAATTAAAACAGGGGTGCACATCACGTACCTTTCCGCCACCTGCAGATGCAGGAGCCCTTTGCAGAAGTAATTGGGAACACGGCACTTCTCAGCGACAATGCTATGTGGGTAAGAGCACAGCCCTTCAGGATCAACTGCTGCGATCGTATGAAGTCCAAGCGCTAAAAACCTGCTCGTTTTACTACACTGACCCTTCAGAATTGAAATTGGCAGGATGTCATAAATGGGAAATCTACTGCTTTTTAAGCAACAGCAGCTGAAAGTGCTTTTACCTGACTAGCAGGCCGAGGCCTTTGGCTCCAGTGATGCTGCAGCTCCTAAATGCTGGAGGCTTGGGCTAGATTTTTTTTTTTAACACAATTATAAATCAAATTGAATGAGTTGGTGTCACTTATTTCCCATACCAAATTCCCAAACGGACTCTTCCAAACAAACAAAGAAGAAAACAAACAATAATTCAGCTCAGCTTGTCTAAATGCGGCTGCACACTGCTTGCTACGGAAGTCTTCCAGTGGCTGGAACGGCTGCTTCACTGCCGCTGCCTGGAAGTGCATTTCAAACCGCTCCTCTCGGAACAGGCAACGTACGGTTTTGCTCCTCAGCTAGTTTTAAGGTCTAATCTTCTAGTTACCAAAGAAAATCACGTTTACCTCTATTACTGTATTTTTCTCAGCAGTGAGAAAACCCTCTGGAGCGGGGCACGCTCCATCCACAAGCGCTCCCGGGGGACCAACTGCCACCCTGCAAAGCCGGTCTGAAACAGCCGTGCCTTCTGCTGTCACGCACAGCTCCCGAGGACACAGCACCCAAAAGGGACCGGGAAAAACAATCGCTTCTCTTGCGGTTTCCTTTATGGCTTCCTGCACTGGAAAGTATTTTGATCCTGATAATAATGTGCTTAATTCAAACTCAAGAGGCAGCCCAGGTGCTTAAAAATAAACTGGAGCTGAAGAGCGTTGCTGCATTAGCATGTTTTGCATAATTCATTTCATCGTGCTGTGGAGAACTCTCCCGTTCCAGCTCCGTGCGAGGTCACGATGGCAGCGCAGGCACGTGCTCCTCCATGGCTTCCTCCGGGCAGAGCCGGGCGTCAGCCTTCCCTGCCTGACCGAATCAAGCCGAGGAGGAGGTCTGCAAGCAAGGCACGGGGCAGCCGCGGCGGTGCTGGTGTGACTTCCAGGCCTGTTTCACTATCTCTCCTGGAAGACCACCCTTGAAAACTATAAGCAGGACAAAGACCTTACCATTTTTTAAACAACTTTAAATTTGCCATTTCCATTATCAAAGAACACTCTGTTTAGGAGTAACCTGTTAGCACCTTGATTTAATAGGAGCTCAAAATGAGTCAAGTTGATGACGCCCTTTCACACGAAGCTTCACATTTGGTTAGGCACAAGTCAGCTCACTGACATCTGCCACACACGTCCCCTCGCACGCCAAAGCCCATCAGCGAGCCGCAGTGTAAATGGCACTAAACTCTACCGAGGGACGTCACAGACTCCTGACAACAACTTGTTTTGCAAACCGAAGAGGTGGACTTAACTTCCTTACTCATGCTACAAGTCAGCACTGGGCATCGGTGTTGATGTGGGACCATTTCATCTGGACATAAGTAGCGATGGTGCCACTGGAACACAAACCTGCCCCCTGAGCCCCTTCCCCGGCCACCTCCCGCTCACACCCACGCCAGAAGCTGCTGCTCAAAAGCAAAGGTCACACGTTGCAGAAAGACCAGTAGCAAAAACAAGCGAAAGCAAAACTGAAATCAATCACAGGGATTTTCCTCTTCTAAAAATTAACAGTAGGCTGTATTCATTCTCACTTCTCTGTCACCGAGTTGGAAGAAGAACAGCAACAAGACTGAAAAACAAGCAGAAATGCTGAAAGCTCAAGACTAAAAATGTATTTGGGGGAAAAGGCAGGAACTGGCACTAGGTTTGCCTTTTATTAACACCCCAATGACCAAACAAGAGATCAGAAAGTGAATGTCAAAGCTTTAGGACGTATTCCAAGCTACAAATAACGAGGAAAAACCCCAGCTACTCCTGTAGGGTCTTTCACTCCCTTAGCTGAGAACTGACAGACCAAGACGACAGATTTAAATCACCTTTTCTAACTTAAGAAAGATCTTAAGTCTAAAAGACTGGGGGGAAAAAAAATTCTTCTATTCAGCAGGTGCAGGCCTCAAAATGAAAGCAAAAGACTGCCCGGACCCTGTTAAAAACAGAGGCGGTGTTGATCCGAGACGAAGCACCAGACTGGTCCCTTTTGCAACTGTAAGAAGCACCCGAACCACGGGAAAAATACTCCCCTTCTCCTCTTAAGTAGGCATACAAGCAAAGGACACGGGTTGATAATTAGCATGCATACCTTCAGACAGACGGTTTATTCTAAAAAGGATTTGGACTCTCTAAAAAGTTCCCTGAATAATTTACAATCTTTGCCAAATGATGCAAAAATACAATAAAAATAACAAGTACCATGATGTGCTTTTGAACAAACACATGGGGGAAATCAAACATTTTTGTTTGGTTTTGTGTTTCTGCTGGGTTTTGCTATTTGGGGGGGGAAGTTTCTGTAGACTTTAATACCTTTTCACACAGCATGAAAAGCTAAAGTGATTTTTTTTTTTTTTTTTTAAATGAAAGACTAAAGGCAGACTCCAGTGGCTCCAAGTCATTCGATCGTCAATCGAAAACAATTCAACAGCTGCTGTTTTATTTAAGATCATCTTGTAAACTCTGAATTTCATTTTGTGCCTCTGTCAAATTCTTTCCCCAGCATCACCCACTACATACAGTACCGCAGCAGAGACCGTTTAACACCCCGGGGCCAAATTTTGCATGACCTCGCTTGTGAAGACAAAATAATTAAAAAAAAAAAAAAAAACCAAAAAACACCTAACCCCAACTTTTATCTTGCACACAAGGTTAAGGAAGTTGATAGAGATGCTTGATAAAGCTTCAACGTACTGGAGGAAAGATGATGGTGCAGGTTAAGGGTAAAGGCAGGGGGTCTGCTAGCTCTCGGCGGGAGGAATTCAGCACCCGCAGGAGCAATCGCCCTGCGAGCCCAAGGGCCACCGCACACAAGCTATCCCAGACGCGGGCACAGCCAGGGTAAGGACCTTACCCCACGGTGAGCTAACCCCACCAGCGCCGTGCAGAAGCCTGTCCCCTCCCCAGAAGAAAGATGGGACTTCAGCCACCACGTGCAGTGGCTGCGGGGTCCTCCCCAGAGCCCTGCACAGCACGGGGGCTGCAGAGGGACAGTGCGCTCTGTACTGAAAAAAAACCCTATGCACACCTAAGGGAAAAAAAGTAATAATCCTGCCACGTTCGTAGATGCACACGTTTCTCACCCCATTTTGTTTTCCGCCTTAAGAAGTTGATTGACCTGTTGTTATTTGCCTTAGACAAAAGCATAGAGCAATTTGCAAGGAAATACGACATGATGATGGGTTTATACAGCACACAGCACAAAAAGGATTAGAAAACCTCTTTGCCATCATTACCATAACCCGGTTTGCAGATTCAGGCTTTCACAGCCACCTGAGATGCCCCTGCCAAGCACCCCCTGAAGCAGCCCCCTCCCGGGACAGCCCCGGCCCTTCGGGGAGAGGGAGAGGCCAGGCGCGGGTTCAGCCCCGCTGCGTGGGCTCCGAACGGCCATCCCTTTCACCTGGTTTTTTTTTCACAAAAAGCCTACTACTTTCTCTCAGGCTATTCGGAGCTTATGAACAAGTGACACACGCAGTTTGACAGAATGGGTTCATACCTCCATCATTATAGCCCAATAAATTAAGGTGATTATTTTGTATGGATAAATGGTACACAGAAAAATATATGCATCTACATCAGCTTAGCCATTTTGCAAGTCTTCGAGGCTTCCAGGATCTGAAATTAATTTTAGGAATGTGACTATCTTGCTAGTAGCTAAATACCCACCACGGTATCCTTGTATTCCAGACGCTCAAAAAAAAAAAAAAAAAAAAAAAAAGTTTTACAAAAATATTCTCCTGTGATGTCTAGGTGGCAAAACTTACAAATGCCATCTATTGATCCACAAGGCAGCTTGACAGATGTGTCACCACCAAGCACTGCTTCACTCTGTGAATTTAACCCTTCAGAAATACATGTGTTTAACAACGGGATTTATTAGACTGTTTCTTCAACCAAAAGGTGTCATTGCTCGAATCATTTAAACGAGACCTCGAGGAAAGAGCCCAGCGGCAGAAGCCGCTGTTGGAGATGAGGCCTGGACAAGAAAACACAGCAGGTCTTTTCAATATCTGAATTTCAGAAATCTCCTTTTCCTGAAGGTGGTTCCTAAATCTAATTTAGTGTCTCTCAACTTCCATAGTATCGCTTTCAAATTCCACAAAACCAACACAAATGATGAGAGTAGAGAACTATCTAAGAGTACTATATGAGAGTACAGGATCTCAACTGAAATTCGCCCCACCAGAGTTCTATTAAATTTAGGAATTACAACAAGGATACCAGTGCCCCACCAACCCCACTGAAGCAAGGGAACTAATACTACCTCGCAGATATCTCCTGCAACCATGTCATGCTCTTTAATGATTTGCAGACTCTACACCGAATATATTATAAAACAATGCATAATATATTTGATAGAGGATTAGGAAGAGGAATGGAAAACAGCTGGGAAACGTTACAGAGTTTTCACACTGAGCTTTCAAATTCTTTAGCAATAGACAATAAAACTCCCTTGACTGGTATGGAAAACGATGCTCGGACAAAATCCACCGTGAAGAAGCAAATTCTAGCGGAACGAAGAAGTTCCTATCGGCAAAGCCTCGCGTGCATTCAACAGAAGCAGAGCTGATGCCCTGCCTCCAGGTAGGTACCATCACGTTAAACTGGAGACGGAGCGCAGCGGGGCCAGGAGTGGGACGGCAGAAACACCTCCTCCATCCACACTCCCCTCACCCTCCAGACGCTTCCCTCCATCCTACAGGACCAGGCACAGAAGACTCCTTTGTAAAATGAAACACCACTTGGTGGGGGTAAGAGGATATTTCCTGTTAACCTCACCGCAGATTTGTAATCCAGCAGTCAAATTATGTCAATCACAGCTCATTAGGCAACAATTTACCCTGCCAACTCCGTCCTGGCTGCTTCCTCCAACCATGTGTCATTTGCAAACGTGCAACCCCGTTACCGGTTCAGAGAAAGACCACCCTGCTGCAGGAGCTGAAAGCCTGACTTTTACCCCCGCATCTCCAAACTCCCGACTCGCTGCATCGGATGGCGGTGCCATAATGTCTACGGATGCATTCAGCGCGCTTGGTTTGCAACGGCACTCGCGCACGCTGAACAATGGCTTCCTATGCAATAAACTAGGGTTGGTTACCAGAATTCATGATTTATGCACACTTGCCCTATGTGTCCATAGGAGAAAGCCAGGAAAAAAATCCAACGCAGCTGAGGAGGAAAAGCGAGCATGTTGAGGAAGGGACAATGGCGGGAGGTTCCTGCAGACGTGCACCCGAGGGGCTGTGACAGTGCTGGCAAGCTCAAAGTCAGCGCCAGAGCCGGGATCCGGCTCTCGGTTTATCCGGCACCCCTTGGGCAAATCGGGAACTCGGTGGCAGTAATACGCCGCCACTTCCCTGGACTTTACACTCTTGTGTAAACTTGAAACTAAGGGAATTATTTCACAAGTCCTACCAAAAGGGGAGAATTCACATCAGTTTGAGAGGAAGGAAAAAACAACACCTAGCTTACAGACAGAAACCTGGATCTCTCTTGGGTTATCCTCCACATTTTTCTCTTCAAAGAACATCCCATCGAATATCATGTCTTCCTGAAACACACAGACAGACCCCGGTCCTCACTAGCAGAGACGAGTACAAATCTCAATGCAACAAACAAGCGAGGGAAGCACGCTTACTACACCAGTCCCAAAAACAGTACCAAGACACACAGACCCACAGGGAAAATCCTCTCATGTTATTTGCCCAAGGGACCAAGAGGTGTGATGCAGCCAGACCCAGCCTCGCTGTCCTTCACCTCGGTCGGGCACTGCCGCACGCGTGCTGAGCGCATCCTCAGTAACGCCGATGGCACCGTTACAGACTGGAGGAGTGTATTAGGAGTTAGATTTGAGAGCTTCACTGCAAAAGTGTGACCTGGAGCACTTCCCATCATCTCCTGCAATTCATGCACCTCAAAGAGCGAGGCTAACCAAGAAGGCAGTAAGGTGACTATGTATCTTTGAAGTGGACAAACTACTTCACCAAAGACCTTCCTCAAGACTAAGGCTGCTAACAACTCGGCAAACGCAAGCTAGTGCACATCTGCATCACCTCCAGGAGCACCGCTGGTCATCCCTCCCCTGGCTGAAGAGACCGCAGGGCTCCTGGAGAAGATCAGGAGTGTATGTTCAAAGAGGAAAAAATTAAAGAACAGTCAATGTCACAGCACTTGCGCTAAAAGCGTGACCAACCTGCACTCTCCTCACAGACACGCACGTGTTTTAGAGGGCTGTGGCTCGCTGTGCTGGTTTTGCGCAAGGAGAGACAAATAAAACTTCAAAATACTTTTGTGAGGCTGCACAGGAGGAACCTTTCCCGCACAGCCCCACTCTTTACATACAGAAATGGAGACAAACCGCTCAGCATAATGACTGTATACCTGCACGCGGCTGCAACTCAACCGAGGGGCATGTTCATCAACGTCAAAAACAGTCCTGGAAATTTCATTAGCAGTACGAAAATTGCTATTGTCAGGAAAGCCCTTCGGGACCTCACCAGGGCTCTCCGAGCGCGCGAGCAATGCTCGTGCCAGGCTAATTTCTTAAGACAACGTGTAAAGAAGGTGAGATTTAGTCCTACAACCTTCAGCATCTCCTTCTTCATACTCTCATCTCCTGACTAATCCTCTCTCCCTACAGAAAATATTCCTCATCTCCCNCTGCCTACCCTGTTCTGGGGTTTGACCAGTGGCACAGTCATCTTCCCCTCAGAGCCACAGAGAAAACAAAATAATAACAGCCTAGGAGTTTATTCTTTCATAAAATGGTCAGATATTTCCTGGAAGCTGCAACAAACACCAGCCATCCCCGGCTGGCTTCGAGAACAGGCTGAAGGCGATTTTTGGCTGTTCCAGCAGTGGTGTTTGGGCTCCATCTTGCAGCTCCTCCCGACAGGAGCAGACCATCCAGCACCCCGTTTCTACAGACACGCGCCTGCACAGCCTGCCGCACCCTCCAGCAAAGCTACAGCCCTTGTCCTCTGACCCTTAATTAAGTCCACCTTCTAAAAACAGATGCCATCTACTCCTCTCAAGTACCTCAAGAAATTACAAGCACGGTCCTGTTATCTCCCATATTTACGTTATACGTATCTAACGCACTCTGCTTTCCCAAACGATGTCTCTTCCTTTCGCTGATCTAATCAATCGGCCCTAACTCAAAACCACTAATTTTCTCCCACAGACCACGCACACAAATTAAGCCAGGCACTCTTTTGGCAGGTTAAGATGAATCAAGACTTGATTCTGGGCAACGCGCTGCTTGCGGGGGCATCCCCCGTCTGTAAAACGACGACGGGTTTCCCCGGCAAGAGCAATGCGAGATCAGGCTTTTTTCACTGTGCCTAATAATCGTAACATCTCACTCGCCATTTGGCTCGTCAGTGGGGGTTCCTGACTGAATAGGCTTATTCTTTTCTTAGACATGATAATCTAATTGGGTCTAACCAGAAATAATCCCCAACACACACCAGTTCGTGAATCCTCCCCCAGCACCAGGAGTATTTCAAATGCCGGGGGGGTCGCTCTAGTATCTGATATGGGAATTATTCTCGCAACGGCTCGCCTCGCTGGGTTTCACGTGGCGTTACGGGGAACGCAGGGCACGGCTCACAGACGGGTTTTATTCGTTCTCCTCCCCAGCTTCTGTTTTTCACGTAAACATTGCTCAAAAGTAAGAAGGGCACGGAAGAATAAGATGGGTCGTTATAATCTATTTGCGCTACTCGGATACCTGAAAGACAACAGGACGTTTGCCCAAAAGACTCCCGCGCAGCACCAAGGGAAGCGCTGCCCTTCCTTGGAAAGCTCTCCTGGGAAGGTGATCTCCAACACCGAGTCCGTCGTGCTACTCAGGTGAGGGGAAAAGAGCCAAGTAAAACCCAGCGCCCGACAGAAACGCCAGCAGCCCGCAACCAGCCCCAGGTGAACCGCACACGCGCGCCGGGGCCGCGGGGAGGGGAGGACCGGCGCGTCCCGGGGG